>OX453320.1:1283403-1771403 GCA_949710035.1 Crambus lathoniellus
ACTATGTAAGAAGGCTAATATGACGCAAGAGATTGCGCGACATTAGTAACTTATCTATGCATTAGAAATAGTTAATTAAAACTGCCATAAACTATATTAATTATGAGCTTTTTATGGGAATACGTGTCACCTGAGTTTCCATGGTACTTACATAATTTTATTAAGTTTCCCAATTCACCATGGTCATTACAATTTACGTAAGCATGGGTTGGGAACACGTTTAAAAACCATATATAAGGAGCTGCGAGTCCAAACTAAAACATTACGACTCTACCACCAGTTCGTGTGTCATACTTAACATTGTAATTCTGTACAATTAAAAGGTGATCAAGAAACTTCGGCTTTTACATTAAAAACTCCTCATCATCATCGACCTGTCAGCGTCTCCAGAGGAAGAAACTTTACTGGCGCAGTCGGTAGGATCAGCGATAACTGTTTCAAGGGTAAACTGAAACAGACAAGTAAGTGAGGACCCCGTATTTGTCTGAAGAGTTATTTTCCATCTCAACGGAAGAAAAGCTGATCAAAGACCGAACAAATAAATAAGTTTATTTTCTTAAAACTGAAAGACGCTGAAAGTCTGAAGAACGAATCGTAAATCAAGAAGGCTATGTGAACAAAAGTGCAAGTGAAGTGACGTTTAAAAAACGAAAGTGACGCTTTAAGTTCAAACCAACTTTGGGAAATATATGAAATAGAAACAATCATAAGTTGTAGAAGTAATTTTATTGTGATAAAGCATTTCTAGTACATAATCTTTGGTAATGGGTCATATACAGGGCGTCCCAAAACTATGCCACATGGGGGGCAAGTACCTTAAATACTGAAGATATCAAATTTAACTGAAAGGAGACTTCATTTTTATTTTTAAAAGAAAACGAACTGCATTCGAAGAATTTTGAATAATCACCTGTCTGAACTGGGAATCGAACCCAATGAATGTAAAAAAAAAACTTTATTTTATTGTACCGATCGAAAGGCTCGATTATACCTAAGCATTTCTTTTAAGTAACATAGCATCTTAAATAAAAGGAAGACTACGAAATTAAACATTTAATTTTGAATAACAAGTTTTTGCAGCGTTAAGAATAGCCTTTTCTGTGTGTGACTGTCGTGCTCAAAACTTTAACATTTCAATGTATTAATAATGTGTGAAGATTGGTGCAATTACACTTAATTTCCCATCATAAGTGTTTGATAATGTGATAAGTATTACCACCTCGATTGGTTAAAAAAGTTTGAATAATTTGGTACAGGTTCGATTCTCGGTTTGGACATGCTATTATTTAAGAAAATCTTTGGATGCAGCTTGTATTGTCATGTAAATAAAAATAAAATCCTATAAAAAAAACTACTTCAGTATTTGGTGCGGTCCGGTCTATGCCACCATATGGCATAGTCATTGGACGCCCTGAGGGCGGGCGTCCCACGACTATGCCACAAGGTAAAATAGACCGCACCAATTATTCAAACATTTTTAAACCTATGGAGCTGGTGTTACTTAACACATTATTTAACTTTATCAAACACTTATGATAGGGAAATTACGTATAATTGCTCCAATCTTCACACATTAGTAAAACATTGAAATGTTAAAGTTTTGAGCACGACAGTCACAGAAAAGGCTATCCATAATGCTGCCGCTGCACAAACTTGTTATTCAACATTAAATGTTAAATTTCGTAGTCTTCTTTTTATTTAAAACAGAAATGTTTAGGTATAATCAAGCCTTTCGATCGGTATAATAAATTTAGAAAAATATTTTTTTTTACATTCAGCGGGTTCGATTCCCAGTTCAGACAGGCGATGATTTAAAATTCTTTGAATGCAGTTCGTTTTCTTTTTAAAATAAAAATGAAGTCTTGTTTCAGTAAAATTTTATAACTTCAGTATTTAAGGTACTTTCCCTCCATGTGACATAGTTTTGGGACGCCCTGTATAAATAGGTATAAGCACTAATGAAAATTATTGATTGCTGATTAATTTACAAACTTAATTGAACTTTAAATTTGAAATTTACGAAAAATTATTGTAAACAATAATTTTCCTTTTAAGGGGGGAGGAGTTAAGAAACCTCATTAGGACCCCATGGCAACAATCAATAATTGTTCTTTACTTCTTAAGTAGTTTATTTTACATTTTACACGGGTGAAAATGTCTGCGTATGACGCTCAGAGGATCTTCGCGCTTGATTATTTTGAATGGATTTAACACGTTAATGGTTATGTATTCACTCGTTTCATTTACAATCACTGTTTCTGCGAACCCGTCCTTACAATGTACGAACGAACTGGGCATAGTTACCTTGTCGTAAAACTGAACTGATGCTAAAATGCCTCCACCGAGAGTGAGGGTTGTTGGTAGAATGACCTTTTGTGTTTTGTGAGGTTCAATTGTTAACGTAACAATAGGCCTCTTTTCACTTTCAGTATATTTTATAGGTATTTTCACTAGTGGCGTAACTAAGATTTGTTTTCGGATATTCAATACCGCGTTGAGTTTATTTAACAAATCGATTCCTATTAAACCGTAGTACGTATTATCAACATCATATACATAAAATTTATACATAAACTTTATTTTAAATATGTCGAAAATAGGTATGAATACTACGAGATTATGTTTGTTAGTTCCATGCGTGCTTGTAACATCAAATGATTGTATAATTTTAAAATGATTATAATATTTGTTAGCCAATTTATTACTTATGAAGGATCTTGTACTTCCCGTGTCTATTAGAATTTTTGCGTCTATGTCGGGAATATAAATGTATGGCAATAATTGTGGATTCATTTCGTCGGTGCCTGTTTTGAGGCTTTTATTTGAAAATTCGGTGTATTATTGAGAGTAGAGTTAGTTTCAGTTGATTGATTTAATCCAGATGTTCCTGGCTGCGATTCTGAAGTCTGATGATAATTTACCGTATTTTGCATATTTGGTCTTTGAAAACTAGGTTTAGTTTGCCAGTTGGGTCTAAAATTATTGGACATTGGTCGTTCAACTGAATTATTTTGTTCAACACGTGGAAAAAAACGTATTGTCGTCATTCTAATGGGGTTTTGACCTTGGGGTCTAAAACTTTGGTGTTGAGCCCTATAGAAAGCATTTGGTCCCTGGGATCTAAAATTATTTCGTACAGGTGGGAAGGATCGTGAGGGTGAGGCTGCGCCTCTTTGAGGTAGTCTTGGTTGTATAGCTGAATTTCTTCCCTTTGAAGAAATTAATTCATGCTTCATTCTATATGTTTTCTCAAAGTTATCCTCCTCCATTACAATCTGTAACGCGTCCTCTAAGGTATGGGGATTTTTGATCCTGACACTCCTAAGTAATGCTTGTGGTAAGTTATAAAGAAAAACATTTAGGGCTGTATGGTTATAAATTTCCATTTTAATGTATTTATGTCTATCCTCAGAATTTGCTAATATTTTAGCGAACAAATTACTTCTCACTGACTGTATGCGACCACAAAATTCTAAGTAACTTTCGTTATTCTTTATTTGTATAGATTCTAATTCTAATACGAGACAATCCATTGATTTGTGATTCCCAAAATGTTGAGTTAGTAATTTCTTAATAGAACTCCAATCCGAAAGAACATAGTCGTTCTCACTGACTATCGCGGCGGCCTTACCCGTTAACTTGCTCGTAATTACTTGCAGTAAATAGGACATCTTGTCCGAAGGATGATTGGAAATTACATACTCGCATTTTCTTATATAAAAATTAAGCAGTTTCGAATTTCCGTCGAAAAATGGGATCAGGTCGTGCAGAGGGTTTTTACCCATATAATTATCAAACTGTAATAAAGGTCTCGGTCTTTGCTCGTGATTCTCATTTTCGTTATCATCGTCATTTTCATCATTGTTTCGGTTATCATATTCCTCGTAATTGCTTCGCAGTTGTACGGGAGAATAAGAAGGATATATGTCTCCTTCATATGGTTCAGCTAACGGTAAAGGGTTATTTGAAGGTACTCGACTAATTCCCTGAATTAACCGCAGATTCTAAAACTTTTCCAGCTGCTGAGCCAACTGCTGAGCCAACTGCTGAGCCAACTGCTCCCAGAGCTTGTCCAGCTACACCCCCAGCCGTTTCTAATACCTGACTAGCTCTCCCTTCAGCTGTTATTTCGTACAGGTGGGAAGGATCGTGAGGGTGAGGCTGCGCCTCTTTGAGGTAGTCTTGGTTGTATAGCTGAATTTCTTCCCTTTGAAGAAATTAATTCATGCTTCATTCTATATGTTTTCTCAAAGTTATCCTCCTCCATTACAATCTGTAACGCGTCCTCTAAGGTATGGGAATTTTTGATCCTGACACTCCTAAGTAATGCTTGTGGTAAGTTATAAAGAAAAACATTTAGGGCTGTATGGTTATAAATTTCCATTTTAATGTATTTATGTCTATCCTCAGAGTTTGCTAATATTTAAGCGAACAAATTACTTCTCACTGACTGTATGCGACCACAAAATTCTAAGTAACTTTCGTTATTCTTTATTTGTATAGATTCTAATTCTAATACGAGACAATCCATTGATTTGTGATTCCCAAAATGTTGGGTTAGTAATTTCTTAATAGAACTCCAATCCGAAAGAACATAGTTGTTCTCACTGATTATCGCGGCGGCCTTACCCGTTAATTTGCTCGTAATTACTTGCAGTAAATAGGACATTTTGTCCGAAGGATGATTGGAAATTACATACTCGCATTTTCTTATATAAAAATTAAGCAGTTTCGAATTTCCGTCGAAAAATGGGATCAGGTCGTGCAGAGGGTTTTTACCCATATAATTATCAAACTGTAATAAAGGTCTCGGTCTTGGCTCGTGATTCTCATTTTCGTTATCATCGTCATTTTCATCATTGTTTCGGTTATCATATTCCTCGCAATTGCTTCGCAGTTGTACGGGAGAATAAGAAGGATATATGTCTCCTTCATATGGTTCAGCTAACGGTAAAGGGTTATTTGAAGGTACTCGACTAATTCCCTGAATTAACCGCAGATTCTAAAACTTTTCCAGCTGCTAAGCCAACTGCCGAGCCAACAACTCAGCCAACTGCTGAGCCAACTGCTCCCAGAGCTTGTCCAGCTACACCTCCAACCGTTTCTAATACCTGACTAGCTCTCCCTTCAGCTGCTTGTAAAACATGACCTGCTGCTACACCTGCCGCTTGAGCCAAAAAGTCCATTTTCTATTCCTTGTTTTATTATTTTATTGTTGTGGTAAAAAAAAAGAGATTTGATAGTGAATAACCTCAATACTTCCTTTAATCCTACTAATATTATAAATGCGAAAGTTTAGATGTTTGGATGTTTGGATGTTTGGATGTTTGTTACTCAATCACGCCATAACGGCTGAACGGATTTGGCTGAAATTTGGAACACAGACACTTTGTAGCCTGGAGAGGAACATAGGCTACTTTTTATCCCGGAAAAAATCATATTCCCGCGGGATAACGTCATGTAGTTCACGCGGGCGAAGCCGCGGGCGGAAAGCTAGTGTATTTATATACTGGAAGATATATTGTTAAGCCGTTGTATTTAAATATAAGTTGTAATTATTGTACATAGATGGCGTTGTGCCAAACGTACGTAATGCTGAACGGCGGTGTTAAGATTTTTTGGTGATTGATATAGTCTTGTCGATGCACCCAATAAATTATCCTCGACCTACACACTAGTTTTATTTACGTTGTGAATAACAGTATTTCGGACCTCTATGGGATTGTACATGGTCCTAACCGAGTCGGAAGTTTCGGTTGGTTGACCTGGAACCAGCTCAGTACGAGTGACAGGAGCAGGGACTACGGAGGATCGGAGTTTTGAGTTTGCAGCAGCAGCTCCAGCAGTGACGTCAGCGGGTCCGGTGCGACCACGAAGCGAGCGATTGCGTAAGCGGAAGCGTTTAGTGTGTTGTGCTGTGATGAAACTTTAGAATAACTATCGAGATGGATGCCTACGGTAAAATGCAAGATGATACTAAGTCAAAAGTTCAGAAGGGAAGGTCTAACTTTAGAAAATCTCCGAAAGATAGGATCTCTTTGTCATACATAGAAACACGTCTAGAAGCCTTAGAAAAACAGTGGTCTTCTTTTGATGAAACACATAAGAAGATTATAATGGAAGTTTCTGGAGACGTACTTGAAAAATCTACTTATTTTAAAAATGACATGTATGATGAGACCGAAGAACTGTACATAAATTACAAGTCGGAGTTAAAGGAAGCCATCCTTAGGTTAAAGAAAGATGTTAATGTTAATGAATTTTATGATGCAAATGCAACTAACAGCACCCAATCCTTTACTGTTAAATTACCGAAAATAGAAATACCTAATTTCAGTGGCAAATACACAGAATGGAGTAGTTTTCGTGATTTATTTTTGTCTTTAATTCACAACAATAAGGGATTGGATGACGTTCAAAAGCTGCACTATTTGAAAAGTCACTTGTCTGGCGAAGCCGAGCAAATGTTAAGACACATTCCTATCACGGCATGTAATTATAAAACTTGTTGGGATCAGTTAGAGCATCGTTACAACAACAAAAGGTTTTTAGCCAATTGTGTACTAAAACGTTTTATGAACCAAAAAAATGTATTGTCGGAATCTTCAAGTGCGATAAAGGAATTACTGGACACAACTAATGAGTGTTTAAATGCTCTTACTAATTTAGATGTAAATGTAGATTCCTGGGATCTTATTGTAATTTATGTAGTTTCGTTGAAACTTGATACAGAATCTCGAAAGTTGTGGGAAGTAGAAGTCAGTAGGTGTAATGATGAATTGCCTAAACTTGTTGATTTTAAAAACTTTTTAGATCATCGTTTCAGATCTTTAGAATTTCTAGACAATAAAGCCACTAAACAGAGTAATGTTCGTAATAATGTTCCTAAAACAATGCATACAATTCCTGCTGTATTATGTATATTTTGTTCCGATGCTCACAAACTGTGTAATTGTAAAAAATTCGCAAAGGAAGATGTAAATGTACGTCGTACTTTTGCCCAAACCAACAAGTTATGTTTTAATTGTCTTGCTCCGAATCATTCGATATACAATTGCCGTCAATCAACCAGCTGTCGCATTTGTAAAAGGCGACATCACTCTTTACTGCACCCAAAGTTAGGTCCTAAAGATGATCAGGTAAACACTTCCGTAGTGGAAGGGGGCGCTCAGTCGTCTAATGTAGAATCATCTCAAGGCGAGGCATCAAATATAGTATCATGCTTTTCTAATGCAAATAGTCAAGTATTATTGGCCACTGCTTTGGTCAATGTAGATACGAAAAATGGAACTTTTTGTATCAGAGCTCTTCTGGACCAAGGTTCACAAGCTTCATTTATAGCAGAGTCTGTTGTACAAATGCTTGGTCTTAGAAGAGTTTCAAACATGAGCTACATTTCAGGGTTAGGTAGTGATCAAGGTTCATCCTTGCAGTCTAAATGGACCGTTATGGTCAAAATTCAGTCACGCCATGACCCCAACTTTATAGTTGAAGTTAAAGCTCATGTTCTCAATAAGCTCACTTCTCTTTTACCTGAGAGGAAAATGTCTGTTCCGATGTTTTCTCCTCAGATTCCTGCTATAGAGTTAGCAGACCCGAAGTTTGATACTCCGAGTAAAATTGATATTTTACTGGGGGCGGAAGTGTATGGTCAAATTTTAATGGATGGAGTTGTCAAAGGTCCACCAGGTTCTCCAATTGCGCAAAATACCAAACTTGGCTGGATCCTTTCAGGCCATATATTTTCCCCTCCAAGTTACGAACTTTCACAGACACGTAATGAAATAATTAGTATGCACACTCAATTGAGTATGAACGATCTCCTGAAAGGTTTTTGGGAGCAAGAAGAACTGTCTTCAGCTGTGAAGAAATGTCTGTCTGAAGAAGAACAGCAATGCGAAGAGCTGTTCGCCAAAACTACTTCTAGAGATGATGAGGGTCGCTATATCGTGAAATTGCCATTCAAAAAGGTGGACCCAAGTTGTCAATACGGTAATTCTTATGATATTGCGCAAAAACGATTCTTTATGCTCGAAAAACGATTACTGAAGAATCAACCACTGAAGATTCAATATTCCGAGGTTTTGGAGGAATATTTAAAATTAAATCACATGGAAGTAGTGCCGGAAGTGGAGAAAGCTAATCCCAAGGCTGTGTATCTTCCCCATCACGCTGTCGTTCGCAATGAGAGAAGCACCACTAAGGTTCGGGTCGTGTTTGATGCGTCGTGTTCGCTTAATAATGGAACTTCGTTGAATGATGATCTCATGGTAGGTCCAACGCTTCAACCCACACTTCGACACCTTATTTTACGTTGGCGCTGCTATCCTATAAGCCTGGTAGCAGATATTGTGAAGATGTACCGTCAAGTCAAGATAGCTGCTGAGGATGTTGATTTTCAACGTCTATTATGGCGTAGCGATGTTAATTCAGAACTTCAGCATCTCCGACAATTGCGTGTAACATTTGGTACATCAGCGGCACCTTACTTGGCGGTCAGATCCTTACAACAGCTTGCACATGATGAGGGAGATAAATATCCTTTGGCAGCTAGCAGAGTCCTTAGGGAATATTATATGGATGATCTTATGACAGGCTGCGAAAATATAAACGAGGGAGCACAGATTTATCAACAAATGAACGAGTTACTTAAACTTGGTGGTTTCCAGCTTCAGAAATGGAGTAGTAGCAATAGTGAGTTGTTGTCAAAGTGGGATAGAGAAAGTAAGAATTCAAAGGAAACTTTAGAGCTAAAATTAGATACAGTTATCAAAATTTTAGGTCTCACTTGGAATAGACACCAAGATGAATTTCAATACACTGTCCAACTTACAGCACTGGAAACACCCATAACTAAGAGGAAAATGATTTCGGAAATAGCAAAACTGTTTGATCCCCTCGGTTGGCTAGCTCCTGTGGTCACCACTGCTAAAATATTTATTCAAACAGTCTGGCTGTCAGGGATACAATGGGATGAAGAATTGCCATGTGATATTTTGAAGGCATGGCTTGAGTTTCGAGAAGAACTTACACATCTTGCTCAATTTAAGATTCCAAGATGGATTGGCACTAGCACCAACGATGTTAGCAGAGAACTTCAAGGATTCTGCGATGCTTCAAATGCAGCATACGCAGCTGTAGTCTATATGAGAATCGTTGATTTTAAAGGTGATGTGCATGTACGATTACTTGCCGCAAAGACGAAGGTTGCTCCGGTGAAGCAAGTCTCGATTCCTCGGTTGGAGTTGTGCGGAGCGGTATTGTTAGCCAACCTGCTTCAAGAAATTGCAGAAGTTTTAGAGATTCCGAAGGAGTGCGTGTACGCCTGGACGGACTCAAGTGTCGTCCTTTCATGGTTGAGCAGTCATCCCAGCAAATGGAAAACCTATGTCGCGAATCGAGTCTCTGAAATATTAACGCTTATGAATAATACTCAGTGGTCACATGTCAAGTCCGAATCTAACCCTGCAGATTGTGCGTCGCGAGGTATAAATCCGAGCAAACTATCGGACTTGAAGATCTGGAGAGAGGGTCCAGAATGGCTGCAAGAAAAGGTTATTAATTATTCAAAGGGACATTTTAAATTAACGGATTTAGAAAAGAAAAAAGAGCAAATTTCGTGCCACACTATTCAGTCAGAGTCAGAATCTATATTATGTCGTTATTCTTCATTGAATAAATTATTAAGAGTTGTTGCATACATACGTAGATTCCTTAAGTTAAAGAAAGAAAAATTTTATTAACTTACATATCTAGATTAGAAATAAAAGAGTCTTTACTTACCTGTATCCGATTGTGTCAAAGGAAAAGTTTCCTGGAAGAAATAAAATGTTTACAAACTTTGGGAAAGATAAAGAAAAGTAGTAAACTTACCTCACTGTGTCCGTTTCTTGATGCTGATGGTATACTCAGGGTGGGCGGTCGCTTACAAAATGCTGAAATAGATGAAAATATGAAACATCCAATATTGCTGCCGTATCAGTCGCACTTCACAGATTTGATTGTGGATGATGCCCATAATCGCACTCTTCACGGCGGTCCACAATTAATGACAAACTTTTTAAGAACGCAGTATTGGATAGTTAATGCGAAAAATCTTGTTCGCAAGGTCGTTCGGAAGTGTGTTGTATGTCGTCGCCATTCTGCACAAACAAGTCAGCAAATGATGGGACAGCTACCTACGGAACGTGTCACAGTCTGTCGACCTTTCTATCAGAGTGGGGTTGACTACGCAGGACCCATAGTTATAAGACCGTATAAAGGGCGTGGTTATCGAGCCGTTAAAGGATATATAGCCTTGTTCGTATGTATGACTACTCGTGCAATACACCTCGAAGTCGTTAGTGACATGACATCCGAGGCATTTTTAGCAGCTTTTAAGCGTTTTGTTGCACGGCGAGGTCACTGCGCAGATTTATGGAGTGACAACGGCACGACCTTCGTGGGGGCCAATAGGGAGTTAAAGCATTTATTCCAAACGGAAAATTCTGAAGCCGCTAATGATATTGCTGAGTGGTTAGCAACAAATGGTACCAACTGGCACTTCATTCCACCTCACTCGCCGAACTTTGGAGGGTTGTGGGAGGCTGGAGTGAAGTCCACAAAGCATCATCTAAAAAGGGTTATTGGTAACAGTACCTTGACATTCGAAGAGATGTCCACGCTTCTGTATCAAATAGAAGCTTGCCTTAACGCGCGTCCACTTTCTCAAATTAGCAATAATCCAGATGATCCGTATCCATTAACTCCCGGCCATTTTCTAGTCGGTGAGCCGTTGCTGCTTATACCCGATGCAAACTTTGAGCAGAGTAACGTGAGTACTCTTAAAAGATGGCAGTTTGTACAGAGACTACTGCAAGACTTTTGGAGACGATGGTCTCATGAGTACTTGACTCAATTACAGCATAGATATAAATGGTCCTATATTGCTCCTGAACCTTCTGTAGGGGATGTCGTGTTAGTAAAGGAGGATGACCTCCCACCGTCCAGATGGTTGTATGGCGTAATTAAGGAAAAACATGTTGGTGCGGACAATCTTACGAGAGTCGTAACCTTGCGATGCAAGGGGTCTCTAGTAAAAAGACCTGTATCCAAACTTATAATTTTACCTGTCACTTAATAAATGTAAATACCTACTACTATGTTTTTTTGTATTTTAATTTAGTCAAGTATGTGTATGTGTTAGTTATGTATTATTGATGTATTGCATACCTAAATTTTGTTGTTTTTGTTAAGTTTCTTATTTGATTGTGTTGTTTCTGATGGACGTTCCGTTCATGGTGGGCGGAATGTTAAGCCGTTGTATTTAAATATAAGTTGTAATTATTGTACATAGATGGCGTTGTGCCAAACGTACGTAATGCTGAACGGCGGTGTTAAGATTTTTTGGTGATTGATATAGTCTTGTCGATGCACCCAATAAATTATCCTCGACCTACACACTAGTTTTATTTACGTTGTGAATAACAGTATTTTGGACCTCTATGGGATTGTACATATATGATTTTTTTAAATAATCTTTAATACTTAGAGAACCTCTTATTTTGACCGCACCTTTTAACAGGATTGACCTCATTCAGTTTTATAATTAATATAATAATTAGAGTTAATAAGCGTAAAAGTTTCCCTTTTTATTTACTTTGATAACACATAAAAATTTATAGCGCTTTCTCATTCAATTGATTTATAAATCATGAATAATCTATTTACATGCATTAAGCCTTAGCTGCACCGCATATAATATTAAATTCGCGAAGTGATAAGAATTTTATAATTCGCAGATTATATTAGGTCGACTCAAAATATAAAAGTATACACATAAAATATAAAATATATCAGCACATATGTCTATCATTAAGGATTTTTGTTAAGGAAGGAAAACAAAATCTTTGTATATTGAGCCTCCCGATTCCGACTCTACCACCAGTTCGTGTGTCATACTTAACATTGTAATTCTGTACAATTAAAAGGTGATCAAGAAACTTCGACTTTTACTTTAAAAACTCCTCATCATCATCGACCTGTCAGCGTCTCCAGAGGAAGAAACTTTACTACCTTGCCTCACCTGTCAACCTGTCACTCGGTCTATTGATTGAAACCGTGAAAGACCTGGGTGTAAAGGGGGCGGAAATTGACTTTGTTTGAAATACTTTTTATGTAGAGTTCTAGAGAATACGAAAAGTTATTCCTTTGGAGCCTAGTCGAGGCATTACCTACTGTCAATGATTCTACATCCTGCGGGTAAGCGTTCGTGAATAACTGTCGCATGAAGCCAGCACAAGGTGCTTACTTACTTACTTAGTTACTATGATAGCGTAGCGACCTAAACTGAGTCTTGTATTCCGATAGTAAAAACCGCCATATTGATCTGACGTGCGCGTGCGCAATCGCCTTCCAATTTTGAACCTGGAGCTCATGCCAATCCCGCATGACGTGATCTTTCCAGCGGTATCTGGGTTCGATCGGCCCAAATAAAAAATAAAACAAAAATATTTATTAGTGTCTAAAATTATAGTTATACAGCAACATAATCAACATTAATAACTACGTTACTCATAGACTGAGTTGCAGTTATTAGCGCCCACCTCGAACTATAAAAACTAAAACTTAACTTAAACACATAACAAATAATTTGCAGAAAAAATTAAAAATATAACAAAAGTACAAAGCGAAAGAGAAAAATGGTGTGTTTGTGTGTGTGTATGTTTATGTGTGTGTGTGTGAGTGTGTGTGTTTGTGTGTAGTGTGTGGGTAAAGTGTGTGTCTATGTGTTTGTTTATTTATTATTAGTTTGTGTTTAGTGCATGGATGTAAGGGTTAAGTAAATACGTTTATTAAATTAAACATTCGACATCCTCATACGTAAGGCTAAAAAGCCAATCATATAAAAGACTCTTACACTGACGTCGAGTTAAAGCATACATATGCAATTTGTAGTTTAGCTTATTATATAAGATTGAGCTAATGTAAACGTAATGTCTCCTTGCTAATTCAGTAGTACATCTCTCGACTCTGAAGATTCTGTTTGACATTCTACTATTCGAAGCTAACTCAGGATCAAAGCCACAAGATTTATGCTTTCGCAGGATGACACTTAGGATGAAAAGCTTACGTACGGAAAGAACATTCCATATTTCATACACTTGCGATGTGGGATATCGGATGGGTTTAAATGCCATTGCTTTAAGCACAGCACGCTGAGCCCGTTCCAGGAAGATAAAGTTGGTCCTTGCCGAGGAGCCCCAAACAGAGATACAATAACTTAATATAGACTGGGCTAAAGTTATGTAGACTGTCCTTAGTGTACTTATATCAGCACTAACTCGGAGCTTCCGAAAGACGAAAATCATCTTCCTGCGCGGATCAAATCATCACATCATCCTCCTGTTCAAATACGCGAACTTTGACTGCCAACGATTGATTCCCAATTTCTACAGGTGACCGAGCCAGAGGAGTATGTGGGCTACACAACGTGCTAGGTTTTTACACTACAAAAAGCGCCGCTATTACAAGCAAAAAAATTGGCACTATCAAGATCTAATTACTGACAAGCTGCTGTGGAGAGTACCTACTAAAGGTCACGGCACATACATCAACTCGGAAAGGGATCGTAAACGTATCAACTCGAGCGGTTCAGTATTCTTTGTATGAAACCCCCTACTGCAAAGCACACTAATCGGATTCGTAACGTAATCGCATCGCCTTGGGACCAGCTCACGAACAGCTTTGCGGGTCGCTCAACTTGCTATCCCCGCGCTTACCGCTAGTCGTCCACAAGCTTACGTCTCTCCGTACCCGAGCTTACCGCTCTACGCACAGTGGTCTGAAAATGAAAATGAACATAGATTTTTTTTAATTAATGTTTTTTTCTCATTTTTTTCTCATTTTTTTGACATTTTTTTTTTCTTTTTTTTTCTCTCATTCTTTTTTTTTTATATGGAACCACTGTGCGGCGAGCCGTAAGCGCGGCGTCGCCTAGCCGTAGCCGAGCCGACGTACCGATGCTGATCCGGTTTGGTTACGTGCTTGCGTTAGGTTGACGCCTGGTTGACGGCGAGGCGAAGGCGATACGGTGTCGATCCCTTTCCGAGTTGATGTAATGTGCTGTGTCCTTAAGTCAGTAAGAAATAAAAAAATTTTTATTCACCCCAGGACTGAAATTCATTCATCAGTAAATCAGTACCATGGTGCCGCGGAGTGAAAAGTGATTGAGTATACCAGATAACCTTTTTTCCCCTTTGATGACATGACTTGATTATTTTAATTAATAAAATCCGCCACTTTTTTAATTAAATATAAAAAGAAAGAAATGGGCGAGAAAAAATAGTCATGAAACAATTTAAATCACGCTCTACTTTTGTGCTGACGGTACTTGCGCCCGCGCAACGACCTTTCTCAATGTCGCACGAGTTGTCAACTATCGCACACCTTTCTACTAAAACGCTACCACTAAAAGCAACCTTATTTCACATACTTTAAAATTGATTATCCTATGAATTAAAACAAAAATTTCTTTAAACATTATTCTGCTATTGTTTCAAGAGACATATCTTGCTCATTTACAATTTTAATCGTGTCTTAACCACAAGACATAAGGTTTACTTTTAACCGACTTACGCGTAACATGTTAGATTTACCTATAGTTAAGGCGGTTATCTTTGCATCGTTTAGTCTCAGGGGCATTAACTGTTTAGTTTATTTGATTAACAGTCAGATAATGGTTGTAATTGTCTGGTTAATGTTATAATTTGGTTAGCACCTGTGTTTATTATTGGTTAATGTAAATTATGATTGAAAGGTGGGTTAGCCTTACATTTATCTGTCGTTTAGAAATTAGTTTTAATTTTAAGATATGATTCAAATTATAATGCCATTTGATTTCTGTAGTTGTAAAGGAATAAAACAACTTCTCATATTCAAGAACCTTTTTCTATTATATGCAATTTATTTTGAATTGTTTTCAGCAAGGTTACCCGAACGCGACGTAGGTATTTACGTGCCATGGCGGATTCCCTAAGGTCGAAGTAAAAAAGGGTTGGAGAGCCCTGGTTTACAATAGAAAAGAACTCAATCAGCAGAGCGAGGTAATTCTTATAGCGAACCCATTTTTAAACGCACCTTATTTAGCGCACTTTAAGCTCTTCCACATTGCGCGCCTTTAAGACTGCTGCATACACGGGTAGAGTAAACGGTAGAGTAGAGTGGTGGATTATTAACTATCCTACTAACTATACTAATGTAGACATCATTGGTAGAGTAGAGTAGGTATTGAAACTTGGTAGAGTAGAGTAGCTAGCACCGCGGAAGCTACTCTACCGCTCTACCTACTCTACAGCTTACTCTACCCGTGTAGCCTTTAAAGTGCATGGGCTATCAAAATCAATTTACCACAAAAAGGTGCGCTACGTGGAATAGCTTATGTGCGCTAAATTATACCTCAGCATTAACCCTTAACCACTTACTACCGGTCTTTCAGACACCGTTTTTATTAATATTTCGGCGTGAGCGCATCGTTCAGTTTTGTGCGTCCATGTACCTTCCCCCGCAGTCGTAAGAACCGATGGATCCGCCGTCGGTCGTCGTCACTGGTGCCCGCGTTTATCCACAGTAAGGTTCCAAACATCGTCAGCGGTCAGTGAGACCGGTGGTAAGTGGTTACGTATTGAAGCTAAGTAACATGGTAAAAGTATAATATGAGATAGGTAAATGTAAGGGCTGCTTCTGCATATTGCGCAAATGGTTGGCGACAGAATTAATTAACCTTCTAAAATGCATCTATCTTATATTTACTATATTTGTAACACATGTGACCGATCTAGGTTGGTCCTTTCGCTCTCATAACGACAAAAGGCGGCCTCTGGCAGTCATTGTATGCTAATGCGCGCACGCATGTGACACACACGCGTAATTGCCGAGTGGGCTTGTTGGGATAAGGCTTGGACACATTTTCTAAAGACAAATAATGCAAATAAAATATTGAGATTTTAAATTATTTATATGCATTCACAATGCAATTTTGTAAGTAGGTACAGGAAAATGTGATAGTAAAAAACCACGAGCCCTATAAGTAGCTTTCAGGCGGGATTCGAACCAACCAAGCTACCGAAAGGCTTACACGACTCGTCGAATTATGCTATCACTTTTACGCTGTTGTAGGCCAGCGTTGTTTCATCAATGTGAGGAAACCCTCGCATCCGAAAGAAACACTTTTACAAATGTTTAACAGTCGATTAAGATGAAACAGCCATTCAATTGAGATTTTAAATTATTTTTATACATTCACAATAAATAAAATATTATAAAAAACATCGTTTTGATTCTAAAGTAAAGTAGCTAAATCAAGACGTAGATGTCAGTAAAAACTAAGATATTACAAATTAACACCTAGTCACAGAACAAGAAGAACAAATCTTCACTTGAATGTTAGTCCTAATTTGGGAATCGAACTCACGATCCCTGCCTCAGTAGGCGCAGTCAATCAATCAATCAATCAATCAAAAACTAGATTTACAAAATGAAATGCTTATTATGAATCGTCCAACATTTTTTTCGGTACTGTAGTAGGTTGGTTTGGTCCTTTCGCATGCGATGATGCGAATATGCCCAGTTGGCTTGTTGGGATAAGGCTTGGACACACTTTCTTACAAAAATTAAAACAAAAGTATAACTTTGATGTGATTCTTAGATAAGTAGCAAGAGTACACATCTATGTAGTTTATTTCTACTATTACTTTCAAATCCTGCTGTATATCCTCTCATCGGTCGCCGCCATCTTGGCAAGTAAATAGCAGTAGTTGCAGCACATATCGACGGTCCTAGTATGTAGTTACAGGCAGTACTCTGAGCACATAGCAATGGGCGTAGCACGTAGCTAGACTCGTAGTTAATAGCAGTAACTTGTTATAGCACATATCGACGGTTGTAATATGTAGTTAGTCAAGGACGTAATTAGGGGGGGGGGGGGTTCAGGGGGTCTGGACCGTACCCCCCCCCCCCCCCCCGAAGGTGTCCATCAAACCGCGGGATGGGCGGGTGGCGGGGCGACCTGATGGCTATCGCACGCACAGATTACTCTGTTTTTTAAAATATCTATTTATTAAATAATTGAATCGGTTGTTTCAGAATTCACACAACACATAATATACAGGATAATTTCTTTATCAGTGCACAAATTTTTAGGATCGACTCAGAATCTATAAGTGAACAACTTTCTCCTAGAAACATGGGTCGAAATGCGACAAAAATTTTTGGACTTCCCATACTAATTCGATCACGTGATTAGTCCGATTTGTATGAAAGGTCAAAAATTTTTTGTCATATTTCGACCTATGTTTCTAGGAGAAAGTTATTCACTTACTGATTTTGAGTCTATCCTAAAAATGTGTGCACTGATAAAAAAAATATCCTGTAGGTAGTTAAAGTAAACCAAATTTTATAGGAGAGACAAAAAACCGATTTGTGACAAAAATTTAAATGCATTATCCCGTGGGAATGTGATACTTCTTTTCGTGTGGCTGATGTCTCACCGTTCACTTGTAGTCCCTATCCCCAATTGCTTATGCATTGTACTACTCTAGTTAAGTACATAGCCAAAAGTAAAAGGGTCTGCGCATGAATGGCGAGGCAACGCAGCCACATGGAAAGAAGTCAGAAGTCGTTCACCGATTTTGTCCCTGTTTGTAAAGAGCAGTAGCCGTATATCAGTCATGATCAACATCATATCAGCCGTACGACGCCAACTGCTGGGCATAGGACTCCCCCAAGGATCTCCACAGAGGTCGGTCCTGCTTCCCGCAACCGTGACCAGATCGTCGGTCCACCTTGTAGGGGGCCTGCCCACGGAACGAGCGTCGTCCGGCAGCAAAGCGTAGTACTACACATAGTACGTAGCAAAAGTTGTAACGAAATTCATAGACCATTTTCCTTTCCGTTCGTGTGATCCCACCTCTATTCTGTCTAATAAACGTTGCGAAATTAACACCAAGGTGTTTAAATGTCTCACTAAATCGCTAAAGTGACGGTGCACGCGCGCGGCCATCAAACACATCGCCGATATGCACTTTGACGACATAATTGTGGAGGCAATTAGAACTATCTTAGAACATTAGACATTTTTTTAAACGTTTTGCTCTAGTATCTAGAGAAATCATATAAAAGATGACTACATCAAACAAAAGTAATGATGTCCTAATCCTAAGGCATTGAAAACTACAGTCTGTAAAATACACATTACATTGATTGGTCTATAAAAATAAAATTAAATCGAATGTTGACCTATCGATTAAGAACCGATAGATAAGATCTTAGACAAAAGTTTCAGAAGTATTTTATTTTATTCAATAACTAGCGGCCGCCCGTGGTTTCACCCACGTGGTTCTCGTTCCCGTGGGAATATCGGGATAAAAAGTAGCCTAAGTTATTCCTTAATACATCAGCTACCTGCCAGTGGAAGTCCCGTCAAAATCGGTCCAGCCGTTTCCGAGATTAGCCGGAACAAACAGACATACAGACAGACAGGCAGACAGACAAAAATTAAAAAAAAAAAATTTGGTATATGTACCGTATATATAATCATATGCAAGTAGTAAAAAGCGGTTATTTTAATATTACAAACAGACACTCCAATTTTATTTATTTGTATAGATGTATAGATAAATCCTAAAGTAGAAAAGTATGTTTGTTTGTTTGTCCGTCTTTCCCGTCAAAACGAAGCAACGGACCGACGTGATTTTTGGTATAGAGATAGAATGAGAGAGCTGGAGAATGACATTGGCTACTTTTATCCCGGAAAAATATCACCTTGCCGCGGGATACGTCGTGTAGTCCACGCGGGCAAAGCCGCGGGCGGAAGGCTAGTATCATAAAAAAGTAAAACACGGTTAGTAACATAGTCATACGTTTAATTAAACGACAATCGATATATTTTTTCAGTATTCACAAATTAGCATGCAACTTTCGTATTATCTATAAATCAAATATCGCCATTCATAATACTTATTTTAAATGCCTAATTAATAATGAAAATCACTACATAGTGTAAAACAAAGTCGCTTTCTCTGTCCCTATGTCCCTTTGTATGCTTAAATCTTTGAAACTACGCAACGGATTTTGATGCGTTTTTTTAAATAGATAGAGTGATTCAAGAGGAAGGTTTATATGTACTTTTTATCCCGATATTCCCACGGGAACGGGAACCACGCGGGTGAAACCGCGGGCGGCCGCTAGTAAGTAATAAACTTAAAGCAGCATAGCATGGCCAATCAAACATAACAGCTACAGTTCAATAAAACTCGCATTAACAACATCCGAGTGATAAATTAATTGTAAACATTCGTTTTATGGCTAAAAGTGGTGACACAACAAACTGCCACAGTTGGTGAGAAAGAGCAGTAGAATCTTAAGGCGCCCCGAAAATAGGGTATTTTAAATTATGGATTACTCGCAATCCACAAGTACTCAAAATTTGGAAAAAAATATACGTTATTTTACAGTTATTTATCTAGTACTGTGACAAATAAAATCCCAAACATCCGTCTAATCGTAATCCAAATATCATATTACTTGCAGTATGGTTGGTTTGAGTTAATGAAAAATATACGAAAATAAGTGTCTTTGAATAGCCGAGGAATTCCGTCATAAGTTTAATTTTATTTTTATTAAATTTTTTATTAAATTTTAATTAATTTTCGATTTGCGGGGCGCTCGCGAGTTCACAGTTCACTGCCGGCTGCCGCTGGGTCCGCGCGAAGTGTATCGTGTATCTTACCGCGGCCGAGCAAGCGTTATCGTGTCTATTTTGGTCGGGAATCCTCGCCTTAAATATTTTACTAAAACTTATCAACATCAGTCATTGTGTTTCTTATTAATGGCTAAACTATATAGGGTCCCACACACTAACCGTCCTCCCGCAGACAAAGGCCTGTCAGTTAGTCGCATCGCAACAGATCACACACTCACAGTTTTTTTATAGGAAATCTGTACGGCAGGGGGACTGTGCGATTGAGGACTGCAAACGAACTAGTGTTAGTGAAAGTAGTGTAGGACACTTATTTTGGCGAACATTAGGACTTCGGGCGTTGCAGTAATTAAGTACTTAATATTCAATTATCGTGAAAGTAAACAGCAGTTTGTTTATTTGTCTGAACAAGCTTATCACTGGTAGATCTGCCAATACCAGTTTAAAAAGATAAAGCCTAAAAGAAGTGGAGTATTTTGTGGGGACGCACATTTGTCCTGCGTAGCCTTGTCAGCAATAACTTGTGGTTAGAATTTTATAATAAATGCTACGTATAAGAATATCACTAGCATTCTTATGATAAGATAAAAATTATAAAATACTGTATTCTTAGTTATAACATTACTGTTAATTGATTAATAATGGATTTAAAATGTTGTCACTTTATTTACAGCTCTACGCAAACGTACATTCTGTTTTTGATGTACACTGTGTACAATTATGAGGTGTAGGTACTTTAATCTTTAATGAAACCTTAAAATTAAATTATTGAAATGGCGACTTCCTTTTCCTTTAAACAACATAAATTGTAATTTAGTCAATGCTGTTATTATATGGTCTACTGATGATGTAATCAAGCAATTAGATGGATAATAAAAAAACGGACACTGATTATATTATTATTATACAATGTTATCTCATGGAAATCCAAGATTTTTTTGTGAGAGAGATATATACTTGCGTAGTTATAGCACAGGAGTAAATAGAAACTACTAAGTATTAACTCCTGTGGTTATAGTCTTGGACATTTGGAGCAAAGAGTCACTAGAAAATATTGGATAGGTACTAGCCGCGCCTATAGTCCGCTCGCGACTTCGACGAGGATCTCTATTTTACACCTTAGATTGGGAATTTCCAAAAATACTTTCTTTGTGCTCCCCAGGTCCCCTACACTCCCCAAGGAACATACATGCCAAATTTCAGCTTTTTGCGCCCAGTAGTTTCAGCTGTGCGTTGTCTGTCAGTCAGTGAGTAGGTAACTCAAGTGTTTGCGCAAAACCTCTTAGGTGGTGATTTACTTTTACTATAAAAAAATTAATAAATAAATAAAATTAATTCAAAAATTTTCAAAAACAATCAGCTGTTTCATACAAATTGTCAATACCTACTAGACCAGAATGTATGGATTTTTTGTTGAGTTGCAGAGTTGGCACATAGTAAAAGTTGTTTATATTCATGAGCACAATCAGCAAGAAGTTTTGCGTTTATTCATTAACACACGTTGTATATTCGATATAGATAGATAAATATACAACGTGTTAATGAATTAACCCAAAACCTGATAAACCCCAATTAAACAAAAATGCAATGATATAATTAAAATATAAACTGAGTCAAAAATATTTATATTTTTAAAGTTATTCAACGATAGTTTGGTGGTGCCCAATCTATGAAATTTTAAAGTCTACGTCCGGCCGCCCAACCGCATTATTCTGTGCAACCGCCCCCGCCGCGTCCCCCGCAGCGCTCCGCGTCCGCGTCGAGCGCTCATGCATTATAAATAATTTAGACATGGGCCAATAAAAATGAAAAAATATAACCTATATTAAAATATAGTGCGATCGATTCGCAATACGATTCTGAGCAAACTTCTTTCTGGTTTTGGGTTAATCCATTAACACGTTGTAGATTTCGGGAGCGTAGACTGACTTTGACAAACAATACACTCAGGGACAAAGTCGGTGAACTACTTCTTACTTCTTTTCGTGTGGCTGGCGTCGTCTCACCGTTCACTTACAGGGCTTATACCTAATTCATACTAATATTATAAATGTTAAAGTGTGTTTGTTTGTCGTTGTTTATGAATGGTACGAATCCAAATAGTAAAAGGGTCGGCGCGTTAATAGCGAGGTAGGTACCAGCCTCACTATAAAAGAAGTAAGAAGTGGTTAACCGAATTTGTTCCTGACTGTACTTAAAGGATGAGTAACAAGGCTGAGTTTGTTGACTTTATAAATAAGATATGCGGGCGTTACGTTGCACCTAGTAAGTACTTACCTAGGTATGTCAAGTACATTAAAAAAGGTAAGTACTGACGTCATTGGTTCTTAAATTCAAACGAGGTCCTTAACTATAAGTAGGTACTTACACAATTTAACAAATAAAGGTGAATATAATTATTTCAGTCCATAACATTACATTTATTGTTACAGCAATCAACAAAATGTTTATTTATATAGAGAGAATTGACCCGGCTCTGTACTGTAGGACGATGAGCTTTTTTGGCTATAAAAAACCTAAAACTTTTGACACTTGTATTGTATCACACTTGTATGGAACTATAGAAGCTTCAAGTAAAAAATTACATCTCTCAAAAAAATACAATGAGTACAACGTAAGCAAGACTTTTCGCGGTAAGTATCGTGTCGTGCTTTCCTTGCAGTAAGGCATATTGGCAGCAGCCCAGCAGTTAACTTCTTTTTTATAAAGTTAGTTTTTTTTATTAAGGCGCTACTCGGAAAAAGTATGGACTTTTTGATTTAAAACTATAGGACGGTGACAGTTGTTACAAATCTGGTAATAAGATATATATTTCTTCATACCTTTATCTAGATTCGTATAGTTTCAAAAACACGATTTTATGATTTTGCCTCGACACTTCCGAGTACCGCCTTAACAAACGGGGTAGCACTTAGCTTTCATCTCTTCTTTTTTTTTATTTCGATTTACCAACATTTGAATACATTCATTCATTAACAAAAAAGTCCATAAGCTAAGATTACAAGATAAATGTATCAAACAATTATAGGTAAATACTACATGCACTAAACATGAAACAAAACAATCGAGCTAACCTAAAAAATTTCAAACATAAACAATTAAATTTCAAACTTGCAATAAAATTACTATGAATGTAGAGTTACTAACGCGCGAATAGTTGAGCGAGTCAAAATGAATATCCGTTATGTCGCTAAAGGAGAAGTTGCAGCTTCCATATAAAATTAACCTACGTCGCACAGCTAAGAAAAATATCTCAAAAAATAGATAAAAGTAGTTATTAACAAACTGCCCACCTCCGATTGTCATCCTTACTGGCTAACATACTTAGAAATTGCTCCAAAGATTCTGGATCCACCTGAATAGGCGCAGAATACTACTCTAAAATATTTTACTTTCAATGATGTAAAGACCTTAAGACCTAAAGACTATAAAAGAGTGGAATATAGATGTCATGAAGTTTAAAAAAAATGGACATATGCGACATTTTAAGTTGATTTGCTTTCTTATCCAAGGAAGGTGTAAGTAAAAAAAAAAATAAAAATTTATTTATTCCTATTCTATGTCTATCAAAACATTGCCTAAAAAGTGCGCTGGGTGGCTAAAAACATCTTCATAAATCTCGCCCAACCAAGATGATACAATATAGTCATTACATGGCCGCAGACTCCCAGTGTCCTGCGCCCATGTACCTATACATGTACCTACAGCAATATTCTGTTATCGCAGATCTCCATTCAGCTCTACGATTAATATAAGTCCAGTCTACCTACTACCAATACTACCAATGAATTTGTCAAAGTGCCGAACACTCCGACCAATATAAAAAGCCATACCTGGACTAATATTTAATACTATTTTTCAATGTTTTAGCCAGTAAGGATGATAACCAAAAGCATGTCATTCTTTTCTACGTATTTTTAGCTATTTTTGAGATAATTAACATTGATGTTCGAAGTAGGTATTTTTTGCAACTTCTTCTTTTGCAAAGACGTGACACTGGAGAATTCGATCCAAATACAGTCCTACGAAACGGCGGGCAAAGAGGAGTGATCGTTTTGCGCGGTGGTCTGCTAGGGACACGTAATTTAAATAAGGACAGGAGGGTTGGACAGTCAATTTTGTGATTTAAAACTTTCCAGGCGAAGGATGTTATGTGAAGATAATGCTGAAGGTGGAAGCGCACTACTCCCGGAATCCTCAAAAACGGAACTGGCTAAAAACATCGTATGCTATGATAAAATGGTGGTAGCTAGCCAGGCGGGCTTATAACTAGTCCTGCCACCAACCAAACCGAAAGCAAATGTATTCCCACCGGGAATCGGACCCGGGACCTTTTGTTCTGATACTGGTGGGTGTACCACTGGACCACAGGGGCAGTTATAGATAGCAATTGAAGTTCTATAGGTACTATAAGCGACAGTCCACATTAGTCTATATTACATTGTCTCATTAAATTTCCAGTAGGAATTTCCAGTATTTCCAGGTGCCGTGTAGTGCCGGCACATAAATAGAATAGCACTACCCCCTCTCTTCCCGTGGGTGTCGTAAGAGGCGACAAAGGGAAAACTGCCATCAGGAGATGGGCAGCAGCGTCTCCAGGCTTCAACAGGCTATACTGCGATCGCCAACCCGCCTGCCAAGCGTGGCGATTATGGCAAACCCCCCCCTGAATGCTTACACAAAAAATACATCGGCCCCCAGTCCCCGGCGGCCCCGCTATTCCTAGCTACGGTAGCGGCTATGGTAACGGCGGGGCAGGGGGTGCTAAGAATCCCCGGGTAGGCTCCGGCTACCAACACCGACGACTCGACCTGGCAACCTACAACACGCGCACATTGAGGCTCGACGAGAAGCTCGTAGAGTTGGAAGAGGCAATAAGTAAGTTACATTGGGATATCATTGGGTTATCTGAAGTCCGAAGAGAGGGGGAGGACTCGATAACCCTGCAATCCGGTAACTTGCTTTACCACCGGGAGGGCGACCAAAAGTCCATTGGTGGTGTCGGGTTCATCGTCCATAAATCCCTTGTCAACAACGTGATCACCATCGGAAGTGTCTCGAGCAGGGTAGCGTACCTGATACTCAGATTATCGAAACGATATTCGCTGAATGTAATCCAGGTCTACGCTCCGACCTCAAAACACGACGATGCCGAAGTGGAGGCTATGTATGAGGAGATCGGTAAAGCCATGCATAGCTATAAAACCCACTACACGGTTGTGATGGGGGATTTCAATGCAAAGTTGGGACAACGTTGCGGTGATGAGCTGAGAGTGGGGCATTTTGGATTTGGGCAACGGAACGATAGAGGCCAGATGCTGGCAGACTTCATGGAGAGGGAGAACCTCTATATGATGAACTCCTTCTTTAGGAAGCCCGTAAGCCGAAAATGGACCTGGATCAGTCCGGACGGTAAAGTCAAAAACGAGATCGATTTTATCATGTCGACGAAGAAGCACATATTCAATGATGTCAGTGTGATCAACGCTGTTAAGACAGGAAGCGATCACCGTATGGTGAGAGGCACATTGAATATCGATGTCAAGCTCGAAAGATCGCGACTGATAAAATCCACGCTCCGACCAATACCAGCTCAAATTCAAAACCCCGAGTGCTTTCAGCTCGAGCTTCAAAACCGCTTCGAAGCCCTTGAGAACAGCATAGACGTGGACGATCTATACAACATGGTGGTGGATACTGTCCGCACGGTAGGGTCTAAGTACTATAAAACCCGCCGTCCCAAATTGAAGAAACTCTCCAGTCAGACACTCCTACTCATGGATCAGAGACACGAAATGAAGCTGCAGAACTCAGCGGATGCCCATCGTTATCGACAGCTCAATAGACAGATATCTAAGTCTTTGACGCGCGACCTTCGCCAATTTAATACCGAGCGTATTAAAGAAGCCATTGAGAGGAACAAAGGCTCCAAAGTGTTCGCGAGAGATCTGTCTATCGGGCAAAGTCAATTGACGAGGCTGAAAACTGAGGAAGGTAGCATCGTTTCGTCAACACCTGAAATCCTGAGGGAGATTGAGAGTTTCTATGGACAGCTATATTCCACGCAAACACCTGTTGAAAGCAAGGCTACAGAGAGCCAAGCTTACCCGACACCATACCGAAGATATCCCGGACGTCAGCCTGTACGAGATTAGAATGGCTCTCAAGCAGCTTAAAAACAACAAGGCGGCGGGCGATGACGGAATCACAACAGAGCTTCTGAGAGCGGGCGGTAAGCCGATACTTAAGGTCCTCCAGAAGCTTTTCAACTCAGTCATCCTTGAGGGCAAAACGCCAAAGGCATGGGGCAGAAGCGATGTGATGCTGTTTTTCAAGAAGGGTGATAAAACTCTCTTGAAGAACTATAGACCCATCTCGCTTCTGAGCCATATCTATAAGTTGTTTTCGAGAGTCATTACGAATCGTCTCGCTCGCAGGTTCGACGACTTCCAACCTCCCGAACAAGCCGGGTTCCGGAAAGGCTACAGTACCATAGACCACATTCATACGCTGCGGCAAGTTATACAGAAGACCGAAGAGTATAATTTGCCACTTTGCTTGGCGTTCGTGGACTATGAGAAAGCCTTTGATTCGATTGAGACTTGGGCGGTGCTGCAGTCTCTCCAGAGGTGCCAAATAGACTACAGGTACATCGAGGTGCTGAGGTACTTATACCAAAACGCCACCATGTCGGTCCGAGTACAGAACCAGAGCTCTAATCCTATCCAACTACAGCGAGGTGTGAGACAGGGAGATGTCATCTCTCCCAAACTGTTCACAGCTGCGTTGGAGGATATTTTTAAGCTGCTGGACTGGAAAGGATGCGGCATCAACATCAATGGCGAGTACCTAACACACCTACGGTTTGCCGATGATGTAGTTCTTATGGCTGAGACCTTGGAAGACCTGAACACAATGCTCGAAGATCTCGGTAATGCTTCGCAAAGAGTGGGTCTTAAGATGAACATGGACAAGACGAAAATCATGTTCAATGTCCATGTTGCACCCGCTCCAGTTAATGTTGGGAACATTACACTCGAAGTTGTTGACCACTATGTTTACCTAGGACAGACGGTCCAGTTAGGTAAGTCCAACTTTGAGAAAGAGATCTCTCGTCGAATCCAACTCGGATGGGCAGCGTTTGGGAAGCTCCGGCATATATTCGCGTCCGAAATACCTCAATGTCTCAAGACGAAAGTCTTTGACCAGTGTGTGTTGCCAGTAATGACCTATGGAAGTGAGACGTGGTCTTTTACTATGGGTCTCATAAGAAGGCTCAAAGTCACCCAGCGAGCAATGGAGAGAGCGATGCTTGGTATTTCCCTGCTCGATCGAATCAGAAATGATGAGATCCGCAGGAGAACTAAAACGACCGACATCGCTCGAAGGATTGCATCATTGAAGTGGCAGTGGGCGGGACACATAGCGCGGAGAACTGATGGCCGTTGGGACGGAAAGGTTCTCGAATGGCGACCGCGTACCGGACGACGTTCCGTGGGCAGGCCCCCTACAAGGTGGACCGACGATCTGGTCAAGGTCGCGGGAAGCCGCTGGATGCGGGCAGCGAAGGACCGATCGTTGTGGAGATCCTTGGGGGAGGCCTATGCCCAGCAGTGGGCGTCGTTCGGCTGATATGATGAGGTTTTAAGATTTCCAATTTTATTAGCTCGCTGTTAAGTAAGCTAGGTTTTAAGATTTTCCTATTTTATTAGCTCGCTTTTAACTTATCTAAGTTTTAAGATTTTCCAATTTTATTAGCACTCTTTTAACAAAGCTAGGTTTTAAGATTTTCAAATTTTATCAGCTCGCTTTTGACTTAGCTAGGTTTTAAATTTTTCAATTTTATTAGCTCGCTTTTAACTTAGCTAGGTTTTAAGATTTTCCAATTTTACTAGCACGGTTTTAACATAGCTAAGTTTTAAGATTTTCCAATTTTATTAGCTCACTTTTAACTTAGCTAGGTTTTAATATATTTCAATTTTATTAGCACGCTTTTAGCACGCATAGCTAGGTTTTAAGATTTTCCAATTTTACTAGCACGGTTTTAACATAGCTAGGTTTTAAGATTTTCAAATTTTATCAGCTCGCTTTTGACTTAGCTAGGTTTTAAGATTTTCCGAACTGTGTATCAATCGGGAGCTTTATTTAAACGACCTTACTAGAACCACCGAACATAACCAATATAATGGTGCTTCAGAGGCAGTTAACTTTACAAAAGCTCTCCTCACATAGTTAAGTTATAAACAATATTGAAACTTTAATTATATTACCTGTTTATTAGCTTGCTCCCAGGGTTGGGCCCGATCGAACACTTGGTTGAGATATTTCTTTTAAAAATCAGTTGTAAGCCTTGACACCGTTGGCGCATATGTGGCGTGTATGACTCGCCGCTAGGGCCCTTCAGCTATGTAACTTGATTTCGGATATGCAATATCCGAACTTTAATCCTATGCTCGCGTCATTTGATAAAACAATTGAATTCCATTCTTTGCGTGGACAAATGCTTGCTAAAAAATATATTTGTGTTCTGTGTTAAATGCTTTTCTTGTTTGAAAAATATCCGATCACCACGTGACACATGAATTTTGATGTGCGAGTTTAAAGCCAGATAGAATACGCTCGTTTGGGTAGAGGGAAGATACCCTCTATTCTCTATTACTAGGTAATCTGATAAGAAAGAAAATGAAGACGACTTTTCAATCAGGAAATGAAACATTTTGAACGAGCACATTTTGTCTGAAAATTCCAATCGGATTGCGATAATCGATATACAAGTCTTACAGTGTTGTAATTGTCGCATGTCTGTTTACAAGAATATCTGAAAAACTAACTCTCCTTTCAGAAGCTTCAAAGAAATTATGTTATTTAAATATGTTTAAAATCATAAAATATTGAGATATTTTAAAATTATTTTTATGCATTCAATGTAAGTTTTCTATCATTTTTTTTCTATATCATCAAATTTTTTATAATTATTATTATAGATAAAATTAACCTATTTCACTCCGACATTAGCTTTCTATCTACTGATGAAAGAATTTAAAAAATTAAACCGCCTTCAAAACAAAACACTGCAAACAAAAACTTTTATGTATTTTACTTTCGGCTTCTTAAAAAAATCACACGACTTGAGAACCTCCTCTTTTTTTGAAGTCGGTTAAAAAGTGAGTTTATCCATTACTTACATGCAATCAAAAAAAAAATTAAATTTTCCGCTTTATAATTTTAGAAAAGTTAAAACGAGATTTTATATGATTTTTATGCATTCACAATGCAATTTTGTAAGTATAGGAAAAATGTGATAGTAATCGAATCCCGCCTGAAAGCTACTTATAGGGCTCGTGGTTTTTTACTATCACATTTTTCCTATAAAAGTTAAAACGTTCACAAACAAGGTAAGACACGACGTTTCGGATAAGTATTTTACCTTAACAGATACTTTCTGATATTGATCCCACCTCTAGTTGCAGTGCAGCGATATAATTTAACACATATCGACCCAGCGCTGGAGCTTTGATCGATCGAGCGAGGCAGTCGCAAGTTCGACATTGGGCCGATGTAAATATTGCCGATACACTTCACGCAAAGTTCATTTGCCATGTTACGTAATTTAATAAACAGTTTGACAACCAGTTGGTATTGGGGTTTTTGAAGTTTGATTTTATTAGTTTGCTCTTGAAGTACAGTGCCACAAAGTTTTCTGTTCCGGTGGCCAAAATGTGAAACTAAGGAAACTAACGTGTTTTTTTTAATGTCATTCTGCTGTCAAGTTGATATCCAACCATGAAGCTCGACTTAATACTGAGTTAACTGGAGAGTGCAGTATGAACAATTTTTTGAATACCACAAATAACACAGTGGCTGTCTTCCGTCTCACCTACACTTTAAAAAAATACGTATGGTCATATGAGACAGCTGACAGCCACTACATAAATAAATGTCAAATTTGCTGGCGACACTTTTTTATTCAGGGTGAGAGCTCCAGTTACCTCAGAGTATTAAGTCAAACTTCATGTATCCAACCATAGCGCTGCTGGCCATGCTGGCGACTGAAGGTCTTAGAAGCCAGTGCCGCGTAAATTGCTACAAAAAAAAGAAAAACGTACATAGCGCCGCTGTCACCGGAACAGAAAAGATTGTGCCACTGTAGCGCTATATTACAGTACTTACACAAAAGCTCGTTGGAGTACGTGGCCAGTGGTTAAGCCGGTATTACACTACACGTTACGCTATTTAGGGCTAGTTAGGGCCCTAATTCAGAATACATTGCTTTCTGTGAGCTCCTTTTTAGCAAGTGTTGCATTCAAATGATGATCTGTTTTATTTAACTCATTTCATCATTCATTCCTTATTTGGTCTTGTTCAATGAATTTAATTTGGAAATTTTTTCTTTAATAAAACATTTGGTAATATAAATAAAACACTTTCACGGATTTTTTCACGCTTATTAACGCACGTTTATTTAACAACTTGGTTAAATTGTTTGTTGTTTTTGAAGGTTTTTTGGTATATCCGACGTTTCTAAGAATATACCCACTTTAATTGTCTTTGTTTTTCGTTCGGATACAGGATACGGTTAGGTATTGATTATTTTAACTTTATATTTAATTATAACAAAAATGATTTATTAATTTAATATTTTGATTTGTTTAAGTAATTTGGATAATAATTATTTATAGCAAAGCAAAAAGTTACTGACTCGACCACCAGTTCACAAAAGTTGGAGCCCTTCGGAGAAAGAACTGGCAAGAAAACTACACGAAGGGGGACGATCTCCGTTTATTAAAATTATTTGCAAAAAGAACTAACCGTATCTTTAGTTCTTGCAATGTGTGGTTTGGGTTGACTTTACTTGATGGATTATAGGGTCCCAAGCTGGTGGTATCTTCCAACCATCTTCTCTATTGAAATTTGGGTATTTGCTAATTTCAATAGCCTCGCGCATCAATCTGGGAAAGTATCTTGGTTCTCTAGCGAGGATCTGCGGTTTGTCAGTCATCAACAACACTGTCATCAACACTTTCACGGAAATAAATTTTGAAAAATACCAACCTCTACCTCATACTTGTATGTCTTGTGTCTGTTTACTGCCCACTAAACAGACACCTATCAGTGATTAAACGGACAGAAGACCCTATCTGTCCGCAATGCAAAGAAAGAGAAGAAACAAGCTACCACTTCATGGCAGAGTGCCCGATGTACGCATCACTGCGCTGGGAGCTCTTTGGAACGGACAAGCTTAAGGAAGAGGATCTAAAGCACTTAAGGCGATACTCGGAAAAAATGTGCTGAAGCAAGATAGCAATGAGAAAACGACGCGCGCGAGAGCGAGACCGATTTTGCAGATTAGGCAAAAAAAACACAAAATCACTTCGTATTAAAAAACTACAGCGATTTAAAAAAAATGCTTCTATACGATCCTCAATATTATTGGTGTCCACTAATTAAACCAATTTCCAATAGTGTAAGTAACCCCATTTAAGAATAATCTTCACTTTTCGTATTTTTTAGAGGTCTTTTCGAAAATACGGGTTCGGGTCTGCTCTTATCTGCTTGCTTTAAAATGTGTTTTCTTTTGTTTTTATTCATTTTATTAAGAATTACATTTGAAACATGTATGGCGCAACTTGCAGTATATAGTAGAATTGTCTTTTGTTTTTAACTAATATTAAAGCTTTAAGTAGAGTTCCTAAGTACTTAATTGAAAATTGTTCACCGCTATGATCATTAGTTCACCTATACTTAACTGTATTTATCATAACCCATTGTGTAATTGTGATGGAAACTGACCTTAGTCATAGCATGTTAAGGTCATTTTTCAATTTGACGACTCTGTATGAAATAAAACAGGGAGAAAAAAACAACCCTTGGAGTTTCTTGCCGGTTCTTCTCCAAGGCCTCCCGCTGTAGGGTTTGCGAACCGATGGCGTAGCTTCTATGACGTTCACAAGTATTGTAAATAACAATCTAAATTGAATAAACAAATTTGAATCTTGAATAAAAAGTGTCGAGGCAAAATCATAAAATCGTGTTTTTGAAACTATACGATTCTAGATAAAGGTATGAAGAAATATATATCTTATTACTAGATTTTTAACAACTGTAACCGTCCTATAGTTTTAAATCAAAAAGTCCATATTTTTCCGAGTAGCGCCTTAACGATAAGTCAACTCAGCAGGTACTGTAAGCGCACTGGTAGGTTCGAGGGTCCGACGCCGGTAGGGTAAATGATAACCCGCCTCCCCCCTGCTTTTTAGCTTTTTAGGGGACTTGGGGAACTGGGTGAAATGGTCCCGACCTAGGTGACTGATCACCCGTCCGGCTTCGGTGGCGTCCCCCCTATAAATAATAAATAATAATAATAATCATACTTGTATTCTGCCTCTGTGGTTGGTTTAATTGCTATAATTTCTTCCTTGAGAGGGTTAAGAAAGGTAAAACAGGTTACCTTTAGGTCTCTCACAAGAATAGGAAGTAGGTACGGCACTAAGTATAAATAGGAAGTACCTATTTAATGGATAAGGGAAACCCTTTGTTGTGATACTGAAATCTGCCGACCGCATTAAGTACAGACAACAAAATAATCCAATAACCAGGCTTCTTCCTGGTGCCAGACATTATTTACATTACGCAATATTTACATTAAACATGAACATTATATAAAAACCTTAGGCTTCAGAAAATAAAGTTGAATATGCCACTAACTTTGCGTCTAGTAGAGAGAAGGTGTCGTTGGAAAATGGTCCTTATGCAGTTGCAATAAGGTTGTGATGTTGATGTGCAATTGCATTATAATCTCGTTGACTATTGACCGGGGCTTAGAAGGATTGCTGCTGGAAAGCAAATAATATAATTCCGTACAGACAGAAAAGAAACAAATAAAGTAATATAAAAATCACCAGAAACTGAAAAAATATAGAGGGTTAATTTTTGAACACCATCCAAATTTTTAAGCTCGTCTCAGAATCGGTAAGTGAACAACTTTCTTCTAGAAACATGGGTCGAAATACGACAAAAGTTTTTGGACTTCCCATACTAAAAAGTCAAAAATATATTTTACAAGCTGACCCGGCAAACGTTGTTTTACCATATAATAGTGGACCCGGTCACCACATCTTGTGTGTGTGTTTATACACCAAAAGTTGCCTACACCAGACAACAGATAGCGCTAGTTACACACTACCAATAAAGGGGCCCAAGCTTGGTCTCTATTTCCTACATATAAAAAATTACTCTGTGAAGTAGAGTAAGTGTCAGATAACTCTGCGCGACTGGGGCATTTTTGGCGCTAGTTACAGTACATTTTTTTATTCTGAGCTTATAGAAAAGATTAGTATTCGATTTTGACCGCGCAGACGTCAGTGATTACATACTCTTTGTGTACAGTTTGTTTGTACACTCTTCTTGATAGTAATGATGTAGTTAGTTGGAGTGCAGGATGAAAAGATCACCAGATATAAAGATAGTTTGTATTTAGATAAATGTCACAATCACAAGTTAGTTAAATAGGCAATTCTTTTCTCTAATGTTTTGTGGTTAATTGGTTGGCGTATAATATTGCACTGACTGATAATATTAAATGTATTGTTATAAAATTGTAGGTCATTACAGGTCGATGACGCGCCCGCGTGACGTTTGCGTAGTTAGCAAAAGTAATATAATTATGTAGATGTAAATCGTACATCTTGGCGACCCAAGAAAACAAAAAAGATAATAAAACGAAAAGAGGAAGGAAATGCCATCACAAAGTAAATTATAAGATTATTCGAAATTGAACGCTATGTTGCTGGTTCCGGCGTTGGTGCTCCGAGGTGGCTTCGGCGGTGGCGCTGCCACCCGAATATCTTCGCTCTGTCGCCTGGCATCCCTTCGGTAGAAAGTTTGAAGTTCGATGTCTACAGGATGTGGACGCGAAACTGCAGGTTTCTTGATTTTCTTACAACAGTGGGGGCAGTATTTCCTCACAACCCACACAAGCAAAATTGTACCAGCTGACGTCACTAACCCGTAACTGATGACGTATTGATGTATGTCATGACTTGATATAGTAGGTAGCTTTGTTTCGTGTTCCTTCAGGTTAGTTATTTCGTCCTGGATTTTTCCTGTTTCGCTTGCTGTAGACTGAAATGTATGTGGGATGCTGTTATGAGTCAAGTTCACTATTTTGTTGACCGATGTATCTAATGTTGTAGGCGCGACGTTGTAGTTCATCTTTATGCGACTGCTGAAGTGGTTGTGCGAGTAGATCGTTAAGTCCTTAGATTGTAGTACACATCCCTGTGGCAGCGTCACTATTCCAGATGACGTCATGGTGTTAGAGGTGAATTCACTATCGCATATGGTACGTAATGAACACGTATCGCAACATATGACGAGCCACTTGTTCGGTGAATGTAATTCGATCCACGCGTCCTTGCATGGCGCGCTTTCAACGTCACAGGGCTGGACGTTTTGATGCGACAGCAGTTTCGCTTCGCACGGAGCGTTGCTGCTATGCAAATCGAATATAGGTTTGTTTGTTTTGCATAGATATTTATTCGTTCTTTGTTGTTGACACTGAGCAAGGTCATCTTCGTTCAGTGAAGTATAGATGTTTTTCTCCAAATTCACTGCAAGGTACTTTGATGTTGTGAGAACGTATGTCCAAGTTTTTTCTATTTTCACAGGCAGCGGAAAAGCTTGATATAAGTTGAAATCTTCGTTAGTTATAAGTGGTATATGCATTTCAAATAGGAAGTACTTTTCAGTAACTCGAGCTTTAACGTAACTTAAAGCGTAAATATCCTTGATGTTTTCTTTGTAGTTTTGTACTGGCAAAGATAAATCTTTCGGAATGCTCCCAGTTATTTCGGTTAGTTGTTGAATAAGATGAGCTGGGGGGATGAGGTGCACGTCAATGTGACCTCGATACACGTTGGTTAGTGCGTCGAATAGCATATTTTGGAATGTTCTCAAGCTGTTAATAAGTAAAAACGCTGTTAGCGACGCGGAGTTGAAGTAGGTAGTGGCCGAAAGTACTTGCATTTCCGTTTGCAAAGTCCCAATATTTAAATCAGTTTGGTTAACGAAGCGTTCGATCATCTGGAATTGACGTTGAATATTGTCTTCGCTTTTTTGCAAAACCTTGTTTTCCAATTCAACGATGCTCGTTTGATTTTTAATCAGCTCAAGTAAATAGTCCTCGTTGTCTTGGATAGCTTGAATATCCGTTTCATATTTCTGAGCGAATCGTTGGTCTAAAATTCCAAACAGGGTATTCGCAACGTAGCCCCCTCCGTCCATTAATCCTCGTTTCTTTCTGTTGCTTAAGTGTTTGTGGGGATTCATTAAAATAGAGTTGTAGTGGTCCAGAATTTCCATCTCATGACTTAGTTGGTCAGTGGTCGTTCTACAATGTTCTAAGTAAGAACTGTAGCATAATCTCCTCACAGTGTTAAAATAATCTTCAATACGACGAGTTCCTTCCCAATAAGATGTTATGTTATAATACATAATTAGCATCCATTCATCGTGCATCATTTGCATTTTGCCGACTGCGTCATAGTAGATAGGTCGCTCGCGTTCTAAGTTTGTAATTTGAGCGCCTGGCGACACGCCGTCAATGGAACCATATGATCCCGATAAGAACGTAAACATTGTAAGTATCGTGAGTAAAACACTTGTCATTTTACTCGTTCCTTTCTTCCTTGTATTTTTCAAGTTTTGTTTTTCTTCCTGTTTAGTTGTAGTTTCTGGATCTTGTACTTGGCTTTCAATCTCAGTACTCAAGGGAAGGGGTGATAGTTTAGTTATAGGGCGCTTAATTATTCCCGTTTGAGTCTTGATAGTTGTAACTCGAACATATCCGTCTGAACCAGGGTGAGTTTCCAGGACGCGTCCCATGGCCCATTTTCCCGGGGGTAAGTTGTTATCTTTCACTAGTACTATCTCGCCGATCTTGATGTTTGTAGTGGGCTTATTCCACTTACTACGGGTTTGAAGTTGCGAAAGATAGTCACATGACCAAGTTTTCCAGTATCGCTGGAACATTTGTTCAATAAGTTGCCATCTGCGACGTACTCCAATATAAACATCACTGTAATCTGATATTGGCATAGTCATTATTGGAGTCCCAGTGAGGAAGTGACCAGGTGTTAAACAGTTGTAGAATTCTTCGGGGTCCTCAGTCAGTTGACAAAGGGGCCTCGAATTCAGACAGGCTTCTATATTCGCCAGGAGAGTGGTCATCTCTTCATAGGTGAGTTTTTGGTCGCCTAGTACTCGTCGCAAATGCATCTTCATGGACCTCACAGATGATTCCCACAATCCTCCAGCTGTTGGCCAGGCAGGGGCGTTGAAGTGCCATTCGATTTCTAGTTTAGTTAGTTGGTTGAAAAATTCGGGAGTCATCATTTTCTTAAATTCTTCGAATTCTTGGCTAAGCATTTTTGCAGCTCCAATAAAGTTTGTTCCACAGTCTGAATACATGTGCTTAGGGGTGCCACGTCTTGCACATAACCGTTGAAGGGCTGCAATGAAGGTCTCTGTGCTGAGGTCCGAGACGAGTTCAATATGTACGGCTTTAGTGGTCATACATATGAATATTGCGATGTACCCCTTCGAAGTTTTTACGCCTCGGCCTTTGTTTATCTTGATTTCGATAAACCCGGTATAGTCAACCCCTGTGAAAGTGAAAGGGCGACATGGCGTCACTCTTTGTTGTGGTAGGTGGCTCATTATCTGGTGGTTGTCGGTCTGTCTAAATCGGTGGCAGCGTACACATTTCCGTAGTTGAGTTTTGACAGCCCTATTGCCGCCGACAATCCAGTATCGCTGCCTTATATGAGTCAGCGTTAGTCGCGCTCCGCCGTGCAATGTTGTTAAATGTGATTTTTCTATCAAAAGTTGCGTATATCGGCTTGTATATGGCACGATAATCGGGTTCTTCATTTCCACAGGCAAGTTAGAGTTCCGGAGGCGACCACCGACACGTATGACCTTGTCTTCATCTAAGTAAGGGCTCAGCTTCATAATCACACTTCGATTAGACACGGTTTCGTTGTTTAAAAGTTGTTTGTATTCGTGACTAAAATGAGTTTGCTGCACGTGTTTTAATATAAGTTTATTTGCTGCATTTATTTCGCTCGTCAATAAGTATGGAGTTTCAGGTTTCCTTTTGGCGCGCATGTTTGTTATGCAGCGAAGTATCCATGCTGTTATTCGTAATACTCGTGTCAATGAACTGTAATTGTTTAGTAATGTCGTTATAAAATTATCAATTTCGCACTTTTGCGAATTCTCTTTCTGGCATAGTTGATTATTATTTCCAAAGTTTGTGTAAAATGTATTGCAGCTCAAGATTTGTTCTGATTTAACTTCCTTTAAAAATACAGGTCCTTGAAACCATAACTCAAAGTTCGCTAGTTTGCTTGGTAGCATGCCTCTCGATGCACAATCTGCTGGGTTATGTTCCGATTTGACGTAACTCCATTGTGTTGTAGGTATAACGCGTTTGATCTGAGTAACTCTGTTGGCTACATATGTTTCTCGCTTAGATGTTTCGCCTTGGAGCCAAGCTAGAACAACCTGTGAGTCACACCAGGCTCGTATTGTTAGTTGATACTCAGATAAAGCTTCTTGAGTTTTCTCCATAAGCTTGGCCAACAGTAAGGCGCCACAAAGCTCAAGTCTTGGCAACGATGTTTTTTGTGCTATCGGGGCAACTCTTGTGCGAGACGTAAGTAGTGTTATTATTGGAACTCCAGTTGCATCTATGACACGACTGTAAATAACACAGGCGTAAGCTTTCTCGCTTGCGTCACAGAATCCCAATAATTCGATACATTGTTTTGTTTCGCCGGTCCATCTTCTCAAAGTTATATTTTTAATGAGGTTCAGTTCTATTTTTAGTTTCAACCACTCCGTTTCAATATGGTCAGGAACTTTTTCATCCCAGTTTATGTTACTCATCCAGAGTTTTTGAAATAGCAGTTTGGCAGTGATCGTTACCGGGGCGAGCCATCCCAACGGATCGTAGAACTTGGATATTTCCGAGAGTAACAGTCGTTTGGTTAGACGATCTGAATTTTCTTTCACAGGCCAGTTGAGATGGAACGTATCTGTGTCCGGATTCCAGTTTAGTCCCAAAGTTTTTGATGGTTCATCAGTTTTGAAGTTAAAATTGTTTGTAGTTGAAATCTGCTCCTTAGGTAAGGTTTCAAGTAATGTCGGACAGTTGCTGGACCACTTGCGCAGATTCATGCCCGCACCCTTCAGTAAGGCGATCAGGGACTGTTGTAACTTTTTAGCTTCGTCGAGTGAGTTGTGGCCGCTGACGAGGTCATCAACAAAAAAATCATTTTCCAGAACCTTTGCAGCGCTGGGGTGCTTGTGGCCGTCGTCCATGGCAAGTTGTTTGAGGGTACGTAGGGCGAGCCACGGAGCGGGTTTGAAACCGTACGTCAGAGTACAAAGGTTGTATTCTTGTGGTGCCTCGTGTGGCGAGTTTCGCCAAATAATTTTTTGCAAGTTTTGCTGATCTTTGTGAATCCAAATACAGCGATACATCTTTTCGATGTCGGCAGTAAAGGCGTATTTATATGTTCGCCATTTTAGGATCAGTCCTTGAATGTCCTTTTGGAGGTTAGGTCCTTTTTCAAGGAGATTGTTCAAACTGTAGCCGCTCGAGTTTTTCTGTGATGCGTTGAAAACAACTCTCAATTTTGTTGTCGTTGAACTTTCTTTCAGAACGCCGTGATGGGGTAAGTAGCAGTCGTTAGGTGTAATATGAGTCGCCGCTTCCATATGACCCATATTTGCGTACTCATTCATAAATTCTTTATACATAGTTGATAGTTTTTTGTTTCTGGCAAGTCGTTTTTCCAGCTGAATAAATTGAGAAGTTGCTATGGATTTTGATGATCCCAGTTTTTCTTCATAGTCAGGAATGAGGGGCATCTTCACTATGTATTTTCCTTCCGGATCCCTCTGCACCGTTTTTGCATAGAATAGTTCACACTGGTCATCTCTCGGGATGTCTTCAGAGTTTTGAATTTCTTCACTTTCCCAATATTTTGTTAGTTCGTCTAAGTTAATCAATGTGATATGACAGTTAAAAGTTTGCATTTTCCCACATAGGATCCATCCCAAGTGCGTTTGTTGTGCAACAGGGGATTGAGGGCTTCCTTTCAGGACTCCATCAAGGATGATTTCTGAATAAACATCGGCTCCTAGTAGTAAGTCGATGGGGCGTGAGATATTGAAATCAGGATCGGCTAGTTTTAAGTTTTCCAAATGAGGCCAGTTAGTTTTCTCAAAACTGTTGTTTGGTAAGTTGTTTGTTAGTCTCTTCATTACAAGCGCTTGAGTTTCAAAGATGTAGTCAGAGTGAAGTGAATTACAGGTCAAGGTTATTTGTCCCCGGCAATCTCCCGAGACGGAACCTACGCCTGATATGGTTGCGGCCAGTTTCCTTCGGTGTAATTGCAACAGCTGGGCAGCGTTCTCAGTTATTAAGTTAACTTGCGAGCCTTGATCGAGAAGAGCCCGAAGTTTGATATAAGTTCCATCAGCACTTTTTATCTTCAACTGAATGGTAGTGAGTAAAATCTCCGTGTTCTCTGAAGATAAATGATTGGAAGCTTGCTGCTGAGAAGATGTTGATGATTGCTGTCCAAAGTTCGTTTTTCTATTTGGAGAAATTTTCCAGTTTGGATTATGCAAAAGTGTGTGGTGTTTCATATTGCATTCCTTACAAGTTTTCGTTGATTTGCATTCTTCGTTATTATGACTAAACAGGCAGTTTTTGCATAGTTTCAGTTTTGTAACTGTGTAGTTACGCTGCGTCGTATCCATTTCGATGAATTTATCGCATTGCATTAAAACGTGACTTCCGTTGCAGTTGGGGCATTTTCCATAAGTAGTATGATAAGTTTTCTTAAAGTCGAAAGTAAATCTCTTTATAGGTTGTTTGTTCACAGGTTTCCAAAAAGATGTTTTTTCTGAACTAGTATTCGCCTTAGCAGATTTTGTAGATTTTGCTGTTTCGTACGCCATGAACTTGCATTCCAGAAAATATAAAAAATCTTGTAGATTTTGTAGCTCTCTGTGATCTCGTATATCATTCATATAGTCATTTAATGTTGTTGAATCCAGTTTAGGTAACATTAAATGGACAATCATTGGATCCCATGTTGTAGTATCCAATCCAATGTTAGCTATGCCGTTCATGCATTCTTTTATGACGTCATGCATTTTCCTTAGGTTGTTGGAGTCTGGATGCTGTATGACGGGAAGATGGACCATTGTGTTGAAAAACGATGAAAATTGCAAGCGTCGGTTATCATAGCGTTGCTCCAAAATCTCCCAGCAGGAGTTGTAGTTTTCAGCACAGACGGAAAGATGCTGGACCAGACTCTCGGCGTCACCTTTCAGTTTAGTTTTCAGATGTTTCATTTTCTGCGCTTTGTTTATAGCTGGGTTGTTATGGATGGTTTCAAGGAACAAGTCCTTGAAAGAAATCCACTTGCTGTAGTTCCCAGAAAACTCTGGAAGTTCCATCTTTGGTACTGACTGTTGGTAATGGGCACTCGACCAAATTTTGGAATGAAGTTGTTTCCTCAGTTCATCATATTTTTCTTCAGTATTAGAGAACATTTCGTAATAATGACTGTTGGACCCCTTCAGCTGGAAGTCAATTTCCCAGTGAAGTTTGTCAATGGGTTCCCACTTAGTTTTCAAAATATTTAAGTTATCTTCGAGCTCCCATTTTTCCGAGTCGCTCGTGACGTTAATTTTGGACATAGCACGATGAATTGCGTTGAAATTGCATTCTTGTTTATTCAGCAAATGTTGAATTTGGGAAATTTTGTTGTCCTCTTCGTCTTGAGAGGTATTTTCGGAATTTTCACTTAAGTCAAACTTCACATTGCGTCTTTGTTCTTCCAGTTGTTCTAGTTTAGTTCTTATGTCCGTCTTAGTTGACAAATACATCTCCTTAGTTTTATTGAAGACGTCGTCAGCAAAATAGTTGATAGTTTTATCTTCGATTTCCGACACCAAAAGAGCGTGTCTCGACTCAAAATCCTTCCACTGCTCCGTCAGCGACTCTAAACGGATGTTGAGATATTTTTCAGTTTTTCGAGATGACGCATCCTTGCGATAGTTGACACACAAGCTCTTGATGTTCTCGAAACACGTTGATTGAAATTCCAATTTATCCATGTTTTCGTTTTGAAGTTGATGTTTCGGATGCAGTTAGGTACTGGTTAATCCAAAGGTTCCCACAGGACTTGCGCAGCTCAGCGTAGTTGACGGCGGAACGACGTAATCCCAGAGTGGTGGTTCAGGCACATAAAACTCTCCTCACACGATATGTGCGTCCTTGTCTCAATTTACCTGGTGAGACCCGCTTGTGGGAGGCCAGGCAAACCGATTCGCTACCGTGTAAAAGAAAGCAAACGTACCTTTTTCGAAGGACCAAAAAATGTACAGTTTGTTTGTACACTCTTCTTGATAGTAATGATGTAGTTAGTTGGAGTGCAGGATGAAAAGATCACCAGATATAAAGATAGTTTGTATTTAGATAAATGTCACAATCACAAGTTAGTTAAATAGGCAATTCTTTTCTCTAATGTTTTGTGGTTAATTGGTTGGCGTATAATATTGCACTGACTGATAATATTAAATGTATTGTTATAAAATTGTAGGTCATTACAGGTCGATGACGCGCCCGCGTGACGTTTGCGTAGTTAGCAAAAGTAATATAATTATGTAGATGTAAATCGTACACTTTGGAAACGGCAATGAAAGAAATGACAGTTTTGTATCGAAGGTACGACAGTTAAACGATTTTTCATAGAAAAATTACAATTTTTTCTCAATTTTCCTGAATAATAAGTAGCCTATATTACTCTCCAGCTCCCAAACTATCCCCATACCAAATATCACGTCGATCCGTTGCTCCGTTTTGGCGTGAAAGAAGGACAAACAAACAAACAAACACACTTTCACAATTATAATATTAGTATGGATGTCATATTTCGACCCATGTTTCTAGGAGAAAGTTGTTCACTTACAGATTTTGAGACGATCTTAAAATTTTGGATGGTGTTCAAAAATTAACCCTGTATACGTAGGTACTTAATTACTTACGTGAATTTATCTATACGCTATAATCACGCTTTACATACAATCTCTTTTCATCACATTGCTGGTAAAATAAATTCATTCATGTACATTCTTTAGATTTTCATTTATTATAAGTACCTAGCTCTACTAATTTCGGTCTGGGTGTCTATTTAGGTAGGACAGGTAGGTAGGCATGTATAAATTTACAATACTCATAGTACAAGCTCTAGGTACCTACCTAATTCGGGACTTCTTGTCAGTCAATAAAGTTTTGAGTGGGCATCAGTAGGAAAATGTTGACCAATAACAAGTACCTACATCCATATCCATACTAATATTATAAATGTGAAAGTGTGTTTGTTTGTTTGTTTGTTTGTTTGTTTGTCCGTCTTTCACGTCAAAACGGAGCAACGGATCGACTCGATTTTTGGTATGGGGATAGTTTGGGAGCTGGATAGTAATATAGGCTACTTTTTATTCCGGAAAATTATACTGTCGTACTATACAAAACTGTCATTTCTTCCATAGCCGCTTCCAAAGAGGTAGGTATCTCAAAGAGTATTGTAATCACTGACGTTTTAGCCGCTTTGGATTACCTACTTTTTAATAAGTGACATTTGTTGCAGGCAGTGTATAAAACTTCTTCGCAATCATTTATTTTCATCTGTCTATCTATATTAGATGTTGGTGATACGAAATTTACCGGGTCCACTATAATTAATATGGCAAAACAACGTTTGCCGGGTCAGCTAGTAATTTATAAATATAATATTTTATTTACCATTTATTTATTTTAAACGATTCCCAAACCATTTCTTTTTCTGTTGACTGTACCCAGACGCATGTGCCGGCATGTGTGTGTCACAGCGGCCGCGCCTACCCACCGCATGCGACCGTAGTGATGTCGCAAACTTTTATCGATAGATCACATGTCAACAAGTTACGGAATTGCATCACACTCGTTAGTAAGTACTAGGTAAGGTAAGGCATCCTCGAGAGATAAATTCGCGTTAGGTACTTTTATCTCATAGCTTTGATTTGTATCATTCGTCATTTTATCCTAGTTAGGTACTTACTAATATTATAAATGTGAAATTTTAGATGTTTGGATGTTTGTTACTCAATCACGCCAAAACAGGTGAACGGATTTGGGTGAAATTTGGGACACAGATGCTTTGTAGCCTGGAGAGGAACATAGGCTAATTTTTATTTCAAAAAATATCACGTTCCCGCGGGATAACGTCTTGTAGTCCACGGACGGAAAGCTAGTACAATATATGACAATGCTAGGACCTATTTAAGATCTCTAGTAGTACATACCTCTGTTGATTCGTCGATATATAACATTAACAAAATTAGTCACGGCAGCCGCATCACTAGGAGTAATGCGGCGACAATACGACGCACGCACGTTGCGCAACACACGTGACGTGGCGCAACGCGGGCGCGACACCCAGTCATATGGAAGCTGTCTAGATATTACTAGGCTAGGCTAAGACCTATTTAGATCTCAATAGTAGTACATACTGTAGCTTTTTCTATCAGCTAATTTAAACACAGTGCTTCCTTATTCTTCTTTATTTCACTAACTTAAATATTATTTTTACATTAGCTATTTTATAGCATATTTTTATCTTTTTGGAACATCTATATTTATCACGGCTCAGTATATGACTGCGTCAAATCCATCCTTCATTTTTAAACTAATATTTTTAAAGATTGATTTGAGAATATAATTACAAAGCAGTTTCTATTCCTTTTTAATTATTTTTATAAAAAAAATAAAACCGCCTTCAAAAAAACCACATCAAAAAAGTAAGAAATAATTCCTCACCAAATAAATAACGTAAGTACTTTGAAGTCGGGCGTGAAACATGTACAATTTTTTTGTTGTTTTTGTTAAAACCCGCCCGACTTCAAAGTACTTACGTTAGGTATTTATTTGGTGAGGAATTATTTCTTACTTTTTTGATGTGGTTTTTTTGAAGGCGGTTTTATTTTTTTATAAAAATAATTTTTATTTCACTCTTTTTAGTGCATCGTGCAGGCAATTTACGTGTTTTCTGGTAAATAGGTATGTGATCAAACTGAAAACCTCCTTTTTCGAAGTCGGTTATAATACCTTGAGGTATCCCCTTTTTAACACAACAAGAATCATCTAAATCGGTTTATAAACAAAGGAGTTATGCCTAAAGATACGTATTAAATTCACATTAAGTGGTAACGAAAACGACAGTATTTTCAAGATTTCCTGAAAACTACTGAACGGATTTCAAAATTTCAAAAAATGGGACCAACTTGAAAACCAACCTGATGTAATAACGTTTGAACCATTTCAATCGGTTCAGCCGTCTTCGAGTAATGAGTATATGGACATACACAAAAAAAAAAGAGAAAAAAACATACATACAGACGAATAGAGAACCTCCTCCTTTTTTATTTAGAAGTCGGTTAAAAAGCTAACTGCCCACAGCCTACAATTTCACCTACCGGCTGTGTCTACATACTCTACAATACCTATGTTGATTCGTGGATATAATTAGTATCGGTGCATCACTAGGAGTACCTAATGCGGCGACAATGCGACGCACGCACGTTGCGCAACACACGTGACGTGGCGCAACGCGGGCGCGCCTACACCCAGTCATATGGACTTAGCTGTCTAGATATTACTAGGCTAGGCTAGGACCTATTTAGGTCTTAATAGTTAATACGGTTCTAAATCTTTCGCCAGTATTGGAAAGCAAAAACGGCACCCTTTCCTATTTCGCTAGTTCATTCCGAAAAGTTTTATCGTCTATCTGAATTCTGAGCTGATAATATTGATGATAAATAATTGATAAAGAGGTTGAGCCAACTACCTTAAATTCATATATTTTTCATAAACTCGTCTTCCAGAGTATCAATCTTGAAACGCATCGTAAATTTTTGAGTAGCACCCTAGCGCTAAAGGGCTCATTACACTTTTATCCTAGTTGAGTTAGGATCCTAATTTAGCATAAATTGCTTGTTTCAAGATTCAAGATTCAAGATTCAAATTTGTTTATTCAATTTAGATTGTTATTTACAATACTTGTGAACGTCATAGAAGCTACGCCATCGGTTCGCAAACCCTACAGCGGGAGGCCTTGGAGAAGAACCGGCAAGAAACTCCAAGGGTTGTTTTTTTCTCCCTGTTTTATTTCATACAGAGTCGTCAAATTGAAAAATGACCTTAACATGGTATGACTTAGGTCAGTTTCCATCACAATTACACAATGGGTTATGATAAATACAGTTAAGTATAGGCGAACTAATGATCATAGCGGTGAACAATTTTCAATTAAGTACTTAGGAACTCTACTTAAAGCTTTAATATTAGTTAAAAACAAAAGACAATTCTACTATATACTGCAAGTTGCGCCATACATGTTTCAAATGTAATTCTTAATAAAATGAATAAAAACAAAAGAAAACAAAAGTTTTGATTACATCACTTGCTAAAAATGAGCTCAAAGAAAGCAATGTACGCTTATTTAGGATCCTAACTAGGATAAGTGTAATAAGCCCTTAAACTGGATTCAAATTGCGTGGATTTTGATGGAACTAGGTACATAGTTTCGCTCTAATCATGGTAGTTAACTCCCTGCTGACAGGTTTATCGGTCTAAGGCTATTGACCCTGAGCTTCACTCACAGAGAGATTAGCGACAGTCCGTCAGTCGCGTCGTGGTGGGCGTTCGAGTCTCCGTCGATGCATTTACATACAATTAAGGAGAGAGGTCGCCCGGTGCTTTTAACTTCGACCACTTTTATTGCATTCCGCAGGGTTACGATACAAGTTCGCGACAGTTTGGGGTTCCGCAGTCAATAAGAAACTTTTCGGAACCCGTGGCGCTGTGGTTAGCACGCTCGGTCTGCGATCGTTGAGGTTAAGCAACTTTCGCAATGGTCGGTCACGGGATGGGTGACCAAAAATTTCATTTCTCTGTGCTTCGGCTGCGTTTGCACTCGTTACCCACCAATCCGCATTGGACCCGCGCGGTGGATCATAGCCCATCCTCTTTATCCATCCATAAAGAAGGCCAGTGCCCCACCCCAGCCATTATCGGCCATTTAATGTCCCAGGGAGGGGACATTAAATGGCCGATAATGATGAAGAAATTTTTCACCTTGTTCGTCTGTTTGTTGAAAACTTTTATTTATTATACACTAGCGGCCGCCCGCGGTTTCACCCGCGTGGTTCCCGTTCCCGTGGGAATATCGGGATAAAAAGTACATATAAACCTTCCTCTTGAATCATTCTATCTATTAAAAAAAACGCATCAAAATCCGTTGCGTAGTTTCAAAGATTTAAGCATACAAAGGGACATAGGGACAGAGAAAGCGACTTTGTTTTATACTATGTAGTGATGATAATAACATTTAGTTTTTAGAGTATGATTTTTACGTTTAAACAGCATTGTGAATGCAAGACTTTAAATAGAAACATGGCTTTATTTACTCGTCTGCTCCATGGTGTGGGGTTTCATGGGATAAGTGTTATTTTTCATTAATATTGAGTCTTTAATAAAGGTTGACGTTGAAGTGTGAAAAATTCACACAAACATCTTTAAAAAATATTTATATTTATATGAATAGTATAGATTCGTAGGTAGAAATCTATTCTGTGGTAGTACTCCGTAGTACTTAGTAGTGGCTTCCCGCGGTTTTACCCGAGTGGTACCCGTTCCCGTGTGAAGATCGGGATAATATAGCCTATGTCACTCGGGAACAATTATGTAGCTTTCTGATGGCAAAAGTAATTTTAAAATCGGTACAGCAGTTTTTGAGTTTATTTATCTATTTCACTAAAGAAAAATCAAATCTTTTCTTTAAAATAAATTATAGATACAGAACCATATACCATATACATTGCACTTGACCCGACACAGTCCCGTCTCAGCGTCACACTCTTGACCGGGTTTTTATTTCTTTTGGTAATTTGTCATTGAATTATGTGTCAAATCTACTAATTAAATGTTTTGGGAATTGCACACGATTATAAACCTACGCAAACAAATTAGTTGAATAGTTTTGTGTTCATTGAATTAAATTTAACACAAGTTAACGTAGTTCTACAAATTGTTTCCAAATTCGACGACGCCTCCGTGGCCGAGTGGTGTACGCACCGGTTTTCAAGGTGCCGCTATCTCTAAAGGTCTCGGGTTCGATTCCCGGTCGGGTAAATTTGAAAACCAACTTTTCAATATTTCCTTGGGTCTGGGAGTAGGTATGTGATAATACCAATTTGTGGTGGTGTGTTTAACCCAGTAAATAGAGACTAATTAAGGGGGGTTATCTTACAAGTGGTCCGGTAGTTCTAAATTTTTGATATGTTGTCTAGGATGGTTAGTGAGTATTAAAAATGCAAAATGCACAATTCCTCGCCCTCCGCCCCCGCCGCCATATTAAAAATTTCGGCAGTTTTTTCAGATTTTCGCTTATATCTTCGTTTAGGTACATTTGAGCCAGAAACGATTGTTAACAATGTTGTAGAGAATTTAATTTTCTATTATTTACCGTTTTAAATTTTGTTTCTAGGACAAATAGTTACGCAGATATTCACTTTTTAAAAAATGACTTCCAGAAATTTGTCAAGAACAGGGTGCAAAATGGGCCCAGAGTCGTAGCACTTTGAAACCTAATTTGATGTAAGTATACTAAAGAATAATTACAACATTTTATTATATGGCGACGAAGTTGAATTGTAAAAATAAAAAAGTGACAGTAGTTCAAAAAGTCTTGAAATAAGCTACAAATTTTCGCTTATATATTCGTTTAGGTGCATTTTAGCCAGAAAAAGTCTTGAAAATGTTGTAGAGAATTAAATTTTCTATTATTGAAGTTTTAAATTTTGTTTCTAGGACCGATAGTTTCGGAGATATGCACTTTTTATATAACAATGTACTGTTCAATATTTATAAAATTTATATACCTACTTAAACAAAATATGCGTGATACAACGATATACCTTTAACGCATACGAAAATAACTTATACCTACTGCCAGACTGGCTAACTGACTGATCTGGAATCCAGATCAGTCAGTTAGCCAGTTTATAAATATTGGACAGTACATTGTTATATAAAAAGTGCATCTGGATAAAGTTTGGCACATTACGCTTAGCCTTCATCACATCTGATGATAAGGCTGCAGAAGGAAGCGCGTTACTTCTGGAATCATCAACCACTGAGGAACTGGCTATCTTATATCTACTGCCGGAACACACAACAATTATGCTGAAAACATCATTTGTTATGGCGTTAGACTTAGATAAGATGGTGGTAGCTAGCCAGGCTTTTAACTAGTCCTACCACCAACCAAACCGAATAGGTATAGGTATAATATGTGGGGCTGGAAATCGAACCCCGGACCTCCGGCTGGCTGGGTATGATACCTATGCCGTTGTTCGCGACGGGGAACAAGAAATAAAAGTAGATACTTAGTGCTTCTTCTTGACAAAATATGATTTACTTTCTTAGGTTTTGTTAGAAAACAAGGAGCGTAAGTCTTTGTGGGGGGCGAGAGAATAAAAAGGGGGGAATTTTGACAGCTATACGAGACATTGACGTTTCAATGACGGCTTCTTCGATTGGTCGCTGCGCTGTCAGATAGACTTCTTGTCTATGATTAATTAATGTGGTCATAGACAGCCGTTGTTGTGTAGAGTATTCTATACCAGTGGACCACAGAGACGGTTCACATCATCACATCATCATCCATTTAATGTCCCCACTGCTGGGGCACTGGCCTTCCTTATGGATGGATAAGGAGAATGGGCCATGATCCACCACGCGAGCTCAGTGCGGATTGGTGGGTATTAACGACTGCAAGTGCAGCCAGGACCAACGACTTAACATGCCTTCCGAAGCACGGAGAAGCTCGACATGAAAGTTTTTGGTCACCCATCCCGTGACCGACCATTGCGAACGTTGCTTAACCTCAACGATCGCAGGCCGAGCGCGCTATCCACTGAGCCACGGGCTCCTCAGAGACGGTTAGAGGCGATAGATTATAATTCTTGTAAAAATGACATACAGCATTTAAGTATTTACAATATTGGTATGACTTTGGTGCCAGCAGTGCATTCTTGAACCTGGCAGTGCACCAACCGTGTCAGGGTTGCCACCAAGCTGTATTCGTAAACATCCGGCCGGCAACACTAGTGTGATCCTTTTTGCCACAGTCAATAATATTAAGTACAGTCGCCAGCACGTCAGGTTACTACAAACTGTCAAATTTCTTTAAATAAAATTCAACTCTATATCCAACAGCAGATAGAGTTCAGTTTCAATTAATAAATTTTGTCATTTTGTAGTAACCCGACGTGCTGGCGACCGTACATAGCAGTATCGCACCTTCAATTCAAACCTGGTTATATTGATTTTATTGAGAAACTAGCGGATACTCGCGGTTTTACCCGCGTGGTACCCGTTCCCGTGGGAATATCGGGATTAAATATACCCTATGTCACTCGGGAAGAATGTAGCTTTGTAATGGTGAAAGGATTTTCTAAAGCGGTCCAGTAGTTTCGGAGCCTATTCGATGCAAACAAACAGTCAAATCTTTCCTCTTTATAATATTAGTACCTATAGATAAATTAAAATCACACTAGTGCAATGCAGTTTGTGTCTACTGAATTATTCTGAGTCATTTCGCAATTACAGCCATTTGGCAGTTGTCTCGCTCGCACAATGCAACATTTTCATAGATTGTGGAAAACCATGGCCCGCTATTATTTCTCGGCTGCTTGCGCTCCTGTGCAACGAGTGAGATAGAAGATGGCTTTGGGAAAACACATTGTGTTTTTTCGAAAAGTGTTTCATTATGTCCCTACAACGCAGTGTTACAGATATTTTGTATAAGTTATTTTATTCATTCAATTGAGTATTGGTTAGAATTAGGAAGTCAATTTTCGAAAACTTTAAGCTCGTAGATCTCGTATTATTGCAGTATTGATAATGTTGAAATATGTTTAATAATGTATAACTAGGTACCTACTTGCGTTGTAGGGACATAATGAAACACTTTTCTAAAAAACACAATGTGTTTTAAACAATCTTTAAAAATGTTTATTGTGCGAAGTGCGAAATGGCTCTTAACAAATATAATATATGTAAATCTTCCTGGCAATGAAAGATAAAAAGGCATTAACGATTAATGTTACAACAACAAGATTCCAAGCGGGTGTCCAGTTGTCACAATGGGAGGACCTTGTCGCAGTACCTGATTGGAAGTATTTAAGTACAACTCTGAATGATATCGTTGATATGACGAGGTTAAGTTGTTATGTAGGTATCATATGATACAGGAGAGGACTGTTAATGGTTCATCATCATCATGTCAGCTGAAAGACGCCCACTGGGCATAGGCCTCCCCCAAGGTTCCCCACAACGATCGCACTGGAAGTTCCACAGGAGCCGAGCGGTTTCTGAGGGTGGACGGTGCCTCGCGCAAACCAAGTGATCAAATTAATTCACGATCGATGATCCACGATCCTAGATCATGGATCGCCGAACCAAGATGAATCGTTTGATGTGGTTCCGGCTAATAACATGCTATTTCTTTATTCAATTCAATTTAAAATTAAAAACATTATTCTTATGGCGTCAGACTTAAGAATAATGTTTTTAATTTTTAGCCTTTCTATTTTATATAATGTAGGGCAGAGGTACCCTTTGTGGCCACTTTAAGGATTTTTTGACTTTTAACCACTAAGTACTAAATGGTCTTAGGTATTTAAGACACAAATTATATCTTAAATTATAGATAATTTATCTACCTTTAAAAGTAAGTTTTTCAAATTTATAAAAGTAAAATAGTTTTTTTTATTTTACACACAATGTGTGAGAGGTGCCAAATGTACCGGTTTTGGCCACTTACTGATAGTTAAACTTTTGTAAGTATTGCGAAAAATAAAACTAAACCCAGGTAAAATCAATATATTCTAATGCGCTAGAAACCAGTCAATTGCAGAACAACAATTTAATTGTAGAAAACAAAGGTTTCTATAGTATTTCATCTAAAACAAATTTCTTAAAATTTTCATGCAAAACATTTTTTAAAACAGAAAATGGAATTTATTGAAAAAAAATCTTATGACATAAGGAATTCTAACGGTTGTTATTATTACCTTAAAATGCTTTATTTTAATTGCCTTTATCAAAAATGGCTAAAAGTTGTTTAGAAAACTTTTAGAGCAAAAAGTGGCCAAAACCGGTACGCCTGCCCTATATCTAATTATCTATATCACATAATTATCCTCTCCTAGAATTGCACCCACTTCCTTCTGTCCTCTTCCTTATTATTTCATCTACTCAAGGTTGCCTGGAAGAGATTACTATTTAGCAATAAGGCCGCCTTTTTGTATGCTTTCTGTCTTGTTGTGTTCTTTCTATGTAGGTAATTGATTTATATTTGTGTGCAATAAAGTGTTTTTATTATTATTATTATTAGATAGAATGGTGGTAGCTAGCCAGGCGGACTAAGAACAAGTCCTACTACCAACCAAACCGAGAACAACTAAGAATCAAACCTGGGACCACTGGGTTGGGTGTGATACCGGTTGTGTGTACAGATCGACAATCTTTTCTGTTCCGGTGACAGCGGCGCTATGGTTGGACAGCAACTCGACAGCAAAATGACATTAAAAAGAAAACACGTTAGTTCCAGTTTTGGGCACCGGAACAGAAAACGTTGTCGCACTGTATTACTAAGTACACTAGACCACAGAGTAGCATTCGAGTTTTCAAGCGTTAGCCGTTTACACAAATAGTGTAATGAATGATATCATTAGCGCACACCGAACCCACCGCACCCGCGATCATTACCAAAGCTAGATCACTAAGCATAAGCTGTACTTATGTTGTATGGTATAATGCTACAGAGTAGCATTCGACTTTTCGGGCGTTAGCCGTTTAGGGTCAGGGAGGGAACACTGGCTCGGCGGGAACACTGGATCGGCGGGAACAGTGGCTCGAATGTGCTATCCTAGAAAGAGAAAGAGCTTTATGGCAGTCCTCTTTATCAATTGGAAGCTTTCAGTACCTGATCATGTACGAACTAGTTAGTGAGCTGTCCCGGCGACATCGGGATGTGTATGATGCGTTTTTGTTTTTAATCCTGTCAAAATTACATTTTGATATAACTTTTAATTAATTTTTTTCTGAACCTAAGGCTACGTAGGTACGTACAGGCAGGCGGCTTGCTTGGCGCCTAGAGCCTAGCGAGTCACCTTAGTAAAACAAACGTTCTAGAATGTTCGCGACCGGCCGCACTGCGCGCTTGGCGCCTAGCTAGTTACGCTAGTAGAATGCAAGCCACTAGGCTTCATAGGCCTGCCTATGCGGATTTTAAATTACTTGTGTTTTTGTCGAAAAAGGTGTCTAATCTGCTTAGTATTGGCTGATAATTAAGGGCCCTCCGTTTCGGTGCTTGTTGCTAGTTTGATATAAAATCCAAAATGGCGACAAGGTCAACAGTGGTTCGTTTCGGAAAAGTACACAGTGGCTCGCGAGCCATAAAGAATTTCACTCCTTATCAACTTTTCATTTTCCTAAAAATGTCAGAGCCCCTGTTTAGGGTGATTTAGTAGTAGCTACTACACACAGGGTGTAGTAGCCAGTTTATACAGGTCTTAGTACACAGTGTCTCGATTCTTACGTAGCCACTGACTGTGTACTGTTAGAGCCACTTTTTACTAGCTACTGTGTGTGTACAGGTGGCCTACCACAAGCTCTTATAGCAGTTATTTTTAAGTTGAGAGAGTGAGACGCCGCTCTACACGCCGTATAGCGGCGTCTCACTCTCTCAACTTAAAAATAACTGCTATATGAGCTTGTGGTAGGCCACCAGGACGTCGTACACACTCACAGTGGCTCGAATCTCGTTATTTTTGTTAAAAAGATATATTTTAGGTGAAAGTAATAGCAAATCTATTTGCTTCATTATGAAAGTTTAATAAGGAACTGTGCCTTGTGTCTGCAACAACTATTTCAGTGATTTATATTTTTCATGCAAAAACCTGTTAAAAAAATCCTAGCCTCTGTTCTGTAATGATATCATTAGCGTACACCGAACCCACCGCACCCGCGATCATTACCGAAGCTAGATCACTAAGCATAAGCTGTATTGTATGCATGTGTGCTGTTGCTGTATGGTAATGCGTGGTATGTGGGCGGGTAGGGTCAGCACACGCGGATCTCGCACGCAACGCGCCGCGCCCGCGACACACATACGGTGCGGGTACCGACAGCAAATTAAATGCGGTGCGGTTTAGTTAAGATTGAAACTTATATAGGGTCCTGCAAAAATGGTGCACATAATTTTGAGGGGTCAATGTACTTATGCATACAAACAAACAACTTTTACTAATGGTACCAACATTAAAAATAATATCGCGAAAAAATAAACAGCTGTTCCATTTTAAAATCGAATACTTATGTAAGTACTTACATCAAAATGTATGGGCTAGCTGATTTTTTATTCGCGATTTCAACTTTGGTCCCATTGTGAAAGTTGTGTGTATGCATGAGTACATTGACCTCTTAAATTTTTGTGCACTATTTTTGCAGGACCCTGTATATTTTGTACCTAACTGGGAAGAGTCCAGTGAAGAGTCTATCGGGGGCTAGCGTATCCATGTGGATAAAATTAACAATTAAATAAAGTAAGTACTTACCTACAATATAAAAGTAGAATAAATCAAAATCAAATCATATCAAGTTATTTGAATTTTTAGATTTTTGCACTCACAATGCAATTTTTAATATAGAAAAATGGAAAATGAAGTATTTAGAAAAAATCGACCCGTCTCACAACTAGCTCCGATGGGACGAATGGTTAGAGCAGTCGCCCGGAAAGCGAAAGGTCGTGGGTTCGAGTCCCATCGGAGCTAGTTGTGAGACGGGTCGATTTTTTCTAAATACTTCATTTTCCATTTTTCTAAATCATATCAAATTAAATAAAGTACAATAAAAATTATAAAACCAAATATTGATTATTTGGAGGCCTATTTTGAAGATTTTGAAAAGGCCTGCTAGAAGCCATGTGAAATAAGCTGTTTCAATTAAATATTTCTGTATATTTCTTCGTAATTTAAAACACTTCTTTCTGTACTTTATACCTAGGTATGTACCTACTTACCTAAATAAATATGATATAACCTACCTACTTACTACCACTGATACTATGCTGTTGCTGTGAAGTGTCGCGATATCCTTGATGTTAGAACTCTTTTCAGTGTAGGTACCTATTACGTACGAATAAAATTTCTAATTTGAATGTTGCGTCGCATCACACCACAACAAGTGTATATATTCTTTGCCAGAACTCGATTGTTTTGCTAGACAGGGGCTGCAGTATCGAGAAGAGCGCATGGTCGCTGAAATAAACTGAAAAGCAGATCTCAAAGAAGGACTTTTTTGATGGTAGACGTAACATCCCACAGTACTTACCTTCTTATCTTCTCTATATTTAAATACATGTTATCCCACAAACCGACTAGGCTGACGGTACAATTGTTGCTTAATAGCCAGCGTAGATTGATATAGACGATAAACTGGACATACGAACCGACATAAGGACGCTGAAAGCTCCACACATGTAAGCTTTATTGCTCAAACCAAAAAGTCGAAATTCGCACACATTTCCACGGAGAGCAACTTGTTTTGCCGACCGTAGCTATATCTGTAGTTGCGTGCGTGCAATTTTATCAGGTGCATAATGAATAATTGTAATTATGTAAGTAAGTGCAAAAGGTTTATCACTGTGCCTTATTGTAGCGAGGCTAGCCACTATAATGTGTATTAATAACATATTATAATAATTGAAAAATGGAAAATGAAGTATTTTAGAAAAAATCGACCTGTCACACTACTAGCTCAGACGGACTCGAACCCACGACCTTTCGCTATCCGGGAGACTGCTCTAACCTCTGACTGAGCTACGGAGTCGTTACGAGAAGCGTCGAATTTATTCAATACTTTACGCGCTGTATAGTATAGCCAGCGTTAATTTTATCAATGTAAAGGAAGATATTTATTACTACCCTCACACATGGTGATACCACCAGACCACAGACAGACAAGATAAGGTTACCTACAAGTAATATAATTAAATTAGATTTAGTAACTTGGACAGTTTTAAATAGTTTTGAACAGATTCCACAGTTCACCATATGCGAATAAACGATAAAAAACATATTTAAGAATAGTTCAGAAGGTTTTACAGTTTCATGAGACCGAAGACTAACGCCCGAATTCTCGAACGCAAATCATCTTTGGGAGCGTCCAAAGCCATCTTCTATCTCGCTCGTTGCACTTGTAACAAGCCATGCTCCTTGGAAAAGCGGCAACGTTGCAGTTAGGGCTGCCACCTCTCCGGGTTTGACCCGGAGTCTACGGATTTGCATGGTGCATGTCCGGGCTACGGGTTTAGCATCGATATCTCCGGGTCCGACCGGGCGGTGACAGCGAATCAATTAAAAAAGAATCCAATGAGCTTTATAGTCGAACTGTTGAAAACATACAGAAATATTATGATTTTGAGGACACTGTATTCAAAATATTTTACAAATTCGATGTAACAAGTGCAGTAAGTTAAGAAGATACTGATGTGGAAGCTGTCAAATCACTTGGTATGTAAAATGTGGACGAAGATCAACTAAGTATTTCCTCAGTTCGTACAATCTAGTGATTCAACAATGCAACATTGCTTGCCTATTTACGATGGGTTCAGTTACTCAAAGTCACCTCAATCTTCACCGAACTACCAAAAATAATTGGATTTTTTTCAATCCCTTTAAGCAATGCTTTTGCAGAACGCGTCTTTTCTCTAATGGCAAATTTATGGACAGACGAGCGAAACTTGCTTGTCTGTGGTCATGGCGAGGGCAGAATTAATTTTTGAAAATTTGGAGGAAACCTGAACAAGATGCTTAAAAAATATCTTCTGAATAAAAAATATAGTTGTTTAAAGTGTCAAACTGGTCCAAGTCAGCCTAGCACTAGCTAGGTCATTTATATTATAAAATACATTAGCATTTACCAATGGTAGGTAATTTACCATCACTTTTACCTAGGGTCCACTTGCAGCAAATTTGGTTAATCTAAATCAGCTAAATCTTGGTTTTACTAAAACTTAATTTAGCCCATACCTACACGAATGTCAATTTTTTTAATTTAGATTTAACGTTTTGTCATTTTTGAATGGGTTAACCCTAGACACCTAACCTTAGTTTAGTTAGTCTAGTTTTGGTTAAATTGAGCTTTAGCAATTTGCTGCAAGTGTACTTAAATTAATTAAAATAATTCATACTTAAAAAAATAGGTATCTTGATAAAAAAACAATATTTTTGAAATCTCCGGGTCTACTGTTTTTGAAAGGTGGCAGCCCTAGTTGCAGTAGATGACGTCAACGTGTTCTGTTCCGGTGGCCAAAACTGGAACTAACGTGTTTTGTTCATAATGTCATTTTACTGTCAAGTTGCACCATGAAGTTTGACTTAATACTCTGGTTACCTCAGTATTAAGTCGAGCTTCATGAGTTGCACTGTCCAACCAGTGCTGCTGTCACCGGAACAGAAAAGATTGTTGATCTATACACTTTACTCTTTGTTCTATATAAATAAACAATCGTGTAGTGTTGCCAGGTTAGGCGATAACTCTCAAATTATGTGGAAGTAAAAATCAACGAACACTCGAAAAACAGTATAGAGGTAAATGCTTGGAACTAAATTTTTGACTTTGTAACTTTGTTTGGGCTAATAAGGAGGTAAACATAGCAAAAGTCCCCGCCCGTAGCCCTTTCATCCGGGGGGGAGGGGGCGGTTTGAAGGTCTCATTTTTTTTTCAACCCTATTTTAGGACAAACTAGTTTTTCCTAGGCCAAACTAGTTTTTCCTAGGCCAAACTAGTTCATCGCGTTGACATTTCAGAGAGCGACTTTGCCTCGGAAGACCTGTAGATGTAGAACATGACACAAAAAAAATAACCACCATTTTAACCAATCACGTGTTCTACAGGACTTCCGAGGCAAACTCGCTCTCTGAAATGTCAACGCGATGAAATATTTTGGCCTAGGAAAAACTAGTTTGTCCTGAAATCGGGTTTGGCCGGTAAAATATATACAGTATTTTACAAAACTTTTAGCCCAAACAAAGTTCCAAAGTCAAAAATTGTGTTCCAAACATTTCCCTCTATATCTCTTCGTTGACTAGGCTAAACTTGATATAATATAATAAAAAAAAAAAACTTTCGCCGTAATTCAATTCACATCTTAGATTTCTGCGCGAACTGTTCATTTAAATAAAACACTTTCTCGGATTTTGCACGCATTTATTTAACAACTTGGTTAAATTTGCTTGTTACAAAATAAAAAGAAAATCTATTATTTTTGCACATTTTGGATAATTTTTTTATCTGGATGTGGCAAGTCGGAATACTCTTTGGTCATGTCAAGAAACGTTGCTGTTTGATTTTCTTGATTGCTGTTTAGGTGTTTTAATACAATATCTATTGTATAATTAGTGCATATAAATACGTGATCATTGTTGGAAATTACTTATGAAACCTTGGATCTCGAAAGATTTGGATTCCCGAAGGAGGAACACTGCGTCAGCGATGGATTCGTGCGATACCTCGAGCCGACTGGGAGCTTACAACATCAGTAGGAGTGTTTAATAAACATTTTCGTGACTGTGATATAGTTAAAATAAAACAACCCTTAGTTATGTACGCGTATTATTTGATTTTAAGGCGCTATAATCAGGAATTCATCTCATCTCATGCATACAAGAAATTAGGATTAGTAGACGACATTGACATTTATGACGTTGCCAATCCGAGCAGCATGGCCTGTAGGAGCGCAAGCAGCCGAGAAATAATAGCGGGCCATGGAGCGTCTCAAACATCATGGCGTCTCTTTCATACGTTCCACATTTATAGTAACAGGCAAAGCCATCTTCTATCTCACTCGTTGCACTTGTAACAAGCCATGCTCCTTGGAAAAGCGGCAACGTTGCAATTGATGACGTCAACGTGTTCTGTTCCGGTGGCCAAAACTGGAACTAACGTGTTTTGTTCATAATGTCATTTTACTGTCAAGTTGCACTGTCCAACCAGCGCTGCTGTCACCGGAACAGAAAAGATTGTTGATCTATACACTTTACTCTTTGTTCTATATAAATAAACAATCGTGTAGTGTTGCCAGGTTAGGCGATAACTCTCAAATTATGTGGAAGTAAAAATCAACGAACACTCGAAAAACAGTATAGAGGTAAATGCTTGGAACACAATTTTTGACTTTGTAACTTTGTTTGGGCTAATAAGGAGGTAAACATAGCAAAAGTCCCCGCCCGTAGCCCTTTCATCCGGGGGGGAGGGGGCGGTTTGAAGGTCTCATTTTTTTTTCAACCCTATTTTAGGACAAACTAGTTTTTCCTAGGCCAAACTAGTTCATCGCGTTGACATTTCAGAGAGCGACTTTGCCTCGGAAGACCTGTAGATGTAGAACATGACACAAAAAAAATAACCACCATTTTAACCAATCACGTGTTCTACAGGACTTCCGAGGCAAACTCGCTCTCTGAAATGTCAACGCGATGAAATATTTTGGCCTAGGAAAAACTAGTTTGTCCTGAAATCGGGTTTGGCCGGTAAAATATATACAGTATTTTACAAAACTTTTAGCCCAAACAAAGTTCCAAAGTCAAAAATTGTGTTCCAAACATTTCCCTCTATATCTCTTCGTTGACTAGGCTAAACTTGATATAATATAATAAAAAAAAATAACTTTCGCCGTAATTCAATTCACATCTTAGATTTCTGGGCGAACTGTTGATTTAAATGAAACACTTTCTCGGATTTTGCACGCATTTATTTAACAACTTGGTTAAATTTGCTTGTTACAAAATAAAAAGAAAATCTATTATTTTTGCACATTTTGGATAATTTTTTTATCTGGATGTGGCAAGTCGGAATACTCTTTGGTCATGTCAAGAAACGTTGCTGTTTGATTTTCTTGATTGCTGTTTGGGTGTTTTAATACAATATCTATTGTATAATTAGTGCATATAAATACGTGATCATTGTTGGAAATTACTTATGAAACCTTGGATCTCTGCGTTCAGGAACACTGCGTCAGCGATGGATTCGTGCGATACCTCGAGCCGACTGGGAGCTTACAACATCAGTAGGAGTGTTTAATAAACATTTTCGTGACTGTGGTATAGTTAAAATAAAACAACCCTTAGTTATGTACGCGTATTATTTGATTTTAAGGCGCTATAATCAGGAATTCATCTCATCTCATGCATACAGTGCCACAAACTTTGCTGTGCCGGTGGCCAAAATGTGAAACTAACGTGTTTTTTTTTAATGTCATTTTGCTGTCAAGTTGATGTCCAACCATAGCGCTGCTAGCGGCTGAAGTTCTTAGAAGTCAGGGCCGGTTAAATTGTTACAAAAAAAAGAAAACCGTACGTAGCGCCGCTGTCACCGGAACAGAAAAGGTTGTGGCACTGTACAAGAAATTTGGATTAGTAGACGACATTGACATTTATGACGTTGCCAATCCGAGCAGCATGGCCTGTAGGAGCGCAAGCAGCCGAGAAATAATAGCGGGCCATGTAACAGGGCAATGTTTGAGACGCAAAAAAAAAAAAAAAAAAAAACGGCGAGAGGGCGCCGTCAAGTAAACATTAGCTCCGCGTTATAAATTCATAAAAAATAGTTTTCGATCATTAAAGTCAGTAATTAACAGTTATTAGTGAAGAAAAAGTAGTCTAAGAATTACACAACAATTGTGAATTTAGAGTGCTTTTGTGAATTTCTATATCAATAAAACTGTTTGAATTTTATAAACGCTTTAACCGCCATTATTTCTATTTGCCAAGACTATTATGCAGAATTAGACTGTTAATTTGAGCACTCCTCACCGAAGAAGTGGTAGCGTGGTGGAGTACCTTACGGACATAGGGACACGATATTTTTTTCTTTATTTTTGGTATCGAGTTCTTTTTATTCGATACCGATTACTTTTGTACTCGATACTTTTTGTTTTGATACTTTTACTAATGAGTACTTTTTGGCAAGTATCGTATCAAATAATTCATACTTAAATAATCATCAAGAATTTCTTCCACCGATGAAGGCGGGTTCGAGTTCGAGCTTCTGCTCTTTCCCCGGGCTTCATCTCGCGAGGCTACTGCCCCACGGTGTTTGGTGCTACTTTGCGCGGCCGTTCTCAGACGTGTGGTGTGCCCCGTCGGATCTTTGCGGCTCTCGGCGTGGCCAGCCAGTCGAGTGAGACCCTATTGGGAGAGGCCCAGCTAGCGCCTGCGAGCGGGCGCGCAAACGGGGTACGGGCTATAATTTTAGGTGGAGGTGTTGGAAGTTGGAAGGGATGTGAGGATTGGGTGAGTTGGGTTGGGGAAGTGGCGGCGGCACAATATTGCGGGGTAGTGCCCACATCTTTCTGGCTCTGGTGTAGGTGTTGGTGGTGATGCTGGGGGATGGAGCTGATTCATCGGTTTCTAGCGGGCGCCGGCGGTGGTTGGGCATCAACTTACTTTCAGATTGTGCAAAGTAGGTACCTATTTTGGTTGTAATTTTGTCAGTAAAGAAAAAAGTTAATACTTAATTAATGTTGATTTGAATTTGTCAGTTCACTTGTTTGAAGTATTGTAATAGGTTCCTATCATTCTTAATTTGAAGCTAGGCTTCATTATTATACACTTTTGTTTTATTGAACCTTAACCCTTAATTACAGAAAAGTATATACTGGAAATAAGTATGGTATGTTAAAAAGGAAGATATGATGTTCTAATTTTATGTACTTAAGTATAGTTTTTATATAGTTAATGATGGTAATGGTTGCAAAAAGTATTGAAATAATAATAAAGGCTGATTGATTTCTCAACGAACTTGTTTGAATTATTTATTTTTACTTTCTATCATTCTGAAATTGAGCCCTTTTTTGGTCTTTTAAATGAGTACTAAAAAGTATCGATACTTCAAGGTATCGATACTTTTCAATCGATACTTTTACGAGTACGATACTTTTTTTTCGATACTACTCATGAGTACCGTATCGATACTTTCTATTCGATACCGTGTCCCTACGGACATTAAACTCTGAAATAGTGCTAGAAATCAGTGTTCGGATTTCATCCGACCATATTTACTTTTTTTAAAGAAAAAGCTTACATTTCGTGTTTTTTGTTTTATGGTTGCGGGATTTTCATTGGCACATTTGCTCTGAAATTTTATTATTTTTGTGGTGAAAAAATAAAAAAAACTTTTTGTGCTTACTTATCTGCTTTTGATAAATAAAAACAAAGAATCAAAACACATGTTCAGAGCTATTTTTGTCGCTTTAAAATCGAACCAAATTGATATTATACTGCTTGCTCGCTCCTGCTGCATAATATAATAATATTATTATAGTGTATAATATAATAATATAGTGTATAAAAATAAACTAACAAAAAATCAATACAGACCTACATCATACCTCTATCAGACAAATTTTACCTAAAACGTGTACATGTGATGTTTCTTAGCCAGTGTAAAAATATTAAATTTCATAACTTCAAAATAATAATAAACATTTCTCGTATTTAGCGACGTCTAGTGCGGAGTGTGCAAAACAAAAACTATTTAAAAGTACGCTTTTTAAATAGCATCATCCTACATACGTGCTTTCTTAATAAGTGCTTTATGAAAATAGCAATCTACACACGTTCCGATCCGACCGCCGCCCGATTTTGGTCCGCCGATATTTGGTAATCCGATAACCAAATCTGGACAGGGCGTTATAATATAAATTACCTATTGAAAATGGAATCGTCAGAGTGCAATAAATGTAAGAAGAAAATTACCAGAAGGGATTTTATATTATGCACAGATTGTCATTATTACTATCATTTGGATTGCACAAGTATAGGAGAACAGCTATATTATTTAATGTCTATCGAAAAAAGGAAAACATGTAAATGTGATACATGTACATATAATAAACAAGTGCCCACGGATATTGAGCCGTTACCAGTGCAGATAAACATACCTACAGAAAATTCATTTGAATTATTAAATTCTGAAACCATAATTATGCAAAAGGATGAGGACAATTTTGTCACATCACGAAAAAATAGAAAACAAACATCTCTACCTGACTTGTCGGAATCATTTTTGTCTACTAATGAAACACATATCACACAAAGTTTAAATGATTCTATAGATGCGAATAACTGTGAAAGCCGAATGGTATATGAGCTAAAATTGGAAATTAGAAGATTGAAAGCTGACTTACATGTTGCAAATAAGGAAATTATGAAATTAAATGGAATAAATACTGAACTGAAGCAGAAAACCCATGATCAAGAAAAAAATATAAATCTGTACCAAACTTTTGAGACAGATGCCAGTACCGACGGTGCCAAAGGAAATGGGCCATATATTTCCACTCCACTAAAAAGCCAAGACGAAATTACGAATAACATAAACAAACCTGAGAACCTCCAAAAGCCTGGCAAGCCCATAACGACAAACAGTAAATCTGGGACAACACCAAAAGTCTGTATTATCAGCAGCATAGACAGAAATAAAATATCTAATGTAGTAAGAAATTATTTTACACAGGACTTCAAATGCTGTCATTATCGTACTCCTGGAGTTGGCATAGAACTACTATCAAGAGGGTTAGAATAAAAGCTCAAACAGTTTACGTTAAATGATTATTGTGTAATAATATTAGGCGAGTCTGATTTTAATGTGTCAATGAACTATAAAGAATTAATTCTAATATTAAAGAGAAGAATTATGGATGTCCAGCATACAAATGTAATACTGTGTGTACCTACTTTTAAGTTAGAACCCAATTCCAATATTTTTAATAATAGGGTTGAAATGTTTAATGATTTATTATATAAAGATAATAAACTTAACGAATATTGTTTTGTATTAGATTCAAATAAAAATCTTGAATACTCACATAATATGTTTTCAGGATACACAGGTAAAATAAATTTGAGCGGTATTAAACTTATGTTAAATGATATTAACAAATTTATTTTGTATATAGCAAGTAATACATTTCAAGACTTAGACAGAACTGATCACAACACCTGTGATGCGAATGTTGTAATCTCAGATGCTAAAATGTCTTCCTTTCGTCCCTTTACAAAGGATAAGTCATGAAATTCAACCTTGCCTTCCAAAATCTAATTTATATATATTTCACCAGAATACTCAAGGTATTAGATCTAAACTTGGTCAAATAGAACTTTTGCAATCGATAGAAGATATTGATATTTTATGTTTTAGCGAAACCTTTCTTATGCCGTGTCATGTAAATATTCTTCAAATACCGGGATATAAAGTGGCTGCCTCTTATTGTAGAAATAAAGCAAGAGGAGGCGTTTGCATTTATGTAAAAAATAATATTAATGTTCAATCGTTACAATCCACTGAATCATTAAGTATGGATGTCAACTTTGAATGTTGTGGTGTCTTGTTACCTGAACTAGATTATGTCGTTATATGCACACAAAACTACAGAAATATGAGGGCGACTCCCATAAACCTGCAGCCTCTCAGACCCCAAAGCCACCTTCAGTGCAGCAATCAGTTAAGTCCCAGCAGCCAGCATCAGGTATGTCATATGCAAATAAGGCAAGCAAAGCATCAGGTACCCAGACGCAGAAACAAAGAAAGGCTGAATCTGTGGCTCTACCTCCTACAATTTCTAAACTAGCATCAGATCAGGAAAGTCCAAGTCAGCCCTATAAAAACGATAAAGAACAGACAGCAACTGAGACCCAAGTTAATGATACCCAGCAGTGGACCGAGTTCAAGGGAAAAACTAGGCGGCGAACCTTCAAGTGCGGTACTGCCGGCCCCTCGGTCACGACACTGAAAGCTGTAGAAGTGCGAAAATATTTACATCTTTGGAACATGGCATCGGGCATCGAGGAGGTTCGTGAATATATTAATAAGCTCTGTCCTAATAGCTCTTGTACGGTGGATGAGCTTACTGCAAAAGGTGACTACAAATCTTACAAAATAGGAGTGCCTGTTGCGAGCTATGATACCTGTTACTCGATAGATGTGTGGCCGGTAAACGCTAGAATTAAAGCCTGGGTGAACTACAGAGGAACAAAAAACCATACGAGCAATAACTCAAAGGCTCCCACTAGTCCTCTGCGCTTTCGTGAGCAGCCCTCCAACAGGGCGACACCGACTCGATAATAACATTATTAAAGCTGCGCAGATGAATAATATTTTTTATCAAAATGTTAGAGGCTTGAAGACAAAATTGGCAACTTGGTATGGCAGTATATTAGTGTCTGATCACCTGCTCGTGGCCGCGACAGAGACGTTTCTTGACAGTTCAGTGGACGACGCTGAAGTGGTGCCGACTGACTGGACACTGCTGCGGCGTGATCGTGCGACTCCCTGCGGGGGTGTCCTACTTGCTGCAAGACCAGGTGTCGTCGTTCAGCACAAACCGGAGCTTCAGTCAGAACTTGGTGAAGACTTGTGGGCCTCTGTAGCTTACGGCAGGAGATCTTTTATTATGTGCGTAGTTTATATAAATCCAAAGGCTACTGACGCAGTATACATGAATGTTTTCTGTAAAATTGAGTCATTTCTCACTGACAACCCTAACGCAATTTTTTTCCTTCTCGGTGATTTGAATATGAATAGTGCATCTGTCAATATAAATAATTATTACTGTTACCTTTTGACATACTGTAATCTTATAGACCATAATAATATAGTTAATTCTCAGGGAGGCATCCTTGACGTAGTGTTGGCGCAGGAGTGCAATGGGTCTCGGTCGCTGGAGGTATACGTAAGCACGGCTGCTGAGGGTTTTGTCCCTCCCGACAAACTGTACCACCCCCCGCTTGAAATAGTAGTTAATCTCGAATTGCAAAGTAACAACTGTAATCGACTGCAGCCAAGCAACATAGACTCATCGCGAGATTGGAACTTTAACAGAGTAGACATAGGTGAACTGAAATTGCTGCTCGCCGAAGTCTCCTGGAAACCAGTCCTTGAATCGAATGATGTATCTGCGGCCACGGATGCATTTTACAAAATTTTGTACGGATTATTTGATCAATCAATCCCTAAAAAGCAGAGACATTCTGCTACGCATAATAGGTACCCGGTCTGGTTTTGTGCAGATATCATAAAAGATATTAAGCGCAAAGCCCGTTTGCACAGGGTCTGGTTGACAACAAAATGTGATTCATCATATAAATCATTTTCGCGCTTGCGTGCCGAATTAAAGCTACGTATCTCTCTCGCGTATAAAAATTACTTGGCACGTATTGAGAAAAACCTACAGTTGCGACCTCAGGACTTTTGGGGCCACGTGCACAGGCTCAGGTCTAAGGGTGGCTTTGAACCCTGTGTTACTTACAAAGGTACTTCTTGTACAGGTGTTGAGGCTGCTGAGGCATTCGCCGATTACTTTTCCAGCGTCTTCTTGGACCAAACGCCTCTGCTCAACGGTAATATATGCCACGAACAGGGCCCGCAAGGTAAAAACATAGGTCTTCCTAAACTGTCACTCCCTGACATAGAACGCGGTCTAAACAAATTAAAGTCGAGTAACTCATTAGGTCCCGACGGTGTTCCTAGTTCTATTCTTAAAACTTGTAAAGAACATCTGATTCTTCCGCTTTCCCACATCATGAACATCTCTCTTGAAAATGGTAACTATCCCGAACAATGGAAGCTATCTAGAGTGACACCCATTCCGAAAACAAAAAATAGGACCGATGTCGAAGAGCACCGGCCTGTTGCTATCTTGTGCGCACCTGCAAAGGTCTTCGAGTACATTTTGCACGAGGAGATATATAGACAGGTGAAGCAGCAGTTAGGCGACGACCAACACGGTTTTAGACCTGGGCGCTCCGTTAATACGAACCTGCTATGCTTGGTGGACTATGTCTCTGATGCCATGGATCACGGGTTTCAAGTCGATGTGATTTACTTTGACTTTCAGAAGGCTTTCGACAGGGTCGACAACGACATTTTATTGCGCAAACTTTCTGTCATCGGTTTATGTCCTAAATACATAAATTTCTTCTCGGACTATTTGAGGGACCGACGCCAGTTTGTGAAGCACGGTTCTTATGTATCTGGTGAATATCACACTAAATCTGGCGTCAGTCAGGGATCAGTGCTCGGTCCTCTCCTTTTTCTTATCATGATTCATGATTTACCTGAGGTATTGGTTAGCGCTAAATGTTTATTGTATGCTGACGATCTTAAGCTCTTCTTTAAAATTAAATCTAACAGTGACTGCCTTATTTTACAAAATGACATTAACAAAGTATACGAATGGAGTTTGACAAATAAAATGCAATTTAATTATAGAAAATGTAATGTAATGACTTTTGATCGTAAAAAAACCCAATCAATTATAATTATAATATGAATAATGTATCAATTAATAGAGTCAATTCTATAAAGGATTTAGGTGTAACGTTCGATCGCAACTTGAATTTCCACGATCACATATCTTGTCTCGCAAAAGAGTGTTATCGTCGTCTAGGCTTCGTTTTGCGAAATTCCAAAGATTTTCAAAATCCACAAGTTCTTAAAACTTTATACAACTCTTTAGTGCGAAGCAAACTAGAATCAAGCGCGTGTGTCTGGAATCCATACCATGTAACCTATACACGTATGCTTGAGAAAGTACAAAAGGCTTTCCTAAGAGTTCTTTACAAAAAAGTATATGGTTATTACCCGTTTCGATACCCGACCAAGTTTTTACTCGGACACCTTGGCTTCAACTCTTTAGAGGTAAGAAGAATTTTTGACCAGCTTAACACCTGCCTCAAGTCGTTAAAAGGATCAATTGATTGTATCCTCTTACACAACCTATTGTGCGTCCTGTTCGTCCCTGACAGTCCTGAGCCACCCCCGGCACGCCGACGCGGTCCTCCTCAGCAATATAATATCTTCCAAGTTAACCAGGGCCACACTGTATCGCGAGCGAATTCTCCTTTGGTTCGACCTCTGCGCCACCTCAATGCACTCCGTGACGCCAACGCTGATTTTGATTTATCGTTTGACAACTGGGTGCCTACCATCAACTCTTATTGCGGTTTTGTTTAGGAACCTAAACTGATCTGCTTCGCTTATTCGTACCACGACAGCTTAATATCAATGACAGCGATTCAGTGATCATTCAATGACATTTCACAGCCGCTGAGCTGTCATCAACTCTTATTTGACGTATAACTTGGCCAAGCTAACATGTCACCTGCAGGTTATACCCGTCCCTTTCACTCTCCTGGCATGACAGAATCGAGTGAAAGAGACGGGTAGAAGAAATAAGGACACAAATCGTTTGGTCATTCACATTTAGCAATTCATTTGCGATCCAGTTTTTAGAAGGTCATGGTACGAAAGAAAGCAATTCATTTTAGGAACCTATTCTGCATCGCGCTATTTTTGAATCGCTGTCTTAAAGTTGATGGTATGCTTCCAGGTCAACTATCAGACGAGCATTACTAATTTATTGTGAAAGTTTGTGGGACCAATGGAGTAATGCATGTAACTCTGACGATGAAAATAGTGATTAATGTATTTATTGTATTGTTTAATTTTGTTATTATTTTTTTTCTTCTTTTATTGACATTTTGTAATTATTTTTTATATTTTTGCATTGTATTTGTGTGGTAAATGTAATTGATTTTGTGTCGTTTTTATCACAATAAATAAATAATAATAATAATAATGCATATACCGAACCCCCGATTCAAACTTTGATGTGTTTATTAAATCACTGGATTTGTTATTACACAAAATAACAATCCGATCTCGATACTCGAAAAGAAAAATTATCAGGAAAACAGCAAACAATGTACAATATTTAAAAATACTTTGCTGAAATATAATTTAAAATATACTATTAATGAACCGACTAGATTAAAAGCATGCTTAGACAACATCATAACTAATTTGAAAATTTATAATTCAAAAGTTCTTCACTTGGGCATATCTGATCACTCAGGTCAAATGATTAGCCTGCCATGTAAACAAGGCTTTGTTGAAAAATATTGGTATGTATATAAAAGAAATGTAAATAAATATATGGAAATATTTTTGAAATATATATCTCAAATAAGTTTTTCAGAAGTGTACAAATGCGATGATGTAAATGTAGCTTATGAAACATTTGTAAATATTTTTAAATTGATATATGAATTATGTATACCCTTGCAAAGAATTAGAGTCTCTTATAAAAAGAAAACGACTTGGCAAACCAAGGGCATACATCGCGCATGCAAAGAAAAAAGGGCATTGCATAATAAAATATATCAAAAGCGTAACATTTCTCTGTTACCTCACTATAAAAAATACTGTAAAACTTTAAAATCTGTAATACGTTTAGCGAAACAAAAATCTAACATTTCATTTATGAAGCATAGTACAAACAAAAATAAAGCAACATGGGATCTTATAAAAAATCAAACTACAACGCAAAATAGATTTAAAAGTACGATCAATAATGTCACTGTAAATAATAATGTAGTTACTGATGTAAATAATATTGCTAATCTGTTCAATGATCATTTTGTCGCATCAAATAGCTGTAACAAGGTAAATAAAATATATTCCCTTCCATCTCCAAATTTACATAGCATATACTTGAAGCCAGTAGATAAAAAGGAGCTTAAAAACATCGTTGCCGGCTTAAAAAACAAAAAAAGCTGTGGCTTAGACGAAGTTCCTATGCAAGTCATTAAAACATCTCTCGAATACATAAGCGATCCCCTTCTTCATATTTTGAATTTAATGATACAAAGTGGTGTATTTTCCGATGACTTGAAAAAATCTAAAATAAAACCACTTTTTAAAAAAGGAAGCAAAAGCAATATTAGTGATTATAGACCCATAGCATTGTTATCAAATTTCTCAAAAATATTTGAAAAAGTTTTATATAAAAGATTGTTAAATTTTCTAAATAAATTCAATTTGCTTCACAAAAATCAGTTCGGCTTCCAAAAAAAGAAAAATACCACACTCGCTATCTATAAGATCCTTACGGCTATATGGGGTTCCTTAAATAGTAAAACTCCTTGCGCTGGAGTCTTCCTTGATATATCCAAGGCGTTTGACTGCGTTATGTATGATTCTCTATTACGTATGTTGGACAACTTAGGAGTTCGTGGATTAGCCTTAAATCTTTTTAAAAGCTACTTGCAAAATAGAGAACAAGTTACGGTAATTGATCATTTTGACAAAAAGTTTTGAAGAAATCCAGTCTCAGTCAAAACAAGTTGTATTAGGTCTGCCTCAGGGAAGCATACTTGGCCCCCTTCTTTTTTTAGTATACGTAAATCAGTTACCAAATGTCACAGAACACTTGTGTGTTATGTTTGCTGATGACGCAACCATTTTCATCCCAAATTCATCCAATAGTATAAATGATTTTGAAAATAGTATTAATGAGACATTAAAAAAGACTATACAGTGGCTAAATTCAATTAACCTTAATGTAAAGTTATCCAAAACAAAAATTATTAAATTTAGGAACTATAAATCAAATCCATACAAATTAGACATTGAAGAAGATAGCATAAAAATTGATGAAGTTGACGAAATAAACTTTCTTGGGGTAAATATTGACGCCCACTTAAATTGGAAGTCTCAAATATCTAAAGTTAATAAAAAGATAGCTAACTTATGTTTTAATAAGGGAGTGTTTCCCAAAGCTCTCAAACGTTCTATAGTAACCCCTGTGCATAAAGCTGGCGATAAACAAGATGTTAACAATTATCGGCCAATTTCTGTTTTACCTTGTATCTCCAAAATAATTGAAAAATTATTAAACAGAAGACTTCTAAGATATCTAGTCGACCATGATATTTTGTCGAGTTCGCAGTACGGCTTTCGGAAGGGTCTATCAACGCAGGATGCTATCAAGGACTTGGTCAGTCTAATCGTTGATAAGGTTGACAAAGGTAATAGATGCATAGCTGTGTTTCTAGACCTGAAGAAAGCGTTCGATGCAGTTTCCATTCACATCTTGGTTCAAAGGCTAGAAGAAATAGGCATAAGGGGTACGGCTCTTTCTTTATTTAAAAATTATCTTGCAGAAAGGAAACAAGTAGTTAAAATTGACACTTTGAGGAGCAGTGAAGAGGATGTCACACACGGGGTTCCACAAGGAAGTGTCCTCGGTCCGACACTTTTCTTGGTTTACATTAACGAACTGTGCAAACTAAGAAATGTCGGAGGACAAGTTTTCAGTTACGCTGACGACACTGCCCTTGTCTTTTCTGACTCCTCTTGGGAAGCCGTGAAAACTAGAACAGAATTGGGACTTGCTAAGGTGTTTAATTGGCTTAATGTGAATGTATTGACACTAAATAAAGCTAAAACTAACTTTATTTGCTTTGCACCCAGTCTGAGATCACATCCACCTGATGAATTTCAACTGAGACTTCACGGTTGTAAAAGCGTCCCGTTTGATGAGGGTTGTAGCTGTTATAGTATTCAAAAGGTCACTACTATAAAATATCTTGGAATCATACTAGATCAGCGTCTATCCTGGCACCCACAAGTCGAGCTGGTAATAGAACGTATACGTAAACTAAAATGGATTTTCAAATCTCTGCGTCACGTCATGGCAAAAGAGCTCCTTACCAAGATTTATATATCCCTGGTACAATCTATTATTACATACTGCATTCCTGTGTGGGGGGGAGCTACGAAAAGTAAAATGCTTGAATTAGAACGGGCGCAAAGATCGCTTCTTAAGATCATGTTCTTTAAACCTTACCTTTACCCTACCGAGGATCTTTTTGGTTTCTGTGGGTTGCTATCTATTAGACAATTATACCTATTGCATACTGCTTTAACTTTTCACAAAACCACGCCTTATGATCCTAAGACAATGATGCGAAGAAGGAATGACATAGTGGCTCCCTCTCTTCAAATACGCACCGAGTTTGCCAGACGACAATATCCTTGTCAAAGCATTCATATTTACAACTACATAAACCGAAAGCTTAACAGTAAATTGTACCCTATGTCGATATACAAGTGCAAGAAAGTTTTAATAGACTGGTTAAAAACTCTAAGCTACGAAGAGTCTGAAAGCATCCTAATCAGAACAGCCTAAACTTAATTCTAAGATATTTCAATGATCTTTTTCTTTTTCTTTTTCTCTAAGTTGTTTTTGTACATTAAATGCGCACACTCACACACACACACACACACACACACACACACACACACACTCACACACAGAATCCACCTGCATGCACCCACTATAATTATTATTAGTCTATAAGTACCTTTGTTTTGTATAAGTTCAAATTATATTACTTATAACATTAAGTCCCAACATTGTCAGCGGCACTAGGTTAAGAGCGAGACTCCCTATTACAAGTATTTATATTACTCTCTGGGGTTGTCTCACTATCATTTTGTTTGTGAATTTGGGAAATAAAACGATTTTTATTTTATTTATTTATTTATTTATATCTAGTTGCTGCTATGCCCTTTCAATACTTTCCGAAACAACTTCCATAGATGTGGCTAGGGCTGCATATTTTGGCCAAGTTTATCCGCTCCTAACATATGGTATCATATTCTGGGGAAACTCTGTAGATGTACAGTCAACTTTTATTTTACAAAAGAAATGTTTACGTATTATTTATAATTTATATTCCATAGAAACAGTAAGAAATATTTTTAAGGAAAAGGGTTATCTAACTTTATCTTGTATATATATATTAGAAATTTCAATATTTATCAATCAAAATACAAATGAATACTTCAAAACTAAAGTGTCTTGTCGTCCAAATCTCCGAGATAAATATAAATATGATATATGTGTGCCTAGGACTAACAACCAAATGTGCTACAAAAGTGCTTTTAACTCCGGCATCAAAATATTTAATCATCTGCCTACAGACATTAAATCCTTAAACTTACCTATGTTTAAATTTAAATTAAAGGCTTGGTTACTACAAAACCCCTTTTATAATCTGGCTGAATATTATGATAAAAATAATACTGTACCTAGATAGTTATATTAATTAATGTTTTGTATTCTTTAAATTTTAATTAGGTATAAGTCTCTTTGTTTTAATCTTGCATGTCCGTTATGGATATACTGTTGTGACTTTGTTTTATGCAATATCATCAGCAATATCTATGTACACAGTATTGGCAATAAACGATATTCTATTCTATTCTATTCTATTCTAAAGATAAGTAGCGTACGAGTATTCGGGCATAAGGCCCGTATTCTAGAACGACTCTCGAGTGGAGCTGTGGCAAAGCCATCTTCTATCTCACCGTTGCACTTGTAACAAGCCATGCTCCTTGGAAAACCGGCAACGTTGCAGTCGATTACGTCAACGTGTTCTGTGCCCGTAGTGTAAGTTTTTATGTCAAAAAACGCAAACTATTTCGATTCCGTATTTATGTCAATTTGTATGAAAACTGTATTAGCGCCTCTAGCGGCGAGTAGCGCGCTTATATAGTTTTCATTCAAATTGACATAAATACGGAATCGAAATAGTTTGCGTTTGCTTGACATAAAAACTTACACTAGAGGTACTGTTCCGGTGGCCAAAACTGGAACTGACGTGTTTTGTTCATAATGTCATTTTACTGTCAAGTTGCACCTCAGAACAATAGCTTTAGTCATGAAGCTCGACTTAATACTGAGGTAACTGGAGAGTGCAGTACGAACAATTTTTTGAATACCACAAATAACACAGTGGCTGTCTTCCGTCTCACCTACACTTTAAAAAAATACGTATGGTCATATGAGACAACTGACAGCCACTACCTGCCACTACATACATAAATGTCAAATTTGCTGGCGACACTTTTTTATTCAGGGTGAGAGCTCCAGTTACCTCAGAGTATTAAGTCAAACTTCATGGCTTTAGTTATTGTTCTGAGAGTTGCACTGTCCAACCAGCGCTGCTGTCACCGGAACAGAAAAGATTGTTGATCTATACACTTTACTCTTTGTTCTATATAAATAAACAATCGTGTAGTGTTGCCAGGTTAGGCGATAACTCTCAAATTATGTGGAAGTAAAAATCAACGAACACTCGAAAAACAGTATAGAGGTAAATGCTTGGAACACAATTTTTGACTTTGTAACTTTGTTTGGGCTAATAAGGAGGTAAACATAGCAAAAGTCCCCGCCCGTAGCCTTTAATCCAGGGGGGGGGGGGGGGCGGTTTGAAGGTCTCATTTTTTTTCAACCCGATTTTAGGACAAACTAGTTTTTCCTAGGCCAAACTAGTTCATCGCGTTGCCATTTCAGAGAGCGACTTTGCCTGGGAAGACCTGTAGATGTAGAACATGACACAAAAAAAATAACCACCATTTTAACCAATCACGTGTTCTACAGGACTTCCGAGGCAAACTCGCTCTCTGAAATGTCAACGCGATGAACTAGTTTGGCCTAGAAAAAACTAGTTTGTCCTGAAATCGGGTTTGGCCGGTAAAATATATACAGTATTTTACAAAACTTTTAGCCCAAACAAAGTTCCAAAGTCAAAAATTGAGTTCCAAACATTTCCCTCTATATCTCTTCGTTGACTAGGCTAAACTTGATATAATATAATAAAAAAAATTACTTTCGCCGTAATTCAATTCACATCTTAGATTTCTGCGCGAACTGTTCATTTAAATGAAACACTTTCTCGGATTTTGCACGCATTTATTTAACAACTTGGTTAAATTTGCTTGTTACAAAATAAAAAGAAAATCTATTATTTTTGCACATTTTGGATAATTTTTTTATCTGGCTGTGGCAAGTCGGAATACTCTTTGGTCATGTCAAGAAACGTTGCTGTTTGATTTTCGTGATTGCTGTTTGGGTGTTTTAATACAATATCTATTGTATAATTTGTGCATATAAATACGTGATCATTGTTGGAAATTACTTATGAAACCTTGGATCTCGAAAGATTTGGATTCCCGAAGGAGGAACACTGCGTCAGCGACTCTGAGTACTGAATCCTATGGAGATGGCATACCTACGAAAAATTGAAGCATACACACACACACAAGCACACATACCGAGAAACCAAAATGGCGCCTTTCCGTAGTGCTGCCCTATTTGTACATCGATATATTTATTGATGAAGTTATAGATCAAGTATTTTTGTGACTACCTACCTATATTACCCTATATTTTATAAAAGCAGTTTCGTAATCACCTCGATAATTTAAAACGGAATTATAGTGTATAATTATATACCTAGTTTTTTTGAAAAATAAATCTTAATAATGTGCTTTCTTTATGACAATGACACAATGTGTATGTGTTTGTGCATGTACGCACACAATCATTGGCCCGACCGCGCGCGTAAGACGCAACAACTGTAAAGCCCCCAGTACAGGATGGCCGATCATGTTGGCCGACCATGATGGGCCATCGTGTACAGGGGCGGCTTGCGTGTGATTGCCGTCTGCGAGTAACGCCATCCTGTACTGAGGGGCTAAGCCCCCAGTACAGGAAGGCCGATCATGTTGGCCGACCATGATGGGCCTTCGTGTACAGGGCCGGTTTGCGTGTGATTGCCGTCTGCGAGCAACGCAAACCGGCCCTGTACACGATGGCCAACATGGTCGGCCAACTTGATCGGCCATGGCCTGTACTGGGGGCTTAAAGCCCCCGGTGTGAGAGTTTGCGTGTGATTGCCGCCTGCGAGCAACGCAAACCGCCCCTGTACATGATGGCCCATCATGGTCGACGAACATGAGTAGCCATCCTGTACTGGGGGCTTCAAGGTGAGAAGAGCCGCCAAGTGCTTCCTCATCTATAGTAATATCGTAAACAGGAAAGATTTGATTGGTTGTTGTTTGAATTTAATAGGTTCCAAAACTACTAGACTAATTTAGAAATTTCTTTGACCATTAGAAAGCTACATTCTTTCCGAGTGACATAAGCTATATTTTATCGTGATATTCCCATGAGAACGAGTACCATGCGGGTAAAACCGCGAGGATCCGCATGTTATTCAATTTATTATAAAATTTATTGCTTGTTAAGTACATAATGTATCAAAAATTCAAACGCAGATACAGATTAAAAATAAGGTCCTGTAGTTTATTTACAAACTAACCTTAGTAAAATATATTTCATGTTTTAGATGTAGTAGTAGATAAAAGACCAACCTACTATATTTTACTGAGGTTATAGTTTGTAAATAAACTACACGACCTTAGCTTCAATCTGTACGATTGTAGATACATTAATACTTAGCGAGCAATAAATTTGATTGAGGGCGCCCCACTTGTCGGCTCTACTCGCCTTTACTTAGAAACTGCAATTTTATGATCAAATTTTTTATGTTTTCCGAGTCACGCGTCTATACACATGCGAGACCTCCATAGAATTCCAGATCAAAGGTCGCGAGAACCAGTTTAAGTAAAAAAAGGTAATGAAATAAAACAAAAAGCTCCATATTGTAAAAACCTATAATGTTTATACAACAAGGATTGGTTTTTTTTACATAACACACATTACAATATAAATCGCAAAGGAGAATGCCTACTAGGTACCTACCTACCATAGAAAAAAGAAATGTCTCAAAAAAAAAACAAGCATTATTAAGTAATAAAATAATAAACAGTTTGAATCGAGATCTTTACTAGCAATCATATTTTTTATATATTTAGAATATAGCGAAGCGACATCTAGTGGTAAAAAATATACTTACTTTTAATGTGCTAGAATGAATGAAAGTTGGACAACATCTTTACAGCAAAATGACATTAAAAAAACACGTTATATATAAGTATCCAGTTTTTGGCAACCGGAACAGAAAACGTTGTCGCACTATTATTTCGATTTTGCCAGTGGCCTAATTAACGTCTTTTTCAAAACTTAAACTGTCGTTGACGTTTGAAACTGTTCTTCAAAATGAAAAGAGCACATAAAAATAGTTTTCGTACGAGTCTTTAAATTTTCCTTTTGCATTGTTCCAGCCATATTTTTCTTTTTTTGTTATTTTTAGGCAACCTAAACAATAAAAACAGTTTAAAATTAATACACTCAATTTACACTTGAAATTTGAAAACATCGATAATTCGATAAGAAAAATGCTATAAGGGCAACCCTAGCGCAAAACAAACAAATTTATATTTTCTTGAAATACACCAAAAAAACTCACCAAAATAAGTAGTAAGCTACATTTGGTATTAATTCTAAGTAAACTATTCACAGGAAAACCAAAACACAAGGCATTTATTGTATTGTTTTGGTGTTTTTGCAAAATAAATAGTACGTACCGGTGTAATGTAATGTTTGGACGATTTTCACTTTTTTTGATGCCACAAACTACCACACTGCAATTAGACATGTTCCTTGTTGCTTTCTCTCACTTATTAATACCTTTTATTCACATGAAAGTCTCAAATTAAAAGACTTTTATCACAAAACACTGCAAATACAACTCGCGTTGACAGCTCACCTACCGAGAAACCTAAATGGCGACCGGCTTCAATCATGCATTACGATGACGTCACGTTTCAATGTTGCCAAAAAATAGGTCGAATAAATATATTGCTGTCTCTTTTTACATGAAGTATTGAATGTAAGATAGAACGAGATGGCTACAAGTTTATGAGTACTATGTCGATTTAGCTCATATTTGTATAACCGATAGTTCATATAGATCAATATGCCATCTCCATAGGATTCAGTACTCAGAGGTCAGCGATGGATTCGTGCGATACCTCGAGCCGACTGGGAGCTTACAACATCAGTAGGAGTGTTTAATAAACATTTTCCTAACTGTGATATAGTTAAAATCAAACAACCCTTAGTTATGTACGCGTATTATTTGATTTTAAGGCGCTATAATCAGGAATTCATCTCATCTCATGCATACAAGAAATTAGGATTAGTGGTACGACATTGACATTTATGACGTTGCCAATTCGAGCAGCATGGCCTGTAGGAGCGCAAGCAGCCGAGAAATAATAGCGGGCCATGGCTGTGGAGATCTCTGCTCAAGTACAATTAGAAAGGGATGCAAATACATCCCTTTCTGTACCCCTAGTGTAAGTTTTTATGTCAAGCAAACGCAAACTATTTCGATTCCGTATTTATCATAAAGTTAATATACCTTTAGGTATATCAACTTTATGGTATTTATGTCAATTTGTATGAAAACTGTATAAGCGCGCTACTCGCCGCTAGAGGCGTTGATACAGTTTTCATACAAATTGACATAAATACGGAATCGAAATAGTTTGCGTTTTTTGACATAAAAACTTACACTACGGGCACTGACCATAAATTAGGTAATTCTTTTTCAAACCAAATCCGTACCCCTAGTGTAAGTTTTTATGTCAAGCAAACGCAAACTATTTCGATTCCGTATTTATGTCAATTTGTATGAAAACTGTACATATAAGCGCGCTACTCGCCGCTAGAGGCGCTAGTACAGTTTTCATACAAATTGACATAAATACGGAATCGAAATAGTTTGCGTTTTTTGACATAAAAACTTACACTACGGGCACCGGTGTCGTACAGCCGGAACCATACTGCGTTGCCGGTTACAGACAGACAGACACCCGGTTATTTTTGTGGTCAACTTGTCTACCACAGGTCAGGGTTGTGCGGCGCTTGAAATTAATTTTTATTTCGTAAACATTCGCTATAGGCACATAATAATAAATAATTTCTTACAATCACACCAATTATCTAAGCCCATGTAAATTTGTGCCGTGTAGTGCCGGCACATAAATAGAATAGCACTACCCCCTCTCTTCCCGTGGGTGTCGTAAGAGGCGACAAAGGGAAAACTGCCATCAGGAGATGGGCAGCAGCGTCTCCAGGTTACAACAGGCCATACTGCGATCGCCAACCCGCCTGCCAAGCGTGGCGATTATGGCAAACCCCCCCCAAAAAATGGATACACAACCAAAAAATCGGCCCCCAGTCCCCGGCGGCCCCGCTATTCCTAGCTACGGTAGCGGCTATGGTAACGGCGGGGCAGGGGGTGCTAAGAATCCCCGGGTAGGCTCCGGCTACCAACACCGACGACTCGACCTGGCAACCTACAACACGCGCACATTGAGGCTCGACGAGAAGCTCGTAGAGTTGGAAGAGGCAATAAGTAAGTTACATTGGGATATCATTGGGTTATCTGAAGTCCGAAGAGAGGGGGAGGACTCGATAACCCTGCAATCCGGTAACTTACTTTACCACCGGGAGGGCGACCAACAGTCCATTGGTGGTGTCGGATTCATCGTCCATAAATCCCTTGTCAACAACGTGATCACCATCGGAAGTGTCTCGAGCAGGGTAGCGTACCTGATACTCAGATTATCGAAACGATATTCGCTGAATGTTATCCAGGTCTACGCTCCGACCTCGAAACACGACGATGTCGAAGTGGAGGCTATGTATGAGGAGATCTCTAAAGCCATGCATAGCTATAAAACCCACTACACGGTTGTGAAGGGGGATTTCAATGCAAAGTTGGGGCAACGTTGCGGTGATGAGCTGAGAGTGGGGCAATTTGGATTTGGGCAACGGAACGATAGAGGCCAGATGCTGGCAGACTTCATGGAGAGGGAGAACCTCTATATGATGAACTCCTTCTTTAGGAAGCCCGTAAGCCGCAAATGGACCTGGATCAGTCCGGACGGTAAAGTCAAAAACGAGATCGATTTTATCATGTCGACGAAGAAGCACATATTCAATGATGTCAGTGTGATCAACGCTGTTAAGACAGGAAGCGATCACCGTATGGTGAGAGGCACATTGAATATCGATCTCAAGCTCGAAAGATCGCGACTGATAAAATCCACGCTCCGACCAATACCAGCTCAAATTCAAAACCCCGAGTGCTTTCAGCTCGAGCTTCAAAACCGCTTCGAAGCCCTTGAGAACAGCATAGACGTGGACGATCTATACAACATGGTGGTGGATACTGTCTGCACGGTAGGGTCTAAGTACTATAAAACCCGCCGTTCCAAATTGAAGAAACTCTCCAGTCAGACTCTCCTACTCATGGATCAGAGACACGAAATGAAGCTGCAGAACTCAGCGGATGCCCATCGTTATCGACAGCTTAATAGACAGATATCTAAGTCTTTGACGCGCGACCTTCGCCAATTTAATACCGAGCGTATTAAAGAAGCCATTGAGCGGAACAAAGGCTCCAAAGTGTTCGCGAGAGATCTGTCTATCGGGCAAAGTCAATTGACGAGGCTGAAAACTGAGGAAGGTAGCATCATTTCGTCAACACCTGAAATCCTGAGGGAGATTGAGAGTTTCTATGGACAGCTATATTCCACACAAACACCTGTTGAAAGCAAGGCTACAGACCCTAGAGCCAAGCTTACCCGACACCATACCGAAGATATCCCGGACGTCAGCCTGTACGAGATTAGAATGGCTCTCAAGCAGCTTAAAAATAACAAGGCGGCGGGCGATGACGGAATCACAACAGAGCTTCTGAGAGCGGGCGGTAAGCCGATACTTAAAGTCCTCCAGAAGCTTTTCAATTCAGTCATCCTTGAGGGCAAAACGCCAAAGGCATGGGGCAGAAGCGATGTGATGCTGTTCTTCAAGAAGGGTGATAAGACTCTCCTGAAGAATTACCGACCCATCTCGCTTCTGAGCCATATCTACAAGTTGTTTTCGAGAGTCATTACGAATCGTCTCGTTCGCAAGTTCGACGACTTCCAACCTCCCGAACAAGCCGGGTTCCGGAAAGGCTACAGTACCATAGACCACATTCATACGCTGCGGCAAGTTATACAGAAGACCGAAGAGTATAACTTGCCACTTTGCTTGGCGTTCGTGGACTATGAGAAAGCCTTTGATTCGATTGAGACTTGGGCGGTGCTGCAGTCTCTCCAGAGGTGCCAAATAGACCACAGGTACATCGAGGTGCTGAGGTACTTATACCAAAACGCCACCATGTCGGTCCGATTACAGAACCAGAGCTCTAATCCTATCCAACTACAGCGAGGTGTCAGACAGGGAGATGTCATCTCTCCCAAACTGTTCACAGCTGCGTTGGAGGATATTTTTAAGCTGCTGGACTGGAAAGGATACGGCATCAACATCAATGGCGAGTACCTAACACATCTACGGTTTGCCGATGATGTAGTTCTTATGGCTGAGACCTTGGAAGACCTGAACACAATGCTCGAAGATCTCGGTAATGCTTCGCAAAGAGTGGGTCTTAAGATGAACATGGACAAGACGAAAATCATGTTCAATGCCCATGTTGCACCCGCTCCAGTTAATGTTGGGAACATTACACTCGAAGTTGTTGACCACTATGTTTACCTAGGACAGACGGTCCAGTTAGGTAAGTCCAACTTTGAGAAAGAGATCTCTCGTCGAATCCAGCTCGGATGGGCAGCGTTTGGGAAGCTCCGACATATATTCGCGTCCGAAATACCTCAATGTCTCAAGACGAAAGTCTTTGACCAGTGTGTGTTGCCAGTAATGACCTATGGAAGTGAGACGTGGTCTTTTACTATGGGTCTCATAAGAAGGCTCAAAGTCACCCAGCGAGCAATGGAGAGAGCGATGCTTGGTATTTCCCTGCTCGATCGAATCAGAAATGATGAGATCCGCAGGAGAACTAAAACAACCGACATAGCTCGAAGGATTGCATCATTGAAGTGGCAGTGGGCGGGACACATAGCGCGGAGAACCGATGGCCGTTGGGGCGGAAAGGTTCTCGAATGGCGACCGCGTACCGGACGACGTTCCGTGGGCAGGCCCCCTACAAGGTGGACCGACGATCTGGTCAAGATCGCGGGAAGCCGCTGGATGCGGGCAGCGCAGGACCGATCGTTGTGGAGATCCTTGGGGGAGGCCTATGCCCAGCAGTGGACGTCGTTTGGCTGATATGATGATGTAAATTTCGATTAGAATAGCTGTGTCATGGAAAGCTTAATAACGGATAAATATACTTAAATCAATAAGTTTTATTTAAATTTTTACTTTTTTGCATTCACAATGCAATTTTTATCATAGAAAAATGGAAAATAAAGTATTTAGAAAAAATCGACCCGTCTCACAACCAGCTCCGATGGGACTCGAAGTGCTCGAGTGGGTTCGAGTCCCATCGGAGCTGAGGGCCTACTCTGAAACGCAAAACCCGAAACTTAGGTATACCCGTCCCTCTCACTCTCTAGCTACGACAGAATCGAGTGAAAGGGGCGGGGCTAACCGAAGTTTCGTATTAGCGTTTCAGAGTACGGTCCCTGGTTGTGAGACGGGTCGATTTTTTCTAAATACTTTATTTTCCATTTTTCTCAATAAGTTTTGTTTGTAAATACATACTTAATATACATAGAAAACACCCAGACCAAGACATATAGACATGTTCATGCACACAAATATTTGTCTCGTTTGGGGACCGAACCCGAAACCTCCGGCGCAGAAGGCTGCTCTACCCCTGCGCCAAAGAAAGAAAGAAAGAAAGAAAGAAAGAAAATTTATTTGCCAGAACGTGGTATTTAACAGCGTGGTATAAAATAAAATAAGTGCGAGACACATTCACCCGGCAAGGCATGCAAATACAATGTCTATCAATTATGAATTTATAAAATTATAATCGCAAAATGTCATATTATCTTAAATTAGTCCCCCTATTTTTCATCATAAATTAAATAAAATTAGATTAAATGTCATAAAAAATATCAAATACAATTCAATTAATTAGCTACAATTACATTTACATTTAACATAAATATATAATTATGTCATTTTTTCCAGTCAAAATATTCGTTTATGCTATAAAAAGAATTTTCAATAAGCCAATTTTTAAGAGTATATATCTAAATTTTGTAAGCTGTACATTTTTCATGTTAATGGGGAAATCGTTATAAATTTTTTCAGCCATTGCATAGCAGTTTCTTGAGCGCATGGTTGTTCTTATTTCAGGGGTTACTAACTTATTTGGGCGTCTACAACTGTAACAACTACTACAAATTGGCCGTCATGTCGTCATCAGCGGCTATGAATATAGTTATACCTACGTCATTTTATTGATGATTACGAATTGTTTTATTACTCGTAGCAGCCGTGCCCGTTTCGATACCTACACCGCGTCTTTTTCTTTCTTCGTTTTTTTGTTCCCGAGTAGACCATACATACAGATGCATACAGATAAACCATGGTCTATCTATAAAAAAAAAAAAAAAAAAAAAAAATGAGCATGTTAAAGCAACAAAATAAAACTATTGCCTTATTTTGGATAAAAGCCCACGCGGGGTTACAGGGCAACGAGAGAGCCGACCAGCTGGCAAAGGAGGCTGCATTAAATAACAAGCGAAAGCCGGACTACGATCTGTGCCCGATTTCATTCGTTAAGCGAGTCCTGAGAGAGGCCACGCTTAATGAATGGAATCATAGATATGTAACCGGCCAAACAGCGGGAACAACTAAGATCTTTTTCCCAGATGTAGTCACTGCCTATAGCGTTGTACGAAAAATAGAAACAGATAGTGTTACAACTCAACTGATGACCGGCCATGGTGGGTTCTCCCACTACTTGAAGCGGTTCAAGTTGAGGGAGAGCGCTTCATGTATATGTGACCCAGAAATAGACGAGACCGTACCCCACATAATTACCCAATGTCCCGTATTTGGAAAAGAAAGGCACGAAATAGAGCAAAAGTTAGAAATAAAATTAGAGTTAGGTAATGTAGTAAATATAATGAAAAGTAAAAGTAGAGATGAATTCATTGAGTATTGTAAGAAAATAGCTAGTAAGGTAATTAAAAGAAACAAAGATTAGGCAAACCATGCTAACAAAATATAATTGTATATTTATGAGTAGCATGGAAAATCTGAAAATAAAAATAATAGTGTTTATTGCTTAAGATATACAATAAAAATGTAATTAGAAATTAAGAAGACAAAGTGTTTACCTAGAAATAAAAAAGAAATTGGGACATCATAAGAGCCCATGAACCCTTAATCTAAGAAAAGTAGAAATGAAATATGTAATTAGAAAATAAGAAAAAGTGTAAAAAGATTGTAAAATACAATATAAGAAAAATGTAAAACCCCTGTAAAACCAAAACGTATTAAACTGATGTTCCCAAGTACCTACTACAAGAAATATAAATAAATAAAAAGTAGAGTAGGCAGGCATCCCACCTGTTATAGTGAGAAAGAGGACGAATGACAGAAAGAACACGTATGCGGAATGAAAGTGCGAGAAGAAAAATAGCGAGAACTGGTATGTAAGAGAAGGAAGAGAAGGTTCAAATCCCAGGAGTTATAAACTTGTTTTTGTTTATTTATACCGGAGTTACCACTAAATAAAAATGAACAATCCGGAAGACTTATTACAGGACAACATTACCCAAAGACGCCGAGTACAGAGATCTCACTCGATAGACAGATCAAGATTCCTTAATTCTAACATAGACAATAATTTAAATGAAACTAATATTTTTGACGCAACTATGAAGAGCATCTCGAATGATTCATCTTTGGACGATAGTGTTACAACTGATTTAAAGGGACAAGTAGAAGATTTAAAAACACAACTTTGCTCAGCGTATAAAGAAATTGAAAAATTGAAAATGCTCAATAATAATCTAAGATTGGAGCTACAAAACTGCTTAGTAGCAAATACCACACATACTCGGACCGTAGACAAGTCTCAAGATCCATCTCTCAACGAAAGCAGCACTAAGGCGAAAAAAGCAGAACCTCAACGTGAATATGTTAAGTGTCCCGCCGCATCACCACTAGATGGCGCTACTCAAGAACCGGCGCAAGAAAGCAATTTAATTAAAATTACACCACTTGATAAATATCACACTTGTTCAAATGCTAGTAAAAAACAAAACAGGGTACTAATTTTAGGTGATCAACAAGCTCATAATCTTTCAAAGCTTTTAAGTAAGAAATGTAACAACGAAAGTATCATGATTACCTCATTTACTAAGCCAAATGCAAACACTCGTGAAGTTCTTAACACTCAATTATATAAGACTTTGAGCAGGGACGACTTTTTGATACTATTAATTGGTGCAAATGACAAAATACCTACTAAGATATTTTGTGAATTATCTGTATTCTTAGCGCAATGCCAAAATACACAAATATTGCTTATTCAAACATTAAATAATATAAATTTAAATACGAACTTGATAAATAATCAACTTAAACTGATAAGCCAAAACTATAACAATTGTAAATTTATATCTCTGACAGAAAATGAACACAGATTGACATTACAAGAAGTTTGCAATAAAATTAAATTAGAAATTGACACTACTGACTACTACAAAAAAGCATTACTTATGATAAAACAAAATATTTCAAAAAAGAATTCACAAAAAAATAAAATGGATTTATTAAGTCAAATAAAAGGGACTATTCCGTACTATTTTAAAAAACTGGAACAAAAACCACCCAGTTCTATAGAACAACAAGTTTTACAAACTAACTCAGTCTCACAAAAACAAAAAAAGGGAACGATCCCATACTATTTTCAAAATAAACAACCTCCCGCAGATGCAAACAAAAACACTCTTTTTCGAGACATGCCAAAATCCTAATCTAGGTATATTGTTTTCATCAAAATATATGTAGTGCACTAAAAAAAAAAGATGAACTTGAAGTTGCTCTCAACGAATTTAAAGCGAGTAAAAAAGCAATAGACATAGTCTGTCTTTCAGAAACTTTTATAAAAAGAGGACACGAACAAAACTTAAAATTAAATAATTATAAAATGGGTTCTATATGGTCACGTGACCATGAAAAAAGAGGGGGTTCGTGTATCTTAGTTGCAAATCATATAACTTGTACAAAATTGCAAATAGCAGAATCTCTGTCGGAAAAATACAACTTTGAGTGCTGCGGTGTAATTATAAAAAATATTAATTTAATTGTAATTTGTGTGTATAGGACCCCTACATCAGACATATCTATATTTTTTGATAAATTGGACGAATTATTGTACAAAATAAATAAGAGACAAAAAAATATAATAATCTGTGGGGATTGGAACATTGATATCTTAAAGAATAACAAAAATACTCAGACATTAATGAGTATCATGCAAAATCATAACCTACTCATACATATCAATACACCCACTAGAAAAAACGCCTGTCTAGATTTAATGGCTAGTAATTTGAAAGGAGCTACAGGCTATACTAAGGAACTTACACTGTCAGACCATACCAAATGTCAAATTCTGTCAGCTCATTTAGCAAACTACAGTAAAAAACTACAGTGGTTTGAACTACAAAGAGATTTAAGTCATGAAAACAAAAATCAATTTTAAACACATATAAATTCGTTGACATTTAACAATGTATTTGAACAAAATGATCCTAATGAAGCATTTAACGAATTTCATGATATTTTTTCTCTTTTTTACTATCTTTGTTTTCCTGTTACTAGAATAAAAAAAGATCTTAATCCTAAAAAATTAAAATGGGTTACAAAAGGACTTAGAAAGTGCTGTGTAAGAAAACGTAAATTATACCATAATTATATATATTCAAATAAAAACAATAAAGAGGGAAATAAAAGGCAATATCAACACTATACTAAACTACTACATAAATGTATGAACGCTGCACAGAGAATTAATAATTCTAAATATATACTTAATGCGAAAAACAAATGCATAGCGTCTTGGAAAATAATAAATAATAACATAAACAAAAATCCTAATCAAAATGAAATAAAATCAATTAAACACAACAATGACATTACGAATAATATAAATGACATATCTGAATTATTTAATGACTATTTTATTGACATTGCACAAAATACTGGTAGTAAATTAGTAAATTCGAATAAAAATAGACTAAATAACAGTATATTCTTGTACCCTACAACTGAAACTGAGGTACAAAAAATCATTATGGGATTAAAAACTACAAGATCAGTGGGTTACGATGAAATTAGTACCGATGTTCTTAAAATGTGCGCGCCAAAAATATGTACTCCATTATCATACATAATAAATTTATGCCTGGAAAAGGGCATCTTTCCAGACAAACTTAAATTATCGGTAGTTAAGCCTTTATTAAAAAAAGGCAACGATAGTGATATGGGTAACTACAGGCCCATTACACTTATACCGGTGATATCTAAAATATTTGAAAAGTGATGGCAACACGTCTTTACTCTTTTATTACCAAGCATAACATTATAAATCAACAACAATATGGTTTTCAGGAGGATAAATCGACCTCTCTAGCTTGTTTCTCTTTAATTAAAAAAATTGCAGAAGGAATAAATGATAAGACACCAACAGTAGCAGTATTTCTTGACATGTCAAAAGCGTTTGATCACGTGAATCATGAAATACTGCTACAGAAATTACATGACTACGGTATAAGAGGAATAGCACATAAATGGTTCGCCAGCTATTTGTGTAATAGACAACAATGTACCGAAACAACACGGATAGAAAATCAAACGCAAGTAAAGGCAAGATCAAAATATCGCAAAATTACTAATGGAGTCCCTCAAGGCAGTATTTTGGGGCCATTACTATTCATTCTTTACATCAATGATCTTCCAGATGTTACTAAGAATGATTGCTTTTTATTTGCAGATGACTGCACACTTCTATTTAAAAATAAAAATATTGACGAACTTGAACTTGACATTAATAATACACTTTATGACATAATTAATTGGATGAATAAAAATGACCTTAAAATTAACATATCTAAAACTAAAGCTATTCAATTTCACACGTATAAAACAAAAAAACTTAATATTGACATACACTACAACAATAATAAAATTGACATCGTAGACAGCACAGTATTCTTAGGTATAAAATTAGATGAATACTGCAGTTGGAAAAATCAGGTAGATACTGTTTGCACTAAATTAAACAAATTTGTATTTGCACTTAATAGAATCAAAAACATTGCGTCTTTTCAAATTGCTTTACAAGCGTACCACGGATATGTCTCTTCTTTGCTGCGTTACGGCATAGTTATATGGGGTAACAGCGTAGACTTTGAAAGAGCTTTTAGAGCCCAAAAGAACTGTATTCGCGCCTTATGCGGGATAAGACAAAGGGAATCTTGTAAACCCCTGTTTGAAAAACACAAAATACTCCCTCTGCCATGTAGCTACATATTAGAATTATGTATGTTAGTAAAAAAGCACCCAGAGTTCTTTACAAAATGTAACCTATTAAAAACGAACTTAAGAAATTCTAGGAAAAATAAATTAGCTATACCTAAATGTAATTTAAGCCTATTTCAAAGAAATTGTTATTATATGGCTATCAAAATATTTAATAAGCTACCGCTGGACATTACTGATCAGCCACTTGATAAAAATATATTTAAAAAGAAATTGGTACAATGGCTCCTACAGCATAACTTCTACTCCATTAATGAGTACTTGGAGAGAAAATGACATTCTATAATAATTAATGTAGGTATTGACCATATTTTGACATTTTGTAATTTTTATTAGCCACTGACATTAGGACTCATAATGGTTTATCAGACATTTTTAATTATTTTTAATTTTTGTTAATTTATATTGAGATATTATAATTACATTCCCATAATATATAATTGACATTTGCATGCCCACATAATTAGGGTAGAACATTGTTGTTCGTCTTAATATCATTGTTGACCACCCCAATGTACTACACGATGTTAAGCAAATAAACGTTTTGAGTTTGAGTTTGAGTTTGAGAGAAGCAGTAAACACAGACTCCAACCTTATGCTGGAGGTATAAGTATTAATAAAAAAAAAAAAAAAACCATGGTCTATCTGTACGCATGCATTATTTGTTTTTCAAATCCAAAGTACAAACAATCAAGTACCTAAGTTAACATAGAATAGAAGGATTTACTTTCAAGAAAAGTGGAGTGGTTAGCGTGCTGGGCCGGCAAACTTTCGCAAAGGTCACGATCACCCTAAACTAATTATCTCGAGTAAAAGTTAACCGTGTATTTCTATAATACACACGGTTCACTGTTACCTTTCAATTTGGATGAAGCAACCAAATTGAACAATGTAAACGTAAAAGTGAATCATTCAATGTCAATGTACGCCTGTATCTCTGCGCCTTTTAACCAAAGTGAATCAGTTTGGTTGGTGCAGGTGGTGCATTACCCCCGGCACGCTAAGCCGGTTCCCCGGCTGTGTAAGCAGTCGTTAATAACCATCAATCAGCATTGGGCCCGCGTGTTAGTTCATGGCCCATTCTCGTTATCCTTAACTGGCTAATGAATGATGATTTTCATAAATCCGTTCGCCAGTTCCGGTGCGACAGCCCTGGCGGGCAAGAAAGGCGCGATCCGCGAACCCGTCGCACTTGACCCAAATCGCCGCTTTCTGCCGAGCACATGTGTGCACACGCGCGGTGGCCACGCTGCGCGTATGCTCCGGACAGGACGCTGCCTGACATCATCATCATTGTAGCGACGCACTCACATCGCTACATAAGCAAGACGCCGAGTATCGAAGAAATGCAGGATCAGCGAAAAATACGAATGTAAACATCGACGCGCAAGCCTGACGTCACACAGTACGTCAAGACAGAACTGTACCCCTAGTGTAAGTTTTTATGTCAAGCAAACGCAAACTATTTCGATTCCGTATTTATGTCAATTTGTATGAAAACTGTATTAGCGCCTCTAGCGGCGAGTAGCGCGCTTATATAGTTTTCATACAATACGGAATCGAAATAGTTTGCGTTTTTTGACATAAAAACTTACACTACGGGCACTGAAGAGTTGTATGGAAATTTGGTGGTTATCAATTTATCAGGTAACCACTTTAATTGTCACTAGTTTATTAACTTTATTTATTGTCTATAGGCGTTGTCACTAAATGTATATAGTCTATTTTAAGAAGTTCAAAAAAGGAAACACTGACTCCAACTTAAAACGTATAATACGAGAGCAATTAGGTACAAGGTGCCGGCCGTCATCGGACTGCAATCGGACTGGCTGAAATTACAACGGGTCTCTTATAATATATCCCGTGCATCACAGGCATGCACACGCATACTGTACCCATACATGTAGTTACACTATTCCCCCCCAAAAAAAATTTTGGGTAATAAAAAATTAATTAATTACATTTAAGATAAAAACAAAGCATGATAAAGTTCTCACTGAATTCGCGCTTACAGAGTTTCTCAGATGCGTTGCATAAATACAATTTCAACTAAGTACTAACAGTTGGACAACAAGTTTATTTAGGACAACAAACAACTACTAACACATACACACAACACATTAATCGGTTATTTGATTAAATTTTGCACAGTCAACAGCGTTATCCACAAATATCAATCATCATCATCATCTAAATATAGGACTGGTTTCCCAGCTGCCCGGGAGTCCCGCGCCATCTCCCAGAACAAACACGCGAGGCGGTAGAACTCTAGAGCCCCCAGTACAGGATGGCCGATCATGTTGGCCGACCATGATGGGCCATCGTGTACAGGGGCGGTTTGCGTTGCTCGCAGACGGCAATCACACACAAACCGCCCCTGTACACGATGGCCCATCATGGTCGGCCAACATGATCGGCCATCCTGTACTGGGGGCTTAGAACATCGTTTCACAGCGTCAGAAACGCAGATTGATTTTAACTGCCTCTGGTGTTTGGTGGCGTACTATTACCTATACAGGGTAAATTTTTAATCAGTCCACAAATTTTTAATATCGGCTCAGAATCGGTAAATGAACAACTTTCTCCTAGAAACATAGGTCGAAACATGAAAAAAATTTTTTGACTCTTCATACAAATCGGACTGATCACGTGATCGATTTAGTATGGGGAGTCCAAAAATTTTTGTCGTATTTCGACCCATGTTTCTAGGAGAAAGTTGTTCACTTACCGATTCTGAATTGATCCTAAAAATTTGTGCACTGGTCAAAAAATTTTCCTGTATATTCTGTGCTAGTGGTTCACACCACTGGTTACAGACCCAAAGGTCCCGGGTTCGATTCCCAGTGGGGGTACATATTGTATTCGGTTTGGTTGATGGTAGGACTTGTTCTTAGTCCGCCTGGCTAGCTACCTACCACCATCTTATCTGACGTCTGACGAGTTTGACGCCATATCAATGATGTATTCAGCTTTATTGTGTGTTCTCCGGCAGCCTGAAGTGAAGGCCCAGCTGTCAAATATTCAAACATAGGTACCTACATTATTTTGCACTTTTGACGACTTCTGCGTTGGTTGATTCGAGTGTTGTACGCACCGGTTTTCAAGGTTCCGCTATCTCTGAGACCAGATTCGATTCCCTGTCGGGTAATGTAGACAACGATTCTTTAATATATTTTATTGTGTCTGGGTGTATGTTGTGTATGTTGTCGTATAATACCCGTATTGTCATTTAAAATAAAAATATTTTAAGTAAGTATAAAGATTATATATGGTTCACAGTGTAAATACGTCGGAGTTTTTTTACGTAATAAAAATGTCCCAAAACCAACTGATAATACCGAGTCCCTACAATTTTTATACAAGTTTTCTGAACTGGCGCTGAGCCGCCAAGGTGAGGGTTGAGTAGAGCTCATTGACAGGTCGCCTTATACCATTAGGTACCTCAAAGAACTGAGCGTGACGAAAACATCGAACCACGACGTGGTATAGGAGAGACCGAAAAAACTACATAATAATATTTTTTATTATCTTTTCATAATAGGGGTTAAAGAATGAAATTGCCGTTTTTTTCTTTTGTACTTTTGGACATATAACTTAACAACTTTGATGATATTAGAAATATATAATTTATTTAATATTGCATTACATTAAGACGGTATCGAGCAACTTTTGATCATTTAATAACCACGATACTTATTGATTATTTACATAGAAAAACTTACTACTTATCCCGAAAGTTACGACTATTTCTGTTTCCAGAATTTCGTAGTTTATTAGGTAGTTGTAATTTAGTGAAAATATTTGCGCTACACACGTTCCGATTTGGTCTGTTCCGACCAAATCTGCGCTACACACGTTCCGATTTGGTCTGTTCCGACCAAATCTGCGCTACACACGTTCCGATTTGGTCTGTTCCGACCATATCTGCGCTACACACGTTCCGATTTGGTCTGTTCCGACCAAATCTGCGCTACACACGTTCCGATTTGGTCTGTTCCGACCAAATCTGCGCTACACACGTTCCGATTTGGTCTGCTCCCAGACCAAATTGGCGGTCGGATAGAAACGTGTGTAGATGCTTTAAGCCTTTCGGTAGCTTAGTTGGTCAGAGCATCGGGCCAGGGAGGTGCGGTGCGGGTTCGAATCCCGCCTGAAAGCTACTTACAGGGTTCGTGGTTTTTTAATATCACATTTTTCCTCTAATGAAACGCGCAGTGAACGGGTTATCAGCGCCGTAGGGCACATCGTGCCGTATGGATGAAGATAAATTACTGCATAATACACAGCACATATACAGCAATAATACACAGCAATAAAGAATCAGATCCCGGTAGATAGTGCGTAATTTATCTGACAATATACAGTACCATTTGTTATTTTTATTTCATATCTAAAAATACTAATATGTACTTACTTAGTTACATATTTTATTAAACCACCTCCGTGGTAGAGTAGTTTGTACGCCGGTTTTCAAGGTTTCGCTTAGTTAGAGGTCATAGATTCAAATCTGTCATTTCAAGTCCTGAAATACAGGGTCGCTCCAGCCCCCAGCCCCCTGATTCACGAACCATCGAAACGCTCCCGATAGCGGAATGTATGCCCTGTCTCTGTCACTCATTATAGAACAGACAGACAAAGACAAAGCACAGAATTCGAATCCGATTCCGTTTCCGACAAGTTGTGAATGATTGTATGAAAACTGTATAAGCGCGCTACTCGCCGCTAGAGGCGCTGATACAGTTTTAAATTTTTCATACAAATTGACATATACGGAATCGCGATAGTTTACGTTTGCTTTAAAAAAACTTACACTAGGGGTAGGGGCAGGATCGCACACTCGAGGCAGTTATTGTACCTACTTACTGGTTATTGTACTGTACCATCTCGTGTGTGATGGATGAATAAATGTATTTTTTATTATTATTATTTAAACATTGTTGTTCATCTTATCTGAAACATTTATTTGTGTTATTTGTTAATAGCCTATAACGAGTCGAATAACAATTTTATTGCAACGGAGAAGCAACTATCGCTAAGGCTAGTTAAGAGATGGGAGAAAAAAAATGTCGAACTCCTGCTTTGCAATGCACGTTAAAACTTTGGTCCTGCCTGGCTGCATTTATTTTCAGCGTATGAAAGTTGTTTTTTAATCGACACTCAACGGGGTAGCACTTAGCCTTCATCACACCAGTGGTGATAAGGCTGAAGGTGGAAGCGCACTACTCCCGGAATCCTATATCACTGAGGAACTTGCTATCTTATCTCTAACTGCCAGAATACTGAAAACATCATTGTTATGCCGTCAGACTTAGATAAGATGGTGGTAGCTAGCCAGGCGGACTAAGAACAAGTTCTACCACCAACCAAACCGAATACGCCCACTGGGAATCGAACTAGGGTTGCCATTGCCAACTATACTGCTAAAAACAGTATTATACTGTTTTTCACTACATTATACTTTTTACTGTTGAACAAAAGAAAAGTATACAAATATACTGTTTTCAGCAAACGTCACTGGTATCCATAGGCCTATTTAAAAAGTAAACGCCCAACACTGCGTTTTAAGGCCTCTCCTGTAATGATGCTTATACGAAGCTTTCCAAAATGACTCAAAATTTATAAGTTGTGCGAGAAGCACAAATAAACATATCTTCAAAACAACAAATATTTAAAACAATAAAATACTGCTCGTTTTTCTAAAATACTGTTTACTTTTCTTTTTCGACCTTAATATACTTTTCTTTTGTAAAAAAAAGTTGGCAACCCTAAATCGAACCCGGGACCTCTTGGTCTGAAATCGGTGGTGTGAACCCCTAGACCACAGATGCCATCGACATCAATGACAGAGGCGGTCAAGTGTTCATCGACACAAACAACTTTTACTTCGGTGGCAGCCAAAGAGTAGGTAGGTATACAATCACTAGGACTTACTTCTAGTGGCAGCTACGAAATAGCAAAAAAAATGCCTTTTTACTTAATACCTCTATAAAAAAACTACTTACTTCAAGGTAAGTATTTATAAATTCATGCAATGTGCACTTTTTATCCGACTGCGAGAGGAGAGTTGGCCCGCAACGCAACAGTGCAAGTACGATGACTACGATGCTGTGAGCAATATTACGGTGTTCATGACGTCACACAGCATCTGACGGTCAACAACCGCTTGTTGCGGTTAGATGCTATAGCCGCTACACACGCTCCTATCCGACCGCCGATTTGGTCTAGGAGCAGACCAAATCGGAACGTGTGTAGCGCAGATTTGGTCGGAACAGACCAAATCGGAACGTGTGTAGCGCAGATTTGGTCGGAACAGACCAAATCGGAACGTGTGTAGCGCAGATTTGGTCGGAACAGACCAAATCGGAACGTGTGTAGCGCAGATTTGGTCGAAACATACCAAATCGGAACGTGTGTAGCGCAGATTTGGTCGGAACAGACCAAATCGGAACGTGTGTAGCGCAGATTTGGTCGGAACAGACCAAATCGGAACGTGTGTAGCGCAGATTTGGTCGGAACAGACCAAATCGGAACGTGTGTAGCGCAAATATTTTCACTAAATTACAACTACCTAATAAACTACGAAATTCTGGAAACAGAAATAGTCGTAACTTTCGGGATAAGTAGTAAGTTTTTCTATGTAAATAATCAATAAGTATCGTGGTTATTAAATGATCAAAAGTTGCTCGATACCGTCTGTAATGCAATATTAAATAAATTATATATTTCTAATATCATCAAAGTTGTTAAGTTATATGTCCAAAAGTACAAAAGAAAAAAACGGCAATTTTATTCGTTAACCCCTATTATGAAAAGATAATAAAAAATATTATTATGTAGTTTTTTCGGTCTCTCCTATACCACGTCGTGGTTCGATGTTTTCGTCACGCTCAGTTCTTTGAGGTACCTAATGGTATAAGGCGACCTGTCAATGAGCTCTACTCAACCCTCACCTTGGCGGCTCAGCGCCAGTTCGGAAAACTTGTATAAAAATTGTAGGGACTCGGTATTATCAGTTGGTTTTGGGACATTTTTATTACGTAAAAAAACTCCTACGTATTTACACTGTGAACCATATATAATTGTTCAGTACACCCCTGCCTATACCGCGGAATCAGCTAGCGCAGTGGAAGCTGGTATTACTAATATAGACTCCGGACAAAAAACTAGGTTTCAGCTGGGATGTAACTGAACAATTGGACTGCGATACACAGCGGAGAGAATGTTAAGTAAGGTGAGGTTACATACGGGTCTGTGTGTCGAACGTCTCCAAGGCAGAAGTGGTGTAAGGGAGCGCGCGCGCCCCTGATGTCCTTTCTTCGTCTGCCAACCTTACCAATTCGTCACCTTACTCACAACACAAATAACAGCGTTCCCAAGACACTGGGCGCTTCAACAATAGATACACAATAACACACGGAGGAGCTTTTTGTCAAGATATATATTGCCCCTGCAACAACGCGTGGTAGAAACGTATTCGCGACCGGCCACTCGTCAAGGTGGCGTCAAATCTTGATCGTACAACACGGGATCAGATAGATAATTTAAGATTCAATTCAAGCTCGATATGCCAGGCATATTCAACGCGAGCGATTTTTAACAAATTCAGCAAAATTAATCCGACATCTTGTTACGAGAATTTCAATCAAGTGTCACTGTCAACTTCAAGTGACAGCCAAATGTCAATTTGACGTGACATTAGAGACGCGTTCAGAAACGTCGATCTTTTCCGAACAATAATCTTTATACTTACTTAAAATATTTTTATTTTAAATGACAATACGGGTATTATACGACAACATACACAACATACACAATAAAATATATTAAAGAATCGTTGTCTACATTACCCGACCGGGAATCGAATCTGGTCTCAGAGATAGCGGAACCTTGAAAACTTATATATCTTAAAGGAGTATAAATAGGATATAGTATTAGCTATATGGCTAGAAAGGTATAGCTAAAGGTATAGCCATTAAAGGCTATACGAATATATATAGTATAAATATAAGCTGTGATGAGACTGGGTCGACCCGCCACACCCGCCACACGTGTCACACGGACACTTCCGGTAGGAATTTTGGAATGTTCAAAAGCTCATTGAATTCGTCTTTGCGAGACGAATCCAATGGTCCCTATGTCATAGGTCAAAGCCCAACAGTTGGGCTTGTGCAGACCTAAAAGTACTTGAGATGGTTGGCACCTACCTATACAGTATAATTTCTCTACAGTCAAGTAGGTACATACTTGACGTTAGAAATTACACTGTAGTATCAAAATTGGTGAATTTGTTCATCAAATCTATAGACAGTATACCTAAATTAATCCTGTAATATAATCGACTTGGTAGATATAACGCCGAGATCCGAAATTTGTTAGGATACGGGCTAGCTGACAGAGTGACGCTAACATAACCTCACTTCTGCTTGCAGAATCGAATAATATCATTATAGTGTATCGTATTAGAATTCTGATACGTTCCAGTTGAATTTCAATCAAATGATTTTTACTAGTAGAAAGAAACTACTCGAAGGAGCAAAGCGTACACATTAAAAGATGGTGAAATATGTTTATTACTGTGAAATCTATGAGTAATAATTTACATAATGGCGTCCATACTGGCGGTGACGCATTCCATGTTGTTCTCAAGCGGCGTTCCCCCCACCTCTACTCGGCGGAGTTTGCGCACAAGCGCGCAATCGCCTGTTGGGGCCTCATGACGCATGTCTATTTTTAAAACGAGGATACTGCGCAGTTGTCGTATAATCGAATTCGTGGGACGTGCCGCCAGTGCAGTGTTGCCAATTTAGCTCTTTTAGAGCTAAATTTAGCTCTATTTTCAAATGTATAGCTCCAAAAAAACAAGTTTAGCTCTTTAGCTCTACTTTTCTACCATTTAGCTCTTTTTTCATGTACACTATGAATGTACCTTTTTGTATTATTCTTAGCTCAAAATACTTGTTTCCAGAGCCTAAATGTACCTACATTGTCTATGGTCGGTCTATCCGGTTCCGGTCTATGGTTATTCTATTCTATAATGGTTTATGGTTGGGTATTATCCGATAATTTTCCTAATTTTCTTAATGTAATGTATCGGCCTCGGCTGTTGAGAAAATAGTATTATTGATAAACAACATAGTGAGGCACTCATTCATTGTCAGTGGTAAGTTCGCTCGCAGTCGCAGCCGCACGCTGTGTTAAACGGTCGCTTCTAAACATTTGTTATTATTTTAGTCCACTCGTGAATTGTTTAATAAATCATAGTTAGTTGGCGCAAAGTAGGCAGCCCTATACACAGAAGTTCAGACAAGAATGGCTGTCTGTACCAGAATTTCAAGGTTGGCTTCAAGCAGTTAAAACAGACCCCACCAAAGCGTTTTGTACCTACTGCAAATGCGAGGTTAATTCTAAAAAGGTGTATAGGAAAAATGTGATAGTAAAAAACCACGAGCCCTATAAGTAGCTTTCAGGCGGGATACTTATACTACTTATAGGGCTCGTGGTTTTTTACTATCACATTTTTCCTATACTTACAAAAATTGCATTGTAAATGAATAAAAATAATATAAAATCTCTAAAAAGGTGATTTATTAAATCATATAAAAAGAAAAAAACACCTAAAAGCGGCGGCAGTACATGTTTTTTAATAAAAATAGCAGATTATATAATTTAGCTCTTTTTTCTGAAAAAAATTAGCTCTTTTTTAGCTCTTTTTTAGATATGATCTCTCCCTTTGAAAATCCGAGTTGGCAACACTGCGCCAGTGTAGCAACGTTCGCGTCGCTGTTATCACGTGTACGAAAGTGTGTCGCTGTGATGAAATGGAATAGCAAAACAGTTATCAGCAATGTCGATGAAACCGAAAAGAACTATCGCTTCCCGTTACAGAAGCGAAGAAGAACAGGCCACCACGAACGGGTATGGATTTCATAACCTTCCACCGCCAGCGTCGCGTCGTAATAACCTATCGAGAGTGGACCCAAATAAGAATAAAAATCGAGAAGTGCCGAATCTCATGTTGGACTATGCGACTCACAGACTCGCTCTATGTAATTTAGAGAATGAAAGGAATAATCTTCAGAAAGAATTGTTAGGACAACGAAATAAAAATGCCAGTATAACATCATTATTGGGATTGAAAATCAAAGAAATCACCGGACTGAAGCAGTCAATTAACGATCTAGAGAAGGATTTGAACGACCTTGAAGAGAACAACACCAAGTTGATTGAATCATCAACAACCAGCCAGGAAAAGATCGCGAGTTTGAATAAGGAAAAAGAAAAGTTAAAGAAAAAAATTGCTTCACTGCAGAGTGACAACCGAAAATTGAAAGTGGATAAAGAAAAAAATGACAAATTATTACAGCAGTCCCGCCAATCGTGTCAAAAAGTTTTTAATCGTAAAATTCACCCACGCTTCGTGCCCGCACATTCAAATTTGATTGCCGAAATAATAAAATTGTACGAATCATTTAATCACGGTGACAAAATCCAACATTGCCCAGCCATACAGTACATGAATTCAGTTCCAGAGCCGATAAATTCTTCGTGGCTCATTGAAGATGTTGTACCTGACGATGAACCGCCATCAAAGAAAAGGAAAATGGATAATTCAATAACGGGTATCGATAAACACTACAGCAAGGATTCTCTCAAAGAGTTAGTAATGGACTTGGAGCCGAGACACAGTCGTAAATACGAGTTGTGGCGTAATGTGTTATGGGCTTTGAATCAATACGGACGCGAACGAGGATACGAAACTCTTACAATTGCCGACCGTTTTTCGAAACGTTCGTCGAAATACAAAAACTTGCAGGATGTTAAAATAACATTTGAATCTTCGAATGGAAGTTTATCTCTGCCGTATTTGATTAAAATCAGTAAAATTTACGAAGAAGGGCTTGACGCGATGACGGCGTACTTGCGTACAATACTGCCTTCTATATATTTACCATTAACAATCAAACAGGTGGATATTAGTGATCGCCAGAAATTTCGATTAACCGTGAATTACGCTGATGAATCACATACATTATTAATTATTCCAGACCTATATATTTTGGGCAATGAAGACGGCAAGAGAATATGTTTTCTTGCGAATAAAATAAAATCAGAAAAGCCAGAATTGGCCTCATTGTGTCCTGAGATGAAAAATGGTTTTATCGTGATATTGGAAAAAGAGGTGTATGAATTTCGAGCGAAAAATGATCCTTCAGTCACAATTCAACTGATTCGTCCACTAAAACCAGATGATTCCTTTATTATATTGCCTAGTGGCAAACGAAATAACAAAGAATTGAATTTGACCGAGATTCGAAAGGCTTTACGAGCAGAAGCAATTAAGTTGTTGTGTGCGAAATCTAAGAAAAAATTTGGTGACGACAAAGACGATAATGACACATTCAAAATTCCTCATGAAGACTCCAATATGTGTAGAACTGATACTGAGTTGGTGGAGGCGTTGATTGATGCCGATCCCGATGCGATGAGCAGATACTGTTATTCAAACGGAATCATTTACTATTGCAACTCAAGCACGAATTTGTGGTGTACACTTTCCAATGTGACATTAGATTCGCATTTACGGCAAAAGCTCAAAACTACATTGAAACTGACCAAGAATGAGCTGAAATATATAACCATGTCCCATGCAATCGTAAGAATTCGAAATGTTGCTTTCGAAAAAATTGAAAATATGAATTTTCCTGGCCCCGATTCCAATTTTCGTTTATTTATCACAAAAAATAAGACTATAGACACGTCAAGCATCCCACCTATAATTCGAAATATAGAGGAAGGCGATCGGGCAGAAACAACATGTGGGTGGTCATATAACTATGAATTATCCATGAAACATATGGAGTCAGTCCAGTCATATTTCGATAAGCTCATACCACGTCAGTGCGAACGAGAATGGTTTCTGTCGTTCGTAGCGAAAACGCTAAATGGACAGAGAATGAATGAATTTTTTCTAGTACTAACTGACAGACGTGGAGACAAAAATGGGATATCAACACTGATGTCACTGTTAGAGACGGTATTCGGTAATTACTTCATCGCTAATACCAAAATTGTGGTAGCTGGAGGAATTCGAGATAATAATCAATACGACGGTGGGATATTCAATCTACAGGGAAAAAGGCTTTTGGTTGCGGATAAACTACACAAACCTGATACTTTGAATTGCGCTTTCATTAAGGCCATAACAAGCCAATCCAATTATTACATAAAAGATAAAAGAAAGTTTTCTCAGACTGAAGTCAAATTCCCTGTACAAGCCGGATTGATAATGTCTTTTACCGAAGGCGATATACCTAAATTCGATAAGAACGACCAAGACTTTGTTAAGAGAATGGTGGCAATCCCGATGCGTTCGCGGTTTTTGAGTAAACAAGAAATTAATCAATTGAGTCAGAACGGGCAAAAGATGACGGACATTCATATTGCCGATGATTCACTCAAACTTCAATTTCCAGAATGGAGCTCTGCTGTACTAGACTTGTTAATAAAATATTATAACGAGTCTCCTCTACCGATACCCAATTCTATGGTGGATTCGACAAAGAAGTTGTGTAATGCAACTTATGATTATTATGACTGGATGGACGATCATGTACGAAAAGATGAAAATGGTCATGAGTTTGTGACAGCGACGGATATCATGACGGCAATTACAAAATCAAAAAAACACAATCCACGCGAAAAGGAGAAGTTGAAAGTAATTATGTCTATATGGGCGGAGAAAAATGATTTTCTTTACAAATCCAGACATCCATACATGGTCGGTCATAAAAAACGCATTGAAGCTAAATCTGCCATTATGAATTCTCAACTTCACGATGTTGATGAAAAATAACGCTGTTTATTCAACTCTGTTTATTCAAATTTAAATTATTCTTAATTAAATGAAGTATTTGTCTATTTTGGTTGTTTTATTCTTCAAATTGAAATAGCCCATGAAAATGGCTCAGCCATGTTGTGGCAGGCGTGGCTGCCATACCCATCTAGACATTACGTCGTTACGTTCCCTAAAATATGGTTGAGCGAAGCGATGGCTGGTTCATGCGTCATGCTCGTGAACGGGTGCCACCAGTGGGATGGGTCTGCTCCTGGCTTCTTGTCTCAAAATATGCAGATTTTTAATGTTTTATTGTTATTAGTTTTATTTTACCGTGGCTTGTATGGCACTGTTTATTATTGACTCTTATGTTCTTAAACTATTCAAAGTTTTATTACCCTTGTTCGGCATTTATATTTATTATTTTATTTGCTACGTTTCTGGTTGGTGTGTATTTTAAAGAAACTACCTTTTGTATGTCTATTTCTTAGTTATTGAAAATTATTTACTGCTATGATTACCGGGTTTTTTATTTTTATTTTGTTTTTAAACTTAAGATTAATTTGTGATGGAAAGTGACTTTACATATTATATTATGTCAAAGTCACTTTTCAATTTGACGACTCTGTATGAAATATGACAGGGAGAAAAAAATAGCCCTTGGCGAGTTTCTTGCCGGTTCTTCTCGTTACAAGCTATGCAATTCTCTAAGCAACACATCGACGCTGCACGCAGCGCTGAGATCATGGATGTTACATCGGTCACATCGTTCGCTGCAATCATGACGTTTCATGTTGGTATTCTGTAAGCTTTACTAGCTCGCCGACGATCTCTCGGCTGCATGAACGCAAGGCTGATCGCAAGGATGTACCATAGAGTAAGTAAGCAATGCAATAACTAAAAAGTCTGCGCGCGGTAAAAATCGAATACTAATTTTTTCTATAACATTAGAACAAAAAAATGCACTGTAACTAGCGCCAAAAATGCGCCAGGCACGTGCAGAGTTATCTGACACACACTCTAAATGGGATGTGCTAGAGTGTATACTTTAAGTCTACTCTCTGGCCTCATGTCACTGACCTCTATTATTACACACTGGACTGGCTGCTGTCATATTATTTTTGTGGTTATTTGAGTATCGCCATTTTGGCGCTGTAGACTAACTAAGCTGTAGGCAGATACGAGTCCATGTAACTAAAAATAGTGATGTTCCTATGTCAACTCTGTGACTGTAGTAATGATTATGTCAAAATTAGTTCTCGGGACACTCGTAGTGGCGCTTCAAATTGCTACACAAAATTAGCTGTCATTTGTATGGAGACACCCTGTCCAGTGTGTAATAATAGAGGTCAGTGCCACTAGTACATTTTAGATGTTTCTTTGTAATAAAAAATAATTATTTCATCGAAGTGTATGTATATATTATTTAATTTTATGCCTTTGCGTTCATTGCCTTTGCGACGACTTGGAAAAGAAAGCAATACCTTCACTGTCTGCAAGGAATTTATAAGTACTACGTACAACAGGAAGGTGCACTCCGTATTTTTGTGTATTTAAAAATACACTTTAATTTTAAGAGATAAGGTTTATATTTCAATACAAAATGTCAACGGTCCAGCTGAGACCGCAAGAACGAGGTGAGGGTGTCCCTTTCTCTGAAATTGCCAGCACTATTAAATAACAGGTTTAGTAGATTTATGGTTCACAACTTTCGTTATAAAAATTACATTTCGTAAAATTTCCGCTTCGTATTACTTTTAGTCAATAGAAAACATCGCATTTTAATTTAGGTATTACCGTATTAAGCATAAAAATGTATCAGGTCGTCTAAGTTTTTTATGGCTTATCCTAGAAAAGAATTTGAATGTTAGATTTCAGAATGGTAAAGTAGCAACATTACAAGCCGAATGACGTTTTCTGACGTTTTCCGTCTTCGTTGTGTCAAGTTCGCAATTCGCTCGTCGCCGCCCGCCGCCCGTCGCGCATGTTCGTGGCCGCCGTAATGGGATGGAGTGAGATAAACTGACCTCGTTCTTACTATCTCATTAGGACCGTTTTTAGCAGCAGTGCACCTTCCTGTTATATTATAAATTCCTTGACTGTCTGTCATTTATTCGGCTAAATTTTATCCTCGAGTCAGTGTCAGATACAGTGCCACATAATTTTCTGTTCCGGTGGCCAAAATGAGAAACTATCATGTTTTTTTAAATGTCATTCTGCTGTAAAGTTGATGTCAAACCATAGCGCTGCTGGAGGCTGAAGGTCTTGGAAGTCCTGGACCAGTCTTGGTGGTCCGGGTAAATTGCTACAAAAAAAAGAAAAACGTACATAGCGCCGCTGTCACCGGAACAGAAAAGTTTGTGCCACTGTAACTGCGCGCGACTGGGGCGTTTTTGGCGCTAGTTACAGTACATTTTTTTCTAAGGTTAAGGCTTCGATCAACAATAACACCTAAGGTACCTAATAGATTAGTAATATTGAGCAGCGGGAGTTATTCTGTCCCAGCCGATATCTCGGATACACACTTTGTGCAACGTTATCGACTCTCAAAGGCGGCCTTTACATTTCTATGTAGCGTAGCACATTAAGAAGTTACAGCGACCTTCGGAGCCCACAAAGAGTCCCACTTGAGACTAAGGTATGTTTATTTCACATCTTTGTTGATTGACTTTCTGCTTGACTAATTACTATAGGCAAAATAGGTCTTACCTAGGTATTGCATTATTTAGAATTTTGCTTTTTAGGTGCTGTGTGTGTTATTGTTTTATGCAAACGGAGACTACCAACGGCTGGTTCGGGTAGCCAACTGCTTTACGCTAGAAGCTATGCTACAAGTTGATTTATGTATCAGCAAGGTAACTACAGCCCTTACCCACCACCCTCAAGTCAATTAGCATAAAATTTCCCAATGCACAAAAGTAAATTTAAAAACTTATATACTTTGTTTAATTTATGTTTTTATTTTTATAGACAACAAACTTAGTTCCTAATCTTCTTTATTTCAGATTTTTTAATTCATATGGTATTCCTTGCTTCGTAGGTTCTGTAGATGCCTGCCATGCCACCACCTGTTCCACTGATAGAGCGGTGGATTTTGGCTGCCTTCCATTTTGTATTTCCACACCTTTACATGCAAACAGAAAAACTAATAAATAATTAAACAAACTTGTTAACATGCAATGATGTTTGTTTTTGACATAAAAACCATACATAGATATATACCTTCTTCCACTTTTCAACCGGCTTGGAACTGCCGGTTATGCCCAAATTAAGGAAACTTTTGAGTTCTACCCACTTGTTGTGGGCCGTTACTCATCCATGGGGGCCCTCACAATAATTTTTAAGTCACCATTTCTGAAAAATTAAGCAATATTGTAAACCGTTTTCATAAACAAATGTTTCAAGATATATTTCATATTTAAACAATATTGGATTAGCGCGAGCCGCGCGAGCGAAGAGCCAGAGTATCTTACCGCACGAAGCCTCTCAGCCTGTAACTCGAAAACTATACATTTCCTAGAGTTGGGGTTTAGACAGGGGGGTGGCCTCCTCCCCCTCCCTCTTACCACTCCCCTCCCCTTCTCCCTCCGAGTGACCCATAATTGTACTTACTAAAAGTTTTATAACCCAAACTACGCACTAAACTTTTATTGGCTCGTAACTCAGACCATCTAAGCTCAAGCAGAGAAGTTGGCTGGGCTGCTGGGAGAAAGAACAAACTCGCATCTTGCCACTGGACATGCTCGCACAGCCAATGCCAGGACCCGAATGCGTAATGAATGGACAGAAATTGCTATAGGGTCTGAACAGGAAGGCATCGGGTGTGTCATAGATATCAGTAGTGGGACAGCAGGGGGCTAAAGTACAGACCTATGAAAAATTTGTAAAAAAATAGATTTTATCACAAGTCAACAGTATGCGGCGGATACTTACAGATTTTTAGTCCATTGACGCCTGACCAGACGAATAGGGCCGGAGAACAATGGGAAATCTATTGTGTCTCATTTCCGGGGCGTTGAAGGAAATAATCATGTGCGTCAAGTTAGCAGCCTCACAACAGAATTAGATGGTTTTGATTATGTCAAAAAATACTGTATAAATAGTGTTAAATAGTGATGTATATTAAATAAATAGTGTAACTTTGATTCAAAAGATATTTGAGTATCTTAGTGAGGCTGCTAACTTAACGTCAAGTTAGCAGTCACCTCAAGAAATACAGTTCGTATCAATGTGATTTATATGTCAAAAAATACTGTATAAATAGTGTATCGTAAACGCAAAATTTCAAAAGTAGTGCTTTAATACAAGCCGAGATATTAGGGTCTCTAAGTGGGCTGCTAACTTGACGTTTCTTGCGATGGAGATTCCAGGGAAACAGGTACAAGTTTTAAATAAATAAATACTTGAAAAATTACTGTGTGAAATAGTGAATCTTATGATATAAATAAAAAAAGAATTCTTCTTTGCTATTTTCAAAAAATCTAATGTTAACTTCTACCATACATTCGAATTTAGGTACAGTCGTGCACAGTTTTCTTTAGACGTACTGATATTGTCAAATTTTTTATTCCAGTCATTTTAAATGATACATAATCTATCGTATCATCATCATTTCAGCCGTACGACGCCCACTGCTGGGCATAGGCCTCCCCCAAGGATCTCCACAACGATCGGTCCTGCGCTGCCCGCATCCAGCGGCTTCCCGCGACCTTGACCAGTAGCCCGATTCTCGTAATATAAACCGTGACGATATCGTAGCGATTTAGTCGTTGAAACCATATTCGTATTCACAACTGTCGATAGAACTTGAGCGGCAGCGATTCTATCGAAGTGTCGTCGAAGTGTATTCTGGTACATTAATCGTCCTTCAATCGTTTCAAAACGATAACTCGAAGGTATTCTACTATTTAGATGACCTTTGTTTCGATCGGATTTCAACGACTAAATGTCAAAATAAGCGATCCAAGTGTCGTTGGACAAAAGTTCAATTAGCTGGAACTTTTGTATGTGAAAAATAAGCTTGGGGCTAGCATATTTGTTATTATTTCTTTTTTATTTTATTTAATAAACTTTTGTACATAATACATAGGTAATGTAATATACAAGGCGGACTTAATACTAAAAGTATTTTTTGCCAGTCAACCGTTGGGAAACAGAAAACAATTAAAGCGGTACAAATTATATAATTATCTATAAGTAAGTACTAATATTATAAAGAGGTAAGATTTGATTGTTTGTTTGTTAAATTGTTTTCATCGAATAGGCTCCGAAACTACTGGACCGATTTAGAAAATTCTTTGATCATTAGAAAGCTACATTCGTTCAGGTACCACGTGGATGAAACCGCGAGAATCCGCTAGTATATTATAAACAAACAAAGTATACAAGCTACATAATCGACGCAAACAGCGTAAACGGAGAAATAAATTGAGAGCTGCAAGATGGGACGCTTCCGAAATGCCGGAGAGACTTCAAAATTTTTGTACAAACACTCATTTATTATTTATTATTTATTATTTATTATTTATTATTTATTATTTATTATTTATTATTTATTATTTATTATTTATTATTTATTATTTATTATTTATTATTTATTATTTATCATTTATCATTTATCATTTATTATTTATTATTTATTATTTATTATTTCTTATTTCTTATTTATTATTTATTATTTATTATTTATTATTTATTATTTATTATTTATTATTTATTATTTATTATTTATTATTTATTATTTATTATTTATTATTTATTATTTATTATTTATTATTTATTATTTATTATTTATTATTTATTATTTATTATTTATTATTTATTATTTATTATTTATTATTTATTATTTATTATTTATTATTTATTATTTATTATTTATTATTATTTATTATTTATTATTATTTATTATTTATTATTTATTATTTATTATTTATTATTTATTATTTATTATTTATTATTTATTATTTATTATTTATTATTTATTATTTATTATTTATTATTTATTATTTATTATTTATTATTTATTATTTATTATTTATTATTTATTATTTATTATTTATTATGATGATGACTACCAGATACTTAAAAACTTTAGAAAATCTTTAAAATACGTAAATTACCATAAAATTTACGGGTTTTCCTCGATTTCCCCTGGATTCCACCATCAGATCCTAACTTGGTAACAATGTGACTACCTCAGGAGTTTACTCTTTCGAATAAAAAAATAATCATTGAAATTGGTCAATAGTTCGCGAAGATATTGACGTGTAAAGCAGGAACTACCAGTCAAAAACTATGTGTTTTTTCAGGATTGTGAAAAAACTACTGAACTGACTACTTTAACTTTTTCATGATACCACACATAAACTACCTACCTATTTTCTTTCAGATAAAAAAAGAATTATTAAAATCGGTTAACAACTGGCGAAGTTATGGTAAAACATACATAAAAAAATACTGTCGACTTGAGAACCTCCTCTTTTTTTGAAGTCGGTTAAAAAGTGGGTAGAAATATATTTGTTTAAATACCTAATCAATAGCATTAAACCGATTATACGTATGTATTGACACAATCAAAAATATATATTTCACTTTTTTGCTCGATAGTACGCACTTCACGATTGAAATAAAGTTTGAACCTTATTACTAAGGAGCAAAGTTCAACATTGATCGTCAGCATATATTCAGATTATTATGTAGAAGTTTACATTAGATTTTTTGAAAATAGCAAAGAAGAATTCTTTTTTTATTTATATCCTAAGATTCACTATTTCACACAGTATTTTTTCAAGTATTTATTTATTTAAAACTTGTACCTGTTTCCCTGGAATCTCCATCGCAAGAAACGTCAAGTTAGCAGCCCACTTAGAGACCCTAATATCTCGGCTTGTATTAAAGCACTACTTTTGAAATTTTGCGTTTACGATACACTATTTATACAGTATTTTTTGACATATAAATCACATTGATACGAACTGTATTTCTTGAGGTGACTGCTAACTTGACGTTAAGTTAGCAGCCTCACTAAGATACTCAAATATCTTTTGAATCAAAGTTACACTATTTATTTAATATACATCACTATTTAACACTATTTATACAGTATTTTTTGACATAATCAAAACCATCTAATTCTGTTGTGAGGCTGCTAACTTGACGCACATAAATAATCCTATATTACTACTTGAATTTTCACTATTACTATTAGAAATCCTTGACAACATCAACAAAATATAAGCTTTTACGTTTGACAATGGTTTGACATTAGAAATCGTGGCTGTACGTCGATGGCAAAGCCATCTTCTATCTCGCTCGTTTCACGGGAGCGCAAGCAGCCGAGAAATAATAGCGGGCCATGTCGATTGTCGATGCTGCGGTCGAAGCTGAGGCTGTTTCACTTAGAGAATACCAATTTCATACAAAAATTTGAAAATAATTGATTACTTATCACGCCGCTTACAGCCGTGAGGCGCTAGTGTCGAACAGCGTTGAAAATTATTTTAAAGAGTACCAATGTACACGTTCACCGCTGTTGCAGCCGCTGCCACCAAGGCTGTACGATGTTTGCGCTTAGAGAATCGCACTGCAGGCCTCCCGCCGTAGGTTTTGCGAACCGATAGCGTAGCTTCATTGACGTTCACAAGTGCAATACCTGTATCAGCCTAAAATGAATAAATGATTTTTGATTTTGATTTTGATTACTATAGCTTTATTATTTCTTGTGGCTGTGGTATTTTATATGTAACTCTATTGTTTTATTACTATAAAAAAATCAATTTCATTTTTTTTTTTCTGTTATTTTCAAAAAAATACTAAAACATGCTAAATATTTACTAAAGGCAGCACTTATTGATGAGGTGTTATGCCCTTTTTATATAAGTATATTTAGTTTTACGACAAATTGCGAGTTTTTAAATAAAATATTCTAAAAAAACTAATAGATAAAAAGAATCTTTTCATAAATGGCCATATTTAAACCTTTCGTTCGTTCAGTCCTACGTAAAACTCATGAACGAGCATTAAATTGAATCCTCTGAAAATCCCTTAAAGTAATTCTATCTGCCTTAAATATTTCCGCTTTTACATATTTTCTCCCTAAATCTAGGGGAAAACCTCCAAAATTGTCAACACTGCCAAGTTGGTCCGGTCGGAAGCCTACACACGTTCTGATTTGGTAGGAAGTGAAGTTCGTGCGAACCAAATCCGGCCGACCGCGTCAAACACGAATAATAATAATTATGGTCGGACGACTACGCTACACACGTCCAGATTTGGTCTGGAGCAGACCAAATCGGCGGTCGGATCGGAACGTGTGTAGATACTATTAGCGGCCGCATCAACTACTGTCAACTACTTTCACTTTCGTGAGCATAGTGTATGCAATGAACAGATTCTTTGTATGGAGACCCATACATTAATTCCTCAGTCGATAAAACTTTGCTGGGTTATAAAATAGCATGAGTCATAAACTTTTAAATGCTTATCCAAAAAAAACTCACACGGAAGTTAGGTATTTATACCTAAATATACAAATATGTTTATATATTGAACCGAGTAATTTCTCAACCCAAATTTATTTTACCAAATGAGTTATTTATACTTGTATGTGATACTTGATAAAAATCCAAAACTTTTTTCAAACATGAGTACTGCTTTTGAATGATAATTCCTTTTTTGACTCTCGTTTTCATTGAAAAATTGCTCCGTCGTTTTTTTTTACTTATATGACCTTAGAATGTAATTTGACGTTACGAGTAAGAACATCCAAAAAAAAAATTATTACCAATATTGATTTATTTTAAACTATGAATAATTCAATATGGAAAATTGCTCAGCATTATTTATCTTTAAAATTATGTTAAAAAGTACATATACACACAAATCTAAAATTTCCAAAAGAAATATCATCCGGAACACCAAAAAGTTAAATCTATCCCCTGTTACGCAATAATGTACCGTCTTTCGTTACCAGTTGGGTGCAGATTACCTTGAACGCGTGACCCTGTGTCTGGGGGCACAACTGGGGGGCCGCGTTCTTGTCGTCGGTCGCTGTGTGATTCTTTCTTTTTTGTTTTATTTGTACACTCAGGGACAAATTCGGTGAACCACTTCCTGCTTATTTTTATGTAGCTAGTGTGACTTCAGAAAAAAGTAGCTCCTCAGTTTGACCATATTATAGTATTCTTTGGTTTGGTTTATTTTTATGTAGCTAGTGTGACTTCAGAAAAAAGTAGCTCCTCAGTTTGACCATATTATAGTATTCTTTGGTTTGGTTTGACTATGTTTGTATGTATTTTTGGCCGATTATCTCGCGTTTGAATGAACCGATTTTTATGCGGTTTTCAGAAAAGTATTTGTTACATTTAGGAGAAAGTTTCGGAGTTTTAACCGCCTTCGAAGAAGAAGGTTCTCAGTTTGACTCGTATGTTTGTATGTTTGTCTCCGAGATGCGGTTTTCAGAAAACTATTTGTTACATTTAGAAGGTTTTGGCATTTTAACCGACTTTAAAAAAGGAGGTGTTCAGTTTGACCCGTATGTATGTATGTTTGATTCTGTGTTTGAGATGCGGTTTTCAGAAAAGTATTTGTGACATTTAGGAGAATATTTTCGAATTTTCGCTGACTTCAAAAAAAGAGGTTCTCAGTTTGACCCGTATGTTTGTCTTTAAGATGCGGTTTCCAGAAAAGTATTTGTTACATTTAGAAGGTTTTTGCATTTTAACCGACTTCAAAAAAGGAGGTACTCATTTTGACCCGTATGTATGTATGTTTGACTTTGAGATGCGGTTTTCAGAAAAGTATTTGTTACATTTAGGAAAATATTTTGGAATTTTAGCCGACTTTAAAAAAGGAGGTTCTTAGTTTGAACCGTTTGTTTGTGTTTGTCTCTGAGATGCGGTTTTCAGAAAAGTATTTGTTACATATAGAAGGTTTGGTCATTTTATCCGACTTCAAAAAAGGAGGTGCTCAGTTTGACCCGTATGTATGTATGTTTGACTTTGAGATGCGGTTTTCAGAAAAGTATTTGTTTCATTTAGGAGAAGGTTTTGGTACTAAAATCGACTTAAAAAAAAAGGAGGTTCTCAGTTTGACTTTTATGTTTGTCTTTGAGATGCGATTTTCAGAAAAGTATTTGTTACATTTAGAAGGTTTTGCATTTTAACCGACATCAAATAAGGAGGTGCTCTGTTTGACTCGTATGTTTGACTTTGAGATGCGGTTTTCAGAAAAGTATTTGTTACATTTAGGAGAATATTTTCAAATTTTAGCCGACTTCAAAAAAAGAGGTTCTCAGTTTGACCCGTATGTTTGTCTTTGAGATGCGGTTTCCAGAAAAGTATTTGTTACATTTAGAAGGTTTTGGCATTTTAACTAACTTTAAAAAAGGAGGTGCTCAATTTGACCCGTTTGTATGTATGTTTGTCTTTGAGTTGAGATGCGGCTTACATAAAATTATTTCTTTACATTTAGGAGAAGACTTAAAAAAAATTTTTTTCAGTTTGATCCGTTTGTATGTATGTTTGTCCGCGATTATGTCATGTTTTCTAAACCGTTTTTGATGCTTTTTTCAACAGGCAAGTATTTTTGATGGATGCGGTTTATGTGTACATCCTACTAACATAACTATTTAAAATAATGCCACGAAAAAGTTAGAAATAATAGCTCTAATAAGTACTGTATTCACACCAATAAACGTAAGTACTTTGAAGTCGGGCGGGATTAAACAAAAACACCAAAACATGTAGGTACACTCGACAGCACATCAGATTAAACAGTTGAACTGCGATAAGAGCTTTTATTACGTAGGGCATAATGGCGTTCTCAAGGTCAACATGTACAGTCTGATGTGTCGCCGTGTGTACATGTTTCACACCCGACTTCAAAATACTTGATGAAAACTCCATTGTATCTGTATAGTTTTACTCTCCTTTTGTAAACCTTTATTTTAATCTAATCTCTAATTGTCCTGTCTGTCATTGTTTAGAAAATTATATGTGTCAACCCTGGATTGAGCTGCTTTTAATTAACTCTCTTTTTTATTATTTCGCTATCGAAGCCTTCTTCCTACACAATACTCGTACTTACATTATTTGGTGTGAATACAGTTATAAGAAGTATTATTTCTAATTTTATTGTGGCATTTTTTTAAAGCGCTTTTAGTTTTTTATAAAATATTTTTTTTTACTATTTGGTTATTTATTAAACTAGGATACCTAGAACAATACATAAGCGATTAGGGAGAGTTGGGCGAGTTGATTTTAACTGTCTACGTTTACGAAAACTATTGGATGAACTGCTCATGTCGGTAAAGTAGTTAAACGACATGAATGGGATAGAGCGATAGTTTTCGATTACGAATACAGTTTGCCAAACACATACTAAGTTTTACTGGTTGTACGTGCACACAAAAATACAACGTTCCATAGCGAGCAACAACAACCGTAACGTGTATTATAAACGCAAAACAACCATTGACCGGGAGGCGACCGTCGGTAACCCTACCTGCTCGAGTATCATCATAAATAGTAATAAATAAAATAATAAATAACTTTTTACATTCACACCAATTATCTAAGCCCATGTTAATTTCATTAAGAAACTGTATTATGGAAAACTTGATAACGGATAAATATATACTTAAATACTTTTTTGTTTGTAAATACATACTTAATATACATAGTTAACACCCAGACCAAGACAAATAGACATGTTCGTTCATGCACACAAATACCTATTTGTCTTGTTCGGGAATCTAACCCGAGACCACTGCCGCAGAAGGTGGGTAGCCTACCCCTGCGCCAAATCGGTCGTCATCATCAATCATGACATGCTCATTGTTAGTAGTAAGACAAAAAGTTACGTTAAAAATAGATTAGGTTGTCTAGTCGCAACCTGGCCCTCTTAGTACAGTCATGAAAAAAGTGCGGCTAAAATGATGAGAAAATATATCATCAGGTACCAGCATGAAACGCTGTTCATACGATCAGGCTTGATAGATATACTAGAAAAAAGGTTGTCTAGTCGCAACCTGGCCCTCTTAGTACAGCCATGAAAAAAGTGCGGCTAAAATGATGAGAAAATATATCATCAGGTACCAGCATGAAACGCTGTTCATACGATCAGGCTTGATAGATAGACTAGAAAAATGTGGTCTGCCACGCTCCGTCTTGGCCACTTTGTCAGTTCGAGCGATTTTAGCGGCGGCTTGCGGGGTGGTCTATGTCATGGGGTACCAGTATCAAACTAACGTCTTACTGTAACTTAGGCCAACCTACTACCAAAAATACTGGTCTGCCGACCCGCAGCCTGGCTGTCTTTTGTGTCCGAGCAATTTTATGTTTGTAATATTACTTACATCTAGGGTTACCATTTAGTAATTTGAAAAGTCCTGACAAAAAGCCGGACAGTTAAAAAAAAGTCCGGACATTTTAGTCACAAAATGCAAACATTAGGTACTTACCCACCCACTTAGTAACAGTGATAAAGTACAGTGATATACTCGCTCGGGGCTATTTTAAGATGAGCGTTTAGCTACGTGAGCGAGGATTTAATGATTGATTTAAAGATGAAAGACTGATTTGTTTCGATATGATTTTACTCATATTCCATCTAAAGCAAAAAAATCCGGACAATTTAGAAAGCCGGACAAAGTCCGGACAAACGTCTATAAATCCGGACATGGCCGGACTAATCCGGACGTATGGTAACCCAACTTACATCTATTATATGTGGTCGTCCAAATCAAAAGGAACCTTGTGGCTCTCGGCTTTACGCCTTTATTGCTGTTGTTCGAATACAAAACAACAAAAATAAGGACGTATGTGTCGGCCGCAATAATAGCCGCTACACACGTTCCGATCCGACCGCCGATTTGGTCTGCTCCAGACCAAATCTGGACGTGTGTAGCGCAGTCGTCCGACCATATTCGTGTTTGACGCGGTCGGCCGGATTTGGTTCGCACGAACTTCACTTCCTACCAAATCGGAACGTGTGTAGGCTTCCGACCGGACCAACTTGGCAGTGTTGACAATTTTGGAGGTTTTCCCCTAGATTTAGGGAGAAAATATGTAAAAGCGGAAATATTTAAAGCAGATAGAATTACTTTAAGGGATTTTCAGAGGATTCAATTTAATGCTCGTTCATGAGTTTTACGTAGGACTGAACGAACGAAAGGTTTAAATATGGCCATTTATGAAAATGTTATTTTTATCTATTAGTTTTTTTTTAGAATATTTTATTTAAAACTCGCAATTTGTCGTAAAACTAAATATATATAAAAAGGGCATAACACCTCATCAATAAGTGCTGCTTTTAGTAAATATTTAGCATGTTTTAGTATTTTTTTGAAAATAACAGAAAATTTAAAAATAATGAAATTGTTTTTTTATAGTAATAAAACATTAAAAACCGAAAATATTTTTCTTTTTAATTTATTTATTGCAAGCAAATTGATGTTTTCAGTATTTATAAATAATAATAATATTGGGAGATTAGCAGTGGCTGGCAACACTGCAACAACGGCTAGAGGTCGGCCAGACCAAATCGGAACGTGTGTAGCGCCGACCGATTTGGTCTGGCAGATTTGATTTGAACGTGTGTAGGCGCGGATCAGATCTGTAGTGAAGTTCGCCCGCACCAAATCGGCGGTCGGATAGGAGCGTGTGTAGCGGCTATAAGGTCCCTTTTGATTTGGACGACCACATATATTAATGTAGAGGGTTGCAGGGAAATTCGACCATAATATTAAAGGAGACTAATATTTTATATTAATAGTAACTAACCATTTCAGAAATATTTCACTTTAAATTTGTGAATAAAGCACTGGTTTCCAAGGCAATGACAAATTTATTTTATGTTCACAAGCCCTATATCAAACTGATACAATAAAACTATACCGCGACCTAGAGTGACACAGTGACATCTATTGATAATTTCAGGTACTATAAAGTTTGAATAGGTGTTTGAAGTTAGTAATTAACGTAAGATTAAAATAATAAAAGCAAAATTAAACATTCCGCCCACCATGGACAGAATGTACATAATCACTTCCGCCCACCATGAACTTGCCTAATTAATGTAGAAGTGGACTGTAAATACCTTCGATATGTTGGTTAGTTTTTCACAGTGACCAGAAGTAATTATCAATCATATAACCAATTAACAATAACTATATACACCAAACTTATACTATAACACGGAAATTAGGTAACTAAACAAAACAATATACACAGCTATTAAGTAACATACAAAAATAACACAAACAGTTATTAGGTGAGAATCAAAAGAACTATACACAGTTATCAGATAAGTTTCAAAACACAACAATAAGATAAAAAGCACAGTATTATTAAATGTTAGTTACTTACAGGTAATATACACAACTTAGTAATAGGGCGTTTAATTACAACGCCTTTGCATTTAAGATTCACAACCCTCGTAATGTTGTCCAAACCTGGATGTTTATCGGTGATAATACCTAAGAGCCATTTGGTTGGAGGTAGCGTATCCTCTTTTACAAGTACGATATTACCAATGCTTGGCTCTGGATTTTGATATGCCCATTTGTAACGATGCCTAAGCATAAGAAGTGGGCATTTGCTGGTAAGATCATGGTATGTTTTTTATCTACTCTGATTTCTACCTTCTCAAGATGACCTCTAACCTTCAAGATGCTTTCATGATCCAGGAAAGGTGCGGTAAGTTTACTCTGCTTGTTAATTGTGGTATTCTTCTTTAAAGAAGTGGTATTCAGTGGTAAAGAAGTGGTATTCTTCTTTCAATCACTGTTTTCATTTGTTTTCATTATAGAAGTGCTCAATTTGGCTCTCTCTGCTACACAGCTATACAGCGTTTCAGTTAATTTTCTAATTGTTAACCATAATGAAAATCTAACTGTTGGTGTCTTTAATTTAGATAAAAATCTTCTACAGTAATAAATTACTTCCTTTATGTTGAAAACTTGGTTCAACGATGACTTTTCTTTGGTCATAATTTTAGAAATTGTTTCCATTAGCCAACCTGGACCAGTTTTCCATAGTGAAAGGTTATTTTTCTTGGTTATTACCTTCTTTAGAGCTGACACCACGAGACCGTAGTCGGCTGGGTTTTCGGAAGATAATAAATGGGACCACTGATTTCTATCTATAGTTGATAATATTTCAGATACCCGGTTTGCAAAGATTGTTTTCCAACGGCTTGGGTGACTGTTTAACCAAGCCAATACAATCATTGAAGTAGTCCAAGCGCGTATATCTTCTTTAGGTATTTTCAACACTGTAGAGACTTCTCTCAGCAACTTTAACATCGTGGTAGCCGAAAGTTGGTAAGTTATTTTATCACGGTAGGTTAACCATTCTTTTAACAACTTGGGTGGTATCATCTCTTTATCCCAGCTTATCCCAGTAAGCCACAGCTTTTTAATAAATATTTTTGCTTTCACAATTGCTGGAGCTATCCATCCCATTGGATCATATAATTTTGCGATGTCACTAATCACTTTTCTTTTTGTTACAGGTTCAGTTATAGGTGGTAGCTGCACTGAATATTTGAAATCATCAGAACGACAGTTCCAGGTAAGTGCGAATATTTTGATAATTTCATCCGTTTTTAGCTCTAGGTTGCTCGTTGTAGTCTTGATATCGTTACTAATGCCGCTAAGTAATTCATCACTATTGCTTGACCATTTTTGCAACTCGAACCCCCCCAAGCTTAAGAGACTATTCATCTCTTCAAAAATTGCTTTACCTTCTGATACTGACTGACAGCCAGTTAGCAAGTTATATACATAAAAATCTTCTAAAACTATTCCAGATGCTAGAGGAAACATCTCTCCCTCATCATGAGCTACTTGCTGAAAGGATCGTACTGCAAGGTAAGGAGTAGACGCAGTGACGAAAATGACTCGTAACATCCAACAATGTTTGATTTCTTCATCTGGAGTGTCCCGCCATATTATGCGCTGATAATCTGCTACTTTGTTTTGATGATGCATTTTGACAATGTCTGCTACTAACGATATCGGGTGAAGTTTCAATCTCATGATAATATGACGTAGGTCCGGTTGTAAAGTTGAGCCGACCATTAATTCACTATTAAGAGAAACACCATTGAAATCTCTGCATGAAGCATCGAAAACCACTCTGACCTTCGTTGTTGTTCTTTCGTCTTTGACTACAGCGTGGTGAGGTAGGTAGACACTGCCCAAATTGTTAACCTCATCGGGTGGTACTGGCTCCATATTACCGAGTTTCAAGTACTCCAAGATGACATCAGTATACTGGATTTTCAAGTGCGGAGATTTAAGCAATCTTTTTTCCAACAAGAAGAACCTTTTGGTAGATATTTCTTGAGAATTTCCAAATTTGCACTTGATTTCGGGATCCTTAAATGGTAATTTTACTATGTAACGTCCTGACGTATCACGTGTGGTAGTTTCTTTGAAAAATTCTTCACAACCTTGTTCAGCGGGAGTAAGATGTTGTTTTGTGTCAAACGGCGTGCTATCAGATTCAAGTTCCCAAAATTTCTTGAGATCAAATTCTTCATTGTTCACTTGAGTGTGTAGAGTGACTACTGCACTAGAACTTGTGGTGGGATTCGTTTGTTCGCAAACACTTCCTGATAGAATCCAACCCAATTTGGTATTCTGCGCTATAAGTGACCCCATTTGTCCTTTGATTAACCCTTCGGTTATGATTTGGCAGTACACTTCGGCGCCTAGCATTAAATCAATTTTATTTGGTACGTCAAACTTTGGGTCTGCTAACGTCATTCTTGGTAAGTTTGGCCATAGTTTGACCATAAGCTTTCTTTCAGGTAGGAATGACGTTAGTTTGTTAAGTACATAAGCTTTGACCATAATGGTAAAAGTCGGATCTTGAATTGAATGCAGTTTGAGTGCAACTGCATGTTTGGTATTCAGTGATATGTTCTCATCACCTCCTACCCCTGAAATGACACTATTGGTAGGTATCTTCTTGAGTCCCAGAAGCTGAACTGCAGCTTCTGTGATAAAGGATGCTTGCGATCCTTGATCCAGTAAAGATCGTAGTGTCATTTGAGATCCTTGTTTAGTTTCAGCTTTCACTAAAGCCGTTGCTAGCAAAACTTGGTTTCCGTTGTTGGAAAAACAAGTGGTAATGTTGTTTTCAGTGGTCACGCCTGATGTTGTCGCTGTTGCTGCAACAACATTGTTACTTTCTGACGGCAAGGTGTTGTTCCCTGACACGTCAGAATTGTTTATGTGCAATAATGAGTGATGTTTTCTTTTACAGATTCGGCATCTGGTGGGCAAACGACAAGTTACAACTGAATGATTCGCGCCTAAGCAGTTGTAACAAAGATTCGAGGTTTGAACAAAATTACGACGGGCTAATAAATCGTTCTTTGCAAATTCTTTACAGTTTCCTAACTTGTGATTACAATCGGAGCAAAAGGAGCAGGGGATAAAATTTTTATCTTTGGTATAATTGACTACGTGATGCGATTGGGTTGTTTTTGTAATTTTAGGATTCAAGAATTCTAATGACCTAAATCTATGCTCTAAGAACTCTAAAAACTGAACTAAAGTTGGCAATTCATTGGAAGATTCGCTGATTGCTTCTTCCCATCGTTTTCGCGATTCGGTATCCAATTTTGATGATAAGATGTAGATAATGATTGCGTCCCAGTTTTCAGTGTTAATGCCAACATTTCTCAAAGCGTTAAGACATTCATTTGTTGTGTCGAATAGTTCCTTTAGAGCACTTGACGTTTCGTTTACAATATTCTTCTGACCAAAAAACTTTTTAAAAATGCAATTTGTAACATATTTCTTGTTATTGAATCTGTGCTCCAACAATTTCCAGCACACCGCGTAATTTTCGCTGGTAATCGGCAGATGTCTCAGAAGTTGCTCCGCTTCACCAGCCAAATAACTCTTCAGGTAGTGAAGTTTTTGGACTTCCTGAATGGTCTGGTTATTGTGTATTAAAGAGGTGTATAAATCCCGAAAGGTGGTCCATTCTGCGTAATTTCCTTTAAATGTTGGTATACCAATTCTAGGCAACTTGAACCCAATTGGTTCGGTCTGATTCTGCACCTCTGAAGAAACTTGTATGGGCACCTTTGTCAATGTTTTCAGGTTCTCCTTTAAGTCGGTTTTGTAGTCTGTATACAAGTTTTCCGTCAGTGTGTAAAGATCTTCAATGTTGTATGTTGACTTTTCGAATACGGTTCCAGCACACTCGCAAATTAGCCTCTCGTGTGTTTTCTTGAATGACAACCACTGCTCTTGTAAGGTTTCTGTTCTTGTTTCAATGTGAGAGATAGTTATTCTTTCTTTTGGAGATTTCTTGAAATTAACATAACCTTTATTAATTTTGCTGTTGGTATCTTTCTGCAGTCTGATTAATGCCTCCATCGCAAGATAAGTTTAAATTTCGTTGTTGTTTGCCAAAAAAATTAGTTCGGAAGTTGAAATTTTTTCTAAGTCCAGTGAGCAAAATTTTTCTAAGTCCAGTATGAGCGAAATTTTCTAAGTGTTTCAAAATTGTAGACTTAGCCGAATTCGGGCATAGATTCCCCGTCTCAACAGAGTATCGCTTAAATTTTAGCAAGTCTATTGACAGCTCTTCTACTAATAATATTCTAAGTTCTACTTGCTAAAGTCGATAATCGCTTGAAATCTTCTATCTTCTAATATAAAGTCAGCTGTACTTACAGTTTTTCCGCCCATACAACCTTTGCTCACTCTCACACTACTGGTTATCCACTTTTTCACCAGACGGCACCACTGTCGCTCGTTCTTATTCCGAATATCCGGTATCGAAGCACCATGAATAAAGCACTGGTTTCCAAGGCAATGACAAATTTATTTTATGTTCACAAGCCCTATATCAAACTGATACAATAAAACTATACCGCGACCTAGAGTGACACAGTGACATCTATTGATAATTTCAGGTACTATAAAGTTTGAATAGGTGTTTGAAGTTAGTAATTAACGTAAGATTAAAATAATAAAAGCAAAATTAAACAATTTGTTTTTTGCGAAACACTACCTACCTTTACTGCTCTTAGTTTATTTTTTTTTATTTTTTTTCGCACTATTGAGTACCTATTTGCTATTTTTGAGAAGGGGTGTATCAGTTAACAAAAATAAATAATGAAACTCGAAATAACTGCTCTCAGTTTTTACGTTGGTTGGATAAAATCGTAGAAAGTTAATCTGCAGATGAAATGCAAACACTTCAACATCTTTTTGGCAATCCAAAAGGTATAAGAAAGAAGTTCGTTTTTGGGGAAAAGTGTAGCTATATTTAATAAAGTTCCACAGAATTTAGTAGAGCTGCCTTTGAACAAATTCAAAAGTCATGTCGAAAAATCGCTCATGGGCGAAGCATATTATAAAGTAGACGACTATTTGAAAGACCGTTATGCATGGATTTGATGTAACACATAACCTTAGCTGAACTAGTGTCATATTATTATTAAAAAGTTGTAAAAGTTAACGATATAAATCTTTGTAAATGATTTCAGTGATTGACTCCAAATGATTAAAGTTGATAAGTTTATTGCGCCTGTTCTTCTTATCAGTTAAAAAAGTGTTGAACGGGTGGTAGAAAAATATAGACTATATCATACGAAACACAACGATGTTGAAGTGGAGGCTATGTATGTGGAGATCTCTAAAGCCATTCAAAGCTATACAAAACCCACTACACGTTTGTGACAGGGGATTTCAATGCAAAATTTGGGCATCGTTACGGTGATGAGTTGAGAGTGGGGCAATTTGGATTTTGGCAACAAAACGAAAGAGGCCTGATGCTGGCAGACTTTATGGAGCGGGGGAAAACCTCTTCCTACTGATGAACTCCTTTAAAAAGCCCGTAAGCCGCAAATGGACCTGGATTAAGCCGGAGGGTAAAGTTAAAAACAAGATAGATTTTATATGTCGACGAGGAAGCAAATATTTAATGATGTCATTGTATTCAACCTCGTAAAGACAGGAAGCGATCACCGCACAGTTAGAGCACATTGAGCTGAGTAACAACGTCAAGCTGGAAAGATCTCGACTAAAAAAATCTACGCTCCGACCAAAACCAGCTCAAATAAAAAAACGCGAATGGTTTCCGCCCGAGATTCAAAACCGCTTCTAAGCCCTTCCATCCAAGCATCGATGTGGACAATCTATATACAACATGGTGGTGGATACTGCCCGCACGGAAATGTCCAGTTATTATAAAACTCACCGTAACAAATCAAAGAAACTCTCCGGCCACACGCTCTGACTTATGGATCAGGGAGAATTCACTGTTCAATGTTTAATTAAAACAACCGTCCACTGAACAGTTATTATAACCAATTTTTTGTTGCTCCATTTTTGCACAAGTTCACAGACACGTGTCTCAAGCGGATAGCACTCGCGCTCGTAAACGACCGAGACAGACCGAGATATCATGTCCGTGAGCGGTATCTATGTGTGCGTTGCTCGAGCGAACTTTGTATGTAGATTGACTTCTATACCTATTATTTTGTGCCTCTATCATGCTTCGAAAATTAAGCCATTTAATGATCATGAATGAATGAATGAATAAAACAATATTTTTTTATTTTATTTGAACTTCAGATTTTACACAGTAAAACTGAAATTTATACACACAATCGTTAATTGTCTTTCAATTTCAATTTCAATCGCCAAACTGCATGGCAGTTTGTTGGCGAAGAAAAGCACTAATATCCAATATTATTGTGTTTGCTACACGTACGTCTACATTATGGGTATAACAATTTTATTATTGTAGAAGCAACAAAAGAATCACAATACTTATTATAACATATACATAACCTGACATAATAATATATTAATACAATAAAAACAATTAAAGGCAAATTTAACATTTTGAGGCTAATTTCTCTAAAAGGGTAATCTTTTAACTTTGTTTTCATAACAGTCTTACACAATTTATCCTCTTCTTTTTACAAACTTATTTCATTACATATTTATATTTTCTATATGTCACTGCTTTCTCTGTCAATACGTCTTTAATTTAGCTACTTTACCTAGAGTGATACCTATTTGTATTATTATTATTTTTTTATCCACAACGTGGTAGCATTTAGCCTTCATCACACCTGATGATAAGTGGTGATAAGGCTGAAGGTGGAAGCGCACTACTCCCGGAATCCTCAATCACTGAGGAACTGGCTATCTTATCTTTAACTGCCGGAACACAATAATGCTGAAAACATCATTGTTATGGCGTCAGACTTAGATAAGATGGTGGTAGCTAGCCAGGCGGACTAAGAACAAGTCCTACCACCAACCAAACCGAATACAATATGTACCCCCACTGGGAATCGAACCCGGGACTTCTGGGTCTGAAATCCGTGGTATGAACCACTAGACCACAGAGGCGGTTAAAAAAGGCGGTATTGCCAAAAAGATGTTGAAGTGTTTTCATTAATCTGCAAATTAACTCTCTAAGATTTTTTTAAAGTTGCGATTGCTATGTAAAAAACCACAATTTAAATAGTTATTGTATGATAGCACTTATTTAGAGTTTCATAATTTATTTTTGTTAACTGGTACACCCCTCCTCAAAAAATCGCAAAAACTGTAACTTAACGGAGCTAAAAAGAAATAAAAATAAATTAAATAAGAGCAAAATTCAAAAGGTAGTGTAGTGTTTCGATAAAAAAACTAAAAGTAAAATATATCTGAAATGGTGGTACACCCCTCCTCAAAAAATATCAAGAACTGTAACTTAACGGAGCGAAAAAGAAATAAAAATGAATTAAATAAGAGGAAAACTCAAAAGGTAGTGTAGGTTTCGATAAAAAAAACTAAAAGTTAAATATTTCTGAAATGGTTAACTTTTGGATATAGTACATTATTAATAACCTAAACAGTGGTGTCGTTTAATATTAAGATCGAATTTCCCTGTTACCCTGTACATTCATGTTATTGATGTAAGTAAAAATACAAACACAAAAGACGGCCAGGCTGCGGGTCGGCAGACCAGTATTTTTTGTAGTAGGTTGGCCTAAGTTACAGTAAGACGTTAGTTTGATACTGGTACCCCATGACATGAAAACCACCCCGCAAGCCGCCGCTAAAATCGCTCGAACTGACAAAGTGGCCAAGACGGCGCGTGGCAGACCACATTTTTCTAGTCTATCTATCAAGCCTGATCGTATGAACAGCGTATCATGCTGGTACCTGATGACATATTTTCTCATCATTTTAGCCGCACTTTTTTCATGAATATACTAAGAGGGCCAGGTTGCAGCTTGCCTAGCCGCCAACCTAACCAGCATCAACAACTCAACTTTTTTAACGTAACTTTTTGCCTTCTAACAATGAGTATGTCATTGTGGTACTCTATAGTAGGTAGCATTACCGACGGTCTACCATTTATACAACTATTTGGTAAAGACAATGTCAACATAATTATTTTGCCTCGACGATTGATACGTGAAAATAGAATAGATCGCGCGCGAGCGGACGGCGGCGGCGCGGCGGCGCGGTGGCGGGGCGGCGGGGAACCCGTCCTGTACGGCTCCCGCGCCCCGCTCCTACGCCTCGCTTCGTACTCACAGCTCCCGATTGCTGAATTAAAGAAAGAAAGAAAGAAAGAAAATTATTTATTTCAGCAACACACAACAAAATATACACACAGAAAACCAAATAAGAACAAACAAAAGCAACAATAAACAAGAAAATACTTCTATGTGTTGTTGTGTGATGCCAAAACTGCCAAAATTAAGTTTTTCTATGTAAAATGCTTTTAGGTTTTGGTTTTTGTTTTGGATATTATTGTAGTTGAAAATAAAGTGAACTGTGTACTTAAATCAATAAATAAAACAGATAGAGAAATTTTCCACTGCGAGTAAAACGGCAATCTTTAAAATAGTTTAACTACATGGTTTATTTTTTAGATTTTCATTTTGTGGTTATAAAACTTCAATAAAATAGCATTTCCGTAAAAAAGTTCGACCGAGAAATTTTACGGTTCGAGTCACACCAAAAATACATATTTAAGTAAAATTTAGTGTTTCTGCTGGGATATTTTTTTGGATATTTCATAAATCATTTTAATACGTTACATGAATATGTATGGTGAAGAAAGTTTCAACGGAGCATTTTTCCTCAAAAAGATATCTATGAAATATCACTTTCACTAAAAAAACCTAACTTCTGTTATTATTATTCTTTGGAATTTTACACAATACTTTTAATTTATTGATACTTTATCACGTTGTAAAGTTTTTTCTGACTGACGAATTACTGTGGGGGTCAACTAGCTTCATTTCCTACACTAGAACTTGAGCAAAGCCATCTAGCGTCTAGTACAAATAAAAGTATACTGTTGGTAGCGCCATCTATTGAGGAGTAGCAAAACTTTGGGCTGACTTCTCTTGCCTAGTTCTTACGGTGTGCATAGATGTCGCTATGCCGAATAAATAAAAATATGATTATTCAACATTATCTAGATGACTATGTTCCATTTCCTACACGCGAATAATATAATTCGTTTATACGCTAGGATTAAATGAGAAACTAATCAATATTAGCATAAAAAAATATACTGAGCTGAAACAAATAAGAAGCCAACAAGTTTTAACATTTTATTAACAGGAATGTATAAAATAATGAACTTTACAGTATGTACCTCCACAGCCATGATTCATAATCATAACCCTAGCACCGATGAATAATCAACAACATCAGCCCAACCATGTAACAAAATACAAAGAAGGCTGTGCAGTCTACACTAGCGCCGCCATTGAAAAAAAAATCATAGCGATTAAATAAAGACGAAATTGTAAATTATCTCTCTGCAGTGCACTCCGAAGAAGCTTTGTGGTAATTTCTATTGCTTTATCTATATTTTCTAGCTTGTCGTTAAATATAATTGAGTTTTATTTCGCAAAAAAACTGAAATAAACTAAACAACAGGCTAACAAATTAATATCCTAGCGATAAAAAGTACCACAAAGCTTCTTCGGAGTGCACTGCAGAGAGATAATTTACAAATTCGTCTGTAATTAAGCACTATGATTTTTTTTCAAATTCAAATTCAAATTCAAAGATATTTATTCAGTTCCACAAATATACAAAAACAATATTTCAAATTAACATGAAACTAAAATAATGTGAAACCAAAAAGGACCCTGCTCAGCACAAGTTGCAGCATGTACATCACCTGCAACGCTGATAATTCTGCAGAGCCCTAATAATACGTGTATGTGTGCATGTGTGGCAAGAAATTATACTAATAATCTAAATCAAATATTATTTGAAGAGAAAATATATATACTTATATATTATATACTTAATAATGCATAAATAAAATACATCGGTACTTACTTCAGATTATTTACCTAAAAATAAATATATTAACATTATTACAAACATAGTTGTCCTTTAATATTGCATCTGTTTACTAAGCAAAAACTTTTTGAGATTACGTTTGAAAGAGTAAATGGCAATTTTCAATGGCAGCGCTAGTGTGCAGACTGCACAGCCTTAATAGAAAAGTATGATTTTGTTTCACACACTTTCATGTCTTTGAGAACAATACAGGCTCAAACAAACTGAGCTTATGTGATCTCACGCCACGTGTTAACACGCCGTATTTATATGGACGTGTTTGGACGTGTTATAAGATAAGTGTGCTTCTAGTGCATACATTTACTATAAAAACTGATGTCTTCTGACGGAGTTAACATCACATACGTGGCATCACATAAGCCCAGTTTGTTTGAGCCTTAACAGATATTACAATCTGTATCACAATTACAAATGTTCTGCTGCAGCATGGTCCACAATCCAGTAAAGAGAGCCTGTGTGAGGTTTCACTCTACCAGCGGGCAAATCTTCTCTATCTTTTAGTATTCTCTGCAAACAATAGATTAATCATATTTATTCATCTTTACTATTTAAACTTCTATAACATAAAGAGGAAAGATTTGAATTTCCGTTAATTTTTAATGGATAAACTTAAACAATTGGACTGATTTTGGAAATTCTTTCATCAGTAAAGAGCCATGTTACTCCTGATTGACAGGCTACAGTTTATTCCGCTATTCCCACTAGAAAAGGGTACCACGCGGGTAAAACCGCGAGGAACCACTAGTTAAAAATAAAGAGCTGCAAACTATCCTACTATCCTACTAATATTATAAATGTGAAAGTTTAGATATTTGGATGTTTGTTACTCAATCACGCCAAAACGGCTCAACGGATTTGGCTGAAATTTGGGACACAGAACTTTGTAGCCTGGAGAGGAACATAGCCAACATAGGCTACTTTTTATCCCGGAAAAATATCACATTCCCGCGGGATAACGTCGTGTAGTCCATGCGGGCGAAGCTGCGGGCGGAAAGCTAGTAATATTATAAATGTGAAAGTTTAGATATTTGGAGTGGTGGAGTTTTTTTTTGTTACTCAATCACGTCAAAACAGTTGAACGGACTTGGCTGAAAATTAGGACACATATCGTTTATTGTGTCACATAGAAAGTGTACACAGATTGTCTAATATTTGCTGTTGTTTGCTGTCAAGCATATAACAATAAATAATAATGATTTGATTTGAAAAAACTATTGTACTGGGAATAGGTTTGTTTCAATTATTCGGAACAGCTACAAAAAACTCTTTTACTGAAAACTAGGGAAAACCTCAATGACGTTTTATTAATAGACACGTTATACTCTAATAGATTGCATTTTAAAATGGCGAATTTTTTTTTCATTACGTACTTACACGCTTTATGAGATAAATAACAAACACACGTTGTCAAAATATATTTCTCTCTTCCTAACAACAGGCATTTCCGCATATCTATCTCTATTTCACCAAAAGAATGTTAGTAAGAGACATATTTTGACGACCGATTTGGCGCAGGGGTAGGCTACCCACCTTCTGCGCCAGAGGTCTCGGGTTCGATTCCCGAACAAGACAAATATTTGTGTGCATGAACACGTCTATTTGTCTTGGTCTGGGTGTTTACTATGTATATTAAGTATGTATTTACAAACAAAAAGTATTTAAGTATATATGTATCCGTTATCAAGTTTTCCATGATACAGTTTCATGAAATTAACATGGGCTTAGATAATTGGTGTGATTGTAAGAAGTTATTTATTATTTATTTATTTATATATACACAAACCCCCACTGTCAAAAAGAGATAAACAATTATTGCAAGCACTGTCTTATGTGCCAGTTTTCTGTCTCTTTCAAGCTTTCACAAACTTTACAAGCTTCTCGCTCATGCATGTCGAACTGGCAACAGCGCAAATGTCATCACTAACTATTTAATTTTTAATTTAAAATTACAATTTCAATAATTACGTATGAAATGAATCAATTTTCTTGTCTTTTAAAGATCCGGCATAGTTTTTGCAACTTCTCTAAACACTGGAAGGCATTAAATTTATTATTTGAGGAATAAAAAATTGTCACAGCGAGTTGACAAGACAAGGGTCTGTGTGTGACTGAGTAAACTTCGGGCAATTACCTTACTTTTTAGTTCAGATAACGTATCTACTTATAAAATATCATTGGAAAACCTGAATAAAAAACTCACTTTCAACATGTCTGCTTTCCCCGTCCCACTGATTGCAAATATGCAATTCCTGGCATTATTGACGACTGGATACGTCAACGTCACCCGTGCTGGTGGTGGTTTCGGAGAGTCCGTGATTGGGGCGACTTTCAAATCAACTTCGTCGAGCAACGGATGCCCCGGGAACAGGGAACAGGTGTGTCCGTCTGGGCCCATGCCCAACAGAAGCAAATCAAATTCAAAGTTATCGCTGTTGAATGCAGCTTTTAACTTTTTGTTGTAATCTGTTGCTGCTTCTTGAGCTAAAACATCAAGACATCTTCATAATAAATTATGAAGATGATTAACCAACCATTTGGTTGGTTTTAAAAGATCTTGAATATGGATTCAGTCAAAACTGGTGTGATTTATCATAACATCATAATAGGTACTTAAATTATGATAAATTATAGTACAGTTGTGTAGGTACTTAGGGTGAAGTGTAGTAGGTACTTAGCTGTAAACATCTGAAGGATTGTTAGACATTGTTTTAATTCACATTGTTTTACAATTAAATTAGTGATTTTTTCATGTTGAGAATTTTCTTCAGCAAAATAGTATTGATACCTGCACCTATCAGATTTAGCAGGTCCTTTATTAGTGGGAGGTTCATAACCATACTTACCAGAAACACCTTGCCGTATTGTAACAAACTGCTCTTCTTTCAGACCAGTTCTTGGTATCAATTGCCGTTTGTAAGCCCCAAATGTTGAGTCTTCACTCTCTTCTGGCACAACACGTTCGTCACAAAATGCCAAAACCCATTTTGACCAGTCGGTGTTGAGCTTTGGTAGCCCTTCACACAAGTACTTTGTGACTGAACCACCTGCAAAACAAAATAGAATAGAAAGCGTTTATTTAGCATCATAAAATTACAACTTAAAATACAATACATTAAAAATCATGCTTTATTTATCAATTGTTTACTACTGTATCTTGTTTAAAAAGTAGTAAACTAATACTCATTGCATTAAATAAATTATCATAAGTAGCTTCATGACTAGTTTGCTGTTTTGATGAAAACTATCAAGTTAAAATTAACTCAATGAAAATTTTCGAATGACAAAAAGAATAGCTTTATCGTCGTATTTGAACCTATCATACGCTGTTACAATACAATACATACTAAAAGACAATACCAGCAAATAATCTAATAAGTAAGATAGAAAGGTTTTACCTGAAAGTCCAATAAAAAACTTTCCACGATTATGAATAGAATCACTGGATATCTTTTGAATATACGACGACAGTTTATTGATAATTTCTTGTTCATCGTTTACTTTTATTGTAGTCATATTGATGAATTTGTAAGTAAAGTAAAATAAATCTAAATAATATTTTATGGAAAAACACCGGGAGAATAGTTATTTTTTAGGTTATTTGAACCTATAATTTGTGATTTGAACCAAATCACAACCAAATGTCATGTCAATGTCATTACTGTCATTACCACTCCGTTTCGTTGTGATTATGCGTGAGCATAAAATCTAGGATGCAACCCAAGTACCTATACATTGTTATTCAACTGATGTTATTGAAATTAGACTAGAGGAATGTTTATTTTTGTAACATTCTCACTTTTGGAAATTGGTGTTAAAAATTATAGATACTTAAAACGAAACGTGAGTACTTGCCACAAGGTAAATTAAATTTTCAGCCAGCTCTAACATGTCAGGATGGCCGAGCGGTCTAAGGCGCTGCGTTCAGGTCGCAGTCCACTTCTGTGGGCGTGGGTTCGAATCCCACTTCTGACAGACTTTTTGCCATCGCCACTTTATTAGACTTCTTTCGATGAAAATAGTTTGTTCCTTTTTTTATTAAGTACTTAAGAATGTAAGTACTTAAATTAATGTTTTAAATGCCTTTTGCCGACTATCACATTATAATAATAATATAAAAATTTAAAATTTAAAAGAAATTAATTAAGTAAGTACCTACCAACATGATAGACGAAAGACATTAAACTTTTTGAACCCCTTTTTTAAGTAGGTAGGTACCTAAGTAGGTATAATAATAATAAATTTTTTATTTCATATCACAATCAACTTATTAGGTAACAGGAACAATACAAACAATGATAATTATATTATAAAAGAAGACTGTGGCGGGCTGATACCTGAACTGGGAAGATTCCTGTATATCAGGTTATCAACCCTCCACCCCAAGGAATTACACCTATAAAAAATACAAATAGTGCCAAACATGGTTCACAAAATACAAAAGAGTAACATTAGTATAAGAAAAAAAAAGAAAACAATCGATTTAAGGAAAAGAAAAAAAAAAAAAAGAAAAAACAATAAAAATGGTCTGACAAATCCGATTAGGTGATTCAATACATGCGTGTGCGAATTAAAATGTGTTACAAATGTTGCAATTCAACTGCTTTTCGTTAGGATAGGAAGGGTAACGTAATGTGGAAAAATACTATAATTTATTTGGGTTCATGTGGGAAAACATTTTTACTTAAGTTTATTACCTAGCTGTTTACTTTTTTACCATAATATTATCTAAGTACCTTCATCATAAATTGCGAAAAACGTTTTCTTTGCATATAACTACCGATAATGTTAGGGGATTATTGTATAATATTAAGAATTTTCTCTGTTTCATCATAATCAACTGCTTTTAGTTTATCTTTAAGTGTCTTTTTCAAAGAAGCTCTACTCATATCAAGTATATGGGATAAGTCATTAAAATACCTGTAGAGGAATGGCCCAGTGTAGGTCAGCTGTCGTCGTGCAAAAATTGTGTTAAAGGTTGGAACTTTTGTTCGAATTCGTCTTTTTTGTTTATTATAATCGGAAGGATCAATAGTTTTATGGTATCTTATGATGGAGTTAAAGATAAAGAGCTGCCTAACGGTGAGCAAATTAGCCTCTTGGTACAATAAACGTGTTGGGTATTTTCTAGGTTTGCGAAGCATGACTTTGACAATAGCCCTTTGTGTCCTCTCTATCTCCAGGAGATGAGTTTTGGCAGCACCGCCCCATACCGGAATGCAATAGGTCAAAAGTGACTGACAGAGAGCAAAATAGATTTTGGTCAAAAGAGCAATATCTGCCGCCTCACGAAGGTTTTTAAAAATGTGTAGTAGTTTCCGTACTCTCTTGCTTAGAGACGAGATGTACGGAGCCCAACTTAGATTTTCATCAATTATGATACCAAGGTATTTATGGGTATTTGTTACATTTAGATAGGGACAGTTACAGGATGTATCACTGTTGACGAAAGAACACTTGCTAAAGTGGGCTTTAAGATTGAAGTTAACGGGTGGTTTGGTTGCACCAGATATGTATAAGTACTTACTTAATTAATAATAAATAACCTAAGTCATAAATAAATAACAAAACTTGCATAATTTAGTTAAAAACAACCGACGACCGATTTGGCGCAGGGGTAGGATGCCTGCCTTCTGCGCAAGAGGTCTCGGGTTCGATTCCCGAACAAGACAAATATTTGTGTGCATGAACATGTCTATTTGTCTTGGTCTGGCTGGGTGTTTCCCATGTATATTAAGTATGTATTTACAAACAAAAAGTATTTAAGTATATATTTATCCGTTATCAAGTTTTCCATGATACAGTTTCTTAATGAAATTAACATGGGCTTAGATAATTGGTGTGAATGTAAGAAGTTATTTACTTATTCATTTATTATTTATTTTATTAAAACAAAAAAAAACTTATCAAAAACACGAAAAATATAGTACCTCCTACTTGTAGGTACTTAAATTCCAACCTACATACTTACATACTTACTAAAAATATACCTACTTTTTGTAAAAAAAACAATCTTAAAAATAGTAAAAAAGTGCTTCTTAAAAGAATCGCTAAAAAAGAAACAAAAGGGGGGAGATCCGCGTTCGACGGGCCCTTGCCACCAACCTTCAAGGTGTTCAAGGTCATTACGGCCCCCCGAGTCCCCGACTCCGCGAGTGCACAGAGCCCAACCAGTCCCGAACCTGAACCGCAGGGCTCCGGGTTCGGCGCAACGCTCGCCAACCTATCTCATCTACTATCGCCAACCGTCCAACGTGGACTCCCGCGTGCACGACGAAAACTGCAGCCACATTATAGTTTGAAGCTGATGACGTCAGGTAGACGTCATAATCGTCAGTCAGTCAGCGCGCGCGCATCATCGGTGTCGGGCGATTATTAGACTGCCGCTTGCGTGTGTTGCTTAACTTTGTAGCAATGATGACAAATATTGTAAAATGTTCGGGTTGTAATCTTGTGATTAGTGAAGTATTGGCTTTTGTGAAAAATAAACTCGATGTGATGGACGAGGACAGTCTAAGTCGAATTTGTGTTACGGCGTTCTCGCCAGATGAGATACAAAGTGCGAAAAAATTATTGTACGATTCCATACCAACGGATAAACGACTAAAGATCCGTAAAGGTGACAAAAAAGCGCAACGTGATATTGACGACATAATTTCGCTCTTCAAACAGACGGACCCAGATTTTGTCCCAGTATTTGTGGCTAGAGATCTCCAAAAGCTGCCCCCGATTACGTTTGATCACGTTGATGTGACACGTCTCCTTAAGGATATATTGTTGCTAAAGGAGGATTTGAAAACAACTAAGGAGCGATTCGTTACTGTGGATAATTTTCAACTGTTGAAAAAAGATATTGATGATTTAAAAATAACATCAGCTGCTGTTAACTATGATGATGATGACTATCACAATGTAAACACAAGACGGGGGAACTACTCACGGGGCGGTAACTACGATAGTGGCCCTAAGGGACTTCATCATATATCGGAAACAAGCCCCAATAATAGTGTCATGTTACTAAATAGTCGCGAAAATTCAGTTGAATTATCTGCAAATTCATGTCAACAAATATCTACAAATAATGTGGGTAATATTGAACGGAGCAGTTCCGTTAACAACTCGGTTGCGCACAACTAGCTCCGATGGGCTCACAAGCGAAAGGTCGTGGGTTCGAGTCCCATCGGAGCTAGTTGTGAGACGGGTCGATTTTTTCTAAATACTTCATTTTCCATTTTTCTATGGAAAATTAGATTATCTAGTTTAATAAATAATTCATTAGTAATCCACCAATATTTTTGACAGCGACATTAAAAAAACAATTACAAAGCTATAAAAAATCTTTAAAAAATGGGCAAAAATGGTACCTATAAGTATTATTCACTTTACATTTGAATACATTTATTAATTATCTTTCGTAAAAGTATATAATCCCCCTATATATGTAAATGAAAAACAAATAAACTTTAAAAAAACTCTCTACCTAAACTCAAATTGGCATTACACCTATAATGTTAAAAATGCTATCAGAAACAAACGACTTGTTACTAAAGTATTAGTTTCCCGTTTTATATCTTTATGGATTTCGACTTTGGTGCTTAGATATGGTGAACATAAACACATGTCCACGATAAAATTGGTGATAGCATATTTGCTGTAAAGTTGCACCATTTTCGGGTTAGATATAACTTTTTTTTATAAGTACCTTCCAATGCGAGATTATGTTGGATTCCATTTTATAGTCTCTTAAAGCCGTTTCCAAAAATTTAGCCTGTTATTGAATTTTTTACAAAAATATCGGATAGTTCTTGGGCTTATAGGGTAAAACCGCCTTGTATCGGCCACGTCGTGGTATCGGCCACTTCCTAGGAATTTGATCATAAACTATTAAATATTCGATCTACTTGCACAAATTCTGCTCTATAATGAACATTATATTGTTGTCTTTAAATGAATTAAATGAGGCGGCGATCAAAGTTCATTTGACAGTTCAGTAGCATTGGATCTTGTAACCTGCGCAGTCGTGTCGAAATTCACGCTATTTTCTAGTCAAAATTGACGAGTTCGAGGTTACGGGGGAAAGGGTTTGCAACTTATCTAGGAGGTTTAAATCGTTGATTCTTGCTTGTGAAGGTTAAAGAGATTATAAAGCAACATTATTGATTAATATTTTTGTGTTTTTTTGAGAATTTTAATAAAAAATCCAATGGCCGGATTTAGGGTTGATTATTTCATAAAAAAGCCTGATATCGGCCGTTAAAAATGGTGATGGCCGATACAAGGCGAGTCAAAATCCTGATATCGGCCACTAAACATTAAGTCATGGGCGATACAAATGTTACTTCGTACAAATCTAGGTACACTAGATTAGATAATTAATTTAGATAATTATAAGACTATTGTGTGCGACAATTTAATGACAGTGTCACCTACGTTTCTAGTTACGTGAAATGTTTTTAGAAAATTTATCTAAAAAATTACGATTTTTTGTTTAGTTACTTTTATGTGGAAGTATTATTTATTTATTATTTATTATTTATTTTAAGGCCTATGCCCAGCAGTGGGCGTCGTTCGGCTGACATGATGATGATGATGATGATGTGGAAGTATCATTGTTGATGTGCGAACTGTAATATTAAATTTATAATAACTTGTTAACAGTATTTGATTTATAGACTTTCCTTTAAGACATATTAAAGTTTGTAAAATAATCTTAAATCTCTAAAATAAAAATTCCGACTTCAAAATTTATTTGTTACTATTATTTAAGAATATCTTTATGCAAGAAAAAAACAAAAAGAAAGAAATTTATTCTAAACACGTTAAATTGCCTACCCCTTAAGTTTGGATTGTTAAAAAATTCATGGTATATGTACCTATGTTTTTTATATTATATCTCTATGTATATATTTGTATACTTATCTTTATCTTTCATTATTAATTCGAAGTATATTTGTATTGCTCATAATGTTAGCCTAGGCCGATACAAGGCAAACAGTTGGGCGATTTTTGGGCGCAAGTGGCCGATATTAGGGAAATTGGGTGTGTACAAAGAAAAACATCAATATAAAAAAATGTTATCCAAATTTCAAATATTTTATTAGTTCATAGGAAAGTCAAATAACAACAGTTTATTAAAAAATATCTTCTAGAAAGCTAGGCTAATAAATGTGGGAATAGGAAGCAAATCAATGTGAAATATTGTTGACGTGGCCGATACAAGGTGGTTTTACCCTAGCACAAAATAAAGAGAAGGACCGCTCTCACCGTTTTTGAAAATCTATACCTATCCTTGTCTGACTCACTAGGGTTGCTTCTGTATTGATTCTGAATTTAAAAAGGAGTAGGTAGTATAAGTTAACAATCATACATACATCAATTCGTTTATACATACATCTTAAACATGTTTACATGCCTTAGAGGCTGCTTAGATGGTAAACTAAATGGTGGTCTAATATCCATTTAAAGTCCCGACGCCACACACGACGAAGACAAGATCCTATATTATGTTGTAATGTATTCCAATCCAATCCTATATGTTATAATGTACTCTATGAACAATATATAAATATGGTGTAATAGTTATCTCACTAAAAACATAAACGTGAAAATGGCACTAAGTTCGACGAAAACATAAATGTAAAAAGGGTGCCAAGTTCAGCGAAAAATAGTTGAAATCTAAATGGGTTACAAGTTTCATAAATTTTTTCGTTCATGAACTTCAAATAATTAATTTTCTTAAATGTTGAATTTATAACTTGTCATCTTCAAAAATTAAAAAACTTTTATAACGCAAGAACTATATCAAGCAATAGTGGTTATTATTTTCAAAACAAGAAAGTGTATTTAAATACCTATGTTGAGTGTTTTTATCGTATATAGGTAAATAAAAAAATATAGTTTAATAGTCAAAGTCAAATTTGTTTATTCAATTTAGATTGGTTTTTACAATACTTGTGAACGTCATAGAAGCTACGCTATCGGTTCGCAAACCCTACAGCGGGAGAACAGCGAGATGAAAACAGGTTCATATTTGTTTCTGGCGCAGCTGTTCTTTTTAGTCTTTTCTTGCACTCAAGAATATCGTTTTTCAGCTTTCTTTTTCTGGGAGAATTTGCAGAAAGGTGAGCTGCTTTTTGTGAATTATAGTCACATTTAAGTTTTCATATTGCGTACAAGATTCATTAGTCTCCACAGTTGCTTGCGATTCTTTATTTTCATTTTTTTTACAGGTTGCTACAGTTTGAGATTAGTGCCTTTTTCAGGACAGTTCGGTTCGATGTCTTGATTATAGAATTGGTTTCATAATGGGCCTCACAAACTCGGAGATATGTTGACCATATGTTGTGTACATCTTCTCGATCAATTAAACTTAACCATAAGGTTCGTCTGAAAAGAAATCATTTGATTTTTAAAATGAACTAGTTATTTTTGCAACGAAAATAGCCTATGGCACTTCTACGATTAAGGCGTTAAAATAAATAGGTAAACGCATAATCGTGCGTGTTCCGTTTTCTCCTGAACTTGGCTGGCACAATGCCGTGCGTCAAAAAAAACTTTACTGCAAGTAAAATGTCATTTGGGGTAAGTATAATGACTGGCGTTCTCTCTCAAACTTGGCAGGCACACTGCCGTGCGCCTAGATAAAGAAAACTTTACTGCAAGTGAAATCTTATTTGGGATTTAATGATTGGCGTCCTTTCCTGAACTTGTCTGGCACACTGCCGTTCGCTTAGATGAAAAAAAAATAACTGCAAGTAAAATGTTACAAACATTTTACAATGACTGAAGTCTCTAAAATGTAAGTAGGATCTCTTAACACTGCTAAAATAAAAGAAAATTCAACGACAACTTTTACTTGAAAATTCGTCAACATGACTTGTGGCTGTGCTTGCTGAACCGCCAAGAAGTTTTGAGAATACTATAACATCTAAATAAGGACCAGCGTCATCATCATGTCAGCCGAACGACGCCCACTGCTGGGAATAGGCCTCCCCCAAGGATCTCCACAACTATCGGTCTAATTAGATTACCTATGCGTGACCCGCTACGAGTTGTGATTGTGACCGGGCGGCGACGGGCGGCGGTCGAGCGCCAACAAAGAATATATCTAGGTACCTACTTAACTAAACCATAGAACCCAAATACTGGCGTTTTACCAGCGAACGATATGATGAATGTGTATGGTTGATCGTCGTTATCAAAGCGGCTAGTTCCAAAAGTACCTAGGTATACTCACCTACCAACAAGAGAAAACAGTTTGACATAACTTACCTTTCAATATCGTTTGGAAATTTAATGAACGTGTATGCCAGTTTTTAGCCGTATTTAGACAACCAAATACACTGTAACTGTAATAATATTGGTTATTAATTTTGTTAATTATTGGTAAAATAGGTATATAAATGTCACAGTGACACGTAGCGACGCGGACGTGAAGTGATCAATTAAATGCTCTTTGGAACTTGCGATCACTGACCTCTTTGCGATACTCGCGACTGAGTACTGTCCCAAACTGCCCCATTTTGCCTGTATATGTGACGTCTATGTGTGCGTGACGAAAATGGCACCTTGTTCTAAGCGGACTCTCTGCTAGGGCGACCGCCCGCGTAGTTACTTTGTGCTTATAGTGACCGACCGGGCTTGTTTTTACAAGCTTTTTATTAACTTGCCATGTTAGTTAGTTAGTCAGTAATTTTTACAATCTTTTTATTAACTTGCCATTAGTTAGTGGGGGACAAATCTTGCAAGCTTAATTTGACCCACTTCCGAATGTCCGATGGAGCTGAAATTTTGTAAGTACCTAGGTATAGGTAAGGTTTGGTTCAGATGAAAATATAACAATTAAAGTACAGTCAGCAAAAAAGCTTGTCATAAAAATGAAATTTTTACTAAAAACTTATTTAAAACATGTTGCCCAGTTATGGATGAAACTCATGCCAAACGGTAGATGATTATACTTACCTAATAGTACTTTTATGATGATGATGACGTTACCAGATCCAACCTTAGAATTACAAAAAATGAAAGAGCTTATCATATGTAGCTTTCTTCCGCAAATAATCACAAAATTTGCACCTTCACTAATTAAGTGATTACACTACTCTACACGTGTGGTGTTTCGTGTCCTCCAGTCCAGTGCTGGATTTCACACGGTCGAACATCTCCTGAAGATGCCCCGGGTTGGGGCGAAACACGTGTAGTGTAATCAGTGAAGGTGCAAGTTTTGTGACTATTTGAGGAAGATAGCTAAGCTTATTATATTTATCTTTCACCAATACGAATGACGAATACAACCTCCCGAACAAGCCGGGTTCCGAAAAGGTTATAGTACCATATACCATATTCATACGCTGCGGCAAGTTATACAGAAGACCGAAGAGTATAACTTGCCACTATGCTTGGCGTTCGTGGACTATGAGAAAGACATTGATTCGATCGAGACCTGGGCAGTGCTGCAGTATCTCCAGAGGTGCCAAATAGACTACAGGTACATCGAGGTGCTGAGGTACTTATACCAAAACGCCACCATGTCGGTCCGATTACAGAACAACTATCGATAGTATCGATAGTTTATTAATATTGAAAAGCAATACTATCGATACTATCGATAGTTTATTCGCAGTCAAAGACCGATACTATCGATAGTATTGCTTCTTACCGGTAGTATTGTAGGTACTAACTAGGAGATCGATACTATCGATACTATCGATACTATCGATAGTCCTATCGATAGTTTGGCATTTTTCGATTAAAACTATCGATAGTAAAAGTATCGATAGTTCGGCAACACTATGTGGCGATTAAGTAACTACTCATCGCAATGGTCGGTCACGGGATGGGTGATCAAAGTTCACTATTTCGAGCTACTTCGTGCTTCCGAAGTTTATTTCCCTGCTCGATCGAATCAGAAATGATGAGATCCGCAGGAGAACTAAAACGACCGACATCGCTCGAAGGATTGCTCAGTTGAAGTGGCAGTGGGTGGGCGGGACACATAGCGCGGAGAACCGATGGCCGTTGGGATAAGTAAATCAATGATTATGATTACAGATTAAGATTATAAAGGTCAACAACCCAACACCTGTAAAATACTAAACTTATATTGTCTGGTTCCATTATATTTCGCCGCCGGGGCGCCTTACACAAATTTCTGAGCCAAAAAATTTTTATTCAACTTTATACGACATTCTACTTTACTTACAGCTAGCAAATGTATGAGTTTGCCTGTTTTTTACTCACTTTTGTTTTATAAATGTGTTCTACAATGCTAACATTTTATTCATTTCCTATACCTAGGCAGAAATGTTACGCAGTGGTCGCGGCAAGCAGTTAATTGCCCTGAGGGGCTACCGCCTAAGCACCGTTCGGCTTGATTACGATTACGAGCATCGTGCCATCCTTTTCATGTCGTAACACATTTGGTATGGCATGACAAGGATGGCACGATGCGTCGTAATCGACTTCAAGCCGACGGTGCTTAGGCGGTAGGGGGGCTGGTTTTAAATACTGCTGAGGGAACAGAAGGAGGATGGAACAAAAGGCAGCAGGTAACTACCTACCAGCCTAATTTATCTTACAGCATAACTAGGTACTTGCTTACCTTCTCCTGTATCTATCACCGGGTAAAGGAAGACTGATATGGTGGGTGTGTCTTCCTTCCGGGCTAGGTGTTGTTAGCCCGGGGACAACGATGTTAGTTGAAATTCCTATATTATATGAAAATTGTTGAGAATTTTTCTGTAATAGTGTCTATACACGTTCCGATCCGACAGCCGATTTAGTCTGCTCCCAGACCAAATCTGCGCTACACACGTTCCGATTTGGTCTGTTCCGACCAAATCTGCGCTACACACGTTCCGATTTGGTCTGGGAGCAGACCAAATCGGCGGTCGGATAGGAACGTGTGTAGATGCTATAAGCGCTATGTAGGTACAGTGCCACAACCTTTTCTGTGCCGGTGACAGCGGCGCTACGTACGGATTTCTTTTTTTTGTAACAATTTAACCGGCCCTGACTTCTAAGAACTTCAGCCGCTAGCAGCGCTATGGTTGGACATCAACTTGACAGCAAAATGACATTAAAAAAAACACGCTAGTTTCACATTTTGGCCATCGGCACAGCAAAGTTTGTGGCACTGTAGGTACGTTGCGTCAACGGTAGGTAGCGCCATCTGACGACTGTCAGCGGAGTCTTCTAGACGAATGAGAGCTGGTACACACTGGGCGCTTAGCGTTGCGTTCGGCGAGCGTTGATAGCGTACACACTCAGCGCTCTGCATAGCGTTACTAGGGCGAGTATACTCTGGCTTAGTGTGGATATGGGTTCCGAAGTAAATTGCTTTGAGTATGGCTCCTCTACAATCGCTTCAAAAGACGACGACGACGGAGAAAAAAAAACATGGGATGCACATAATACTAAAAGATAAAATAGACACATAAAATGTATTTTACAATGTATCAAAACATTGACCTAAGTTTTTCAAGTGTTTTAGAATTTCTATAAAATCATTTGATGAATTTCTGCATATTTTATAACTGACATTAAAGATGATTCATAAAAATTTAGAGGCTCAATTTACCAAATTTTTTTCCCAACGTGTGTCCACTCTACACGAAAGCGCGCGATCACATGTACAGTCCCAAGACTCCCAAGGCAGTCCCTGTATCTGAGAGCGCGCGGCTAACGCCAAAACTGACAGCTCGTGTCTGACGCGCGTCTGTCAAAAAGCGCGCGGTTCAATGTGTACGAAACATCAAAAATGTATGAGATGACAGGTTCTCAGAGCGCGCGTTACCAAAGCGCGCGCTCGAAAGCGCCCAGTGTGTACCAGCTCTCACAGGATGGTCGGCAGAGTCTTCGTGCTGTATGTGGGCCGTGTGGTCGTTATGTGCGGCGTCGTCAGATGTCGCCACATCACTCCTCTCCTAGACCGGAGGTCGACCCAATCAATGGTAGCTCAGCAGTTAGTACGTGTGAACTTGCAAGTGCAAGAGAGTGCTGCAGGATGCCCCAGTCTGCGGTGAGTCGAGACTTCGTCTGCGGTGAGTCGAGACGGTGCGGGGTGGCTGCTGGTCGCTGCTCCTGTCCACGGTGAGTCGGGATGGAGTGTGCGTTGTGACGGTAGGTCCGAGCGGCTGGCGCGCAGAACTGCCATTTCCATGCATAAAAATCACCCTAAAGCTGGGAAATACAGATAGGAGATCTTGCCAGTTGACGTAAAATTAAATTTTCACTTATCATGCTCGTAAAGTTCGTGTTTATGTTGGGCATAGGCTGCATAAAATCGCTTTTTATGCTCTAGTGCATACGTAAAATCTTCGTATAGTCTCAGAATCTAAGACAAAGGTCGTCAGGTAAACAAACAGTCACACACGCATTTAAACTTCGTTAAATAAACTTTTTATTTCATTCTGTTTCTTCAATTTTGTACATAATCCATATTAAATTACTAAATTAATAAAACTTGGCCATATTAATAAGTTTTCTAAGACATAAGTATTTCAAGAGCATTATGGACTACAATCTATGCTAAAGTCACTGTGCTGCAACTGCCACGTATAAAAAAAAGAAAAAGAAGTCTTCCCGCCAATATGGCGAAGTCTTTATTTTTTCTTTTTTGCAATATTGCTATTTATTTTCCTCACAATCGAAGTGAAAAGCAGAGAGTATAACTCTTACATAAAACCCATTTTATGCACTTGTTGTACAATCTACTATTTGCATCCAACTACATCAAAAAGTCAATTTGGCCAAAAATTTAAGATAGGAGTATTTGCTTCTTCCCCGTCGATACGATGGCATTGGCACTCTTGAGTGAGCATTGGCATCATCAACTTATGACGAAAATCCCGAAAACCAATAAAGGGAAAATAATTTAATTTTTTTGTATTCACAATGCAAATTTATTATTGAAAATGAAATGTTAGAGAAAAACGACCCATCCTCCAAGTAGCTCCGCCGGGAATCGAACCCTCACTGTCCGGGCGAATGCTCTGACCGCTGAGCTACGGAGTCCGCAACAACTCCGAGCTCAGCGCAACGATTGGAGCAACGACTCCGTAGCTCAGCGGTCAGAGCATTCGTCCGGACAGTGAAAGGTCCCGGGTTCGATTCCCGGCGGAGCTACTTACAGGCGAGTCGTTTTTTTTTATATTTCATTTTCAATAATTAGTGTAGTCAATGAAGCTAGTTGACCCCCACAGTAATTCCTCAGTCATAGAAAACTTTACAGCATGATAAAGTATCAATAAATTAAAAGTATGGTATAAATTTCCAAAAAATAATAATAATAGAAGGTTAGGTATTTTTTAATGAAAGTCTTATTTCATTGATATCTTTTTTAGGAAAAATGCTCCGTCTAAACTTTCTTCACCGGACATATTCATGTAACGTATAAAAACAATAATATAAAATATCCAAAAAATATCCCAGCAGAAACACCAAATTTTAATAACAATTGGGGTGACTTGAACTGAAAAATGTCTCTGTCGAACTTTTTAACGGAATTGTACCATTTTGCCAAGCATACTCATGCTTGAAAAAAGGTTTTGGATTTTTATCAAGTATCACATACTAATATAAATAACTCATTTGGTAAAATAAATTTGGACTGAGAAATTACTCGGTTCAATATATAAACAGATTTGTTTATTTAGGTATAAATACCTAACTTCCGTGTGAGTTTTTTTTTTTGGATAATCATTTAAAAGTTTATGGCTCATGCTATTTTATAACCCAGCAAAGTTTCATCGACTGAGGAATTAGTGTATGGGTCTCCATACAAAGAATCTGTTCATTGCCTACACTAAATAAAGAGAGAGAAAAACACTCTTTCTTGCGTTCTGTAGTTATTATTACTGTAAGGCTACGCTCACTTTGTGTCATCTTAAGTGAGCGTACCCTTATAGTGAAGGCAGCTATGAAGCTTACCTAAAAAATGTAAAAAAAAAAAAAAAAAAAAAATTACTTTCAAAAAACTTTATTCACCTTATTCTCCTAGGTGCATTAAGTATACTATTGTAATCTTTATTCACTTTTATGAAGAATCTTTTTTATGCTCATGATTTATGATTGTTATATTGACACACAATAATTATCCTGCAAACTATTATGAGTTTATTACTTATGTGTTTCTTCAAAGCAAATTTTCCACACTACTTAATCTGATAGCGGCATTTAAAAAATACGCATACCTACTCCAAGCGCACACCAAAACAACGCAGATCCGGCGTTCAACTAATGATGAATTCATAATATATGTGAGGCCCAGCTTACTGTTAAGAGCATTGACGCGGTCGAACGCCGTTTTGCCTCAAAATAGGCAGTTTTGAACGAGATATTTTCTATGAAAACGTAATCTTAGAAACATGCTAATTTCAAATTATTGTAAACAGTATCTTTGTCTAAAAAGTAAGTAAAAAACATTTTTCTTTTTATAGAGTATTTGTGAATACTAACAATTTTCCCGAACAGTGTTCTATAAACTTCACTTTTAACATCAATTTTGAAGCTCTAATTTTTTAATACCATTGAAAAAAATAGGGAACAAAAATTTCTATGTATATCTACATATCATTACGCAAATAGTTAGTAAGGAAATTAGTTTAATTTGTGATTATTTTCATACGAAATTAAAATCCAAACAAAGTGAAATTATAAAGAAATCACTGGTGGTAAACATGCAACATTTATCAATAAATTACTTTATTTTACAAAAAGTTATAGTGTAACGTAAAATAAGAACATATTATCTAAAGTTTGAATACAAAAAACCTATATAATGATGCATAATTTATTTTATATATTTTTTTTTAAAGTGCTATAAAACACTCTGCGCAAAACATTTCAAATTAGTCCGCCGCTAGGCTCTTTAGAGGGAGGACGTATCGCTCGGTGCTCTGCCGTCTGCCGTTCGACCTTTGCAGTGTGCTGCGTGGTGTGGTCTAGTTTATAGTGCAACCGACACGTCTTAGTACTTTCGTCTTAGTACACTCATTAGATAGGTAATTGAAAATTGTTTACTTCTATGATCATTAGCTCACTCACACACCTAATTGTATTTATCATTATTGAATACGTATTTGTAATAGAAACTGACCCTGAAAATGATCTAACAAATAGTAATTTGTAAGGTCATTTTTTAATTTGATGACTCTGTATGAAGTAAATCAGGAGGAAAAAAATTAACCTTGACGAGTTTCTTGCCGGTACTTCTTCAAGGTCTCCTGTTCTAGGGTTTGCGAACCCATGGCGTAAATGACTGAATTATCCAAATGGGATGTTGACCTTCAAAACGGTGTATAGGCACATGAGTACTATCAGAGTGTTGACTTCATAGAGCGTGCAAAATTTTGGTAGGGTTGTTACAAGTTAAAATTGTTAGCTTTCTATTAGGTACCTATTATGAAATATTTATTTACAAATTACTTACTCTAATGTTTCTCTTTATACATTTTATTTTTATAATTATATTTTTTTGGTACTATTTTAATAGAAAACAGCGACGCAATATCAAAAATGTAAAAAAAAATCCAAGATAGCGGCCAACTTTTTTGTCTGTTGGCCGATTTCGATGAAACTCGATTTCTAGTACTATTTTGACAAGAAAACAGTAACGCAATGTAAAAAATAAAAAAAATCCAAGATGGCGGCCAACTTTTTTGATTGTGGGCCGATTTCGATCAAACTCGGTTTTTGGTACTATTTTGACAAGAAAATAGCAACGCAATGTCAAAAATGTAAAAAATCTAAGATGGCGCCCAATTTTTTTGTTTGTTGGCCGATTTCGATGAAACTCGATTTCTAGTACTATTTTGACAAGAAAACAGCAAAGCAATGTTAAAAATACTAATAAATTCAAGATGGCGGCCATTTTTTTTGTTTATTGGCCGATTTCGATGTAACTTAGTTTTGGTACTATTTTGACAAGAAAATAGCAATGCAATATCAAAAATGTAAAAAAATTCAAGATGGCGCCCAAATTTTTTGTTTTTTGGCTGATTTCGATGAAACTCGATTTCTAGTACTATTTTGATAAGAAAACAGCAACGCAATGTAAAAAGCATTAAAAAATCCAAGATGGCGGCTAACTTTTTTGATTGTGGGCCGATTTCGATGAAACTCGGTTTTTGGTACTATTTTGGCAAGAAAATAGCAACGCAATGTCAAAAACTTAAAAAAATCCAAGATGGCGCCCAAATTTTTGGTCTGTTGGCCGATTTCGATGAAACTCGATTTCTAGTACTATTTTGACAAGAAAACAGTAACGCAATGTAAAAAATAAAAAAAAATCCAAGATGGCGGCCAACTTTTTTGATTGTGGGCCGATTTCGATCAAACTCGGTTTTTGGTACTATTTTGACAAGAAAATAGCAACGCAATGTCAAAAATGTAAAAAATCTAAGATGGCGCCCAATTTTTTTGTTTGTTGGCCGATTTCGATGAAACTCGATTTCTAGTACTATTTTGACAAGAAAACAGCAAAGCAATGTTAAAAATACTAATAAATTCAAGATGGCGGCCAACTTTTTTGTTTATTGGCCGATTTCGATGTAACTTAGTTTTGGTACTATTTTGACAAGAAAATAGCAATGCAATATCAAAAATGTAAAAAAATTCAAGATGGCGCCCAAATTTTTTGTTTTTTGGCTGATTTCGATGAAACTCGATTTCTAGTACTATTTTGATAAGAAAACAGCAACGCAATGTAAAAAGCATTAAAAAATCCAAGATGGCGGCTAACTTTTTTGATTGTGGGCCGATTTCGATGAAACTCGGTTTTTGGTACTATTTTGGCAAGAAAATAGCAACGCAATGTCAAAAACTTAAAAAAATCCAAGATGGCGCCCAAATTTTTGGTCTGTTGGCCGATTTCGATGAAACTCGATTTCTAGTACTATTTTGACAAGAAAACAGCAAAGCAATGTTAAAAATACTAATAAATTCAAGATGGCGGCCAACTTTTTTGTTTATTGGCCGATTTCGATGTAACTTAGTTTTGGTTCTATTTTGACAAGAAAATAGCAATGCAATATCAAAAATGTAAAAAAATTCAAGACGGCGCCCAAATTTTTTGTTTGTTGGCTGATTTCGATGAAACTCTATTTCTAGTACTATTTTGACAAGAAAACAGCAACGCAATGTAAAAAGCATTAAAAAATCCAAGATGGCGGCTAACTTTTTTGATTGTGGGCCGATTTCGATGAAACTCGGTTTTTGGTACTATTTTGGCAAGAAAATAGCAACGCAATGTCAAAAACTTAAAAAAAATCGAAGGTGGCGCCCAAGTTTTTGGTTTGTTGGCCGATTTCGATGAAACTCGATTTCTAGTACTATTTTGACAAGAAAACAGAACTGCAATGTAAAAAATATTGAAAAACCAAGATGGCGCAGAAATTTTTTGTTTGTTGGCCGATTTTGATGAAACACGATTTCTAGTACTATTTTGACATGAAAATAGCAACGCAATGTCAAAAATTGGAAAAAATCCAAGATGGCGCCCAATTTTTTTGTTTGTTGGCCGATTTCGATGAAACTCGATTTCTAGTACTATTTTGACAAGAAAACAGCAACGCTATGTAAAAAATATAAAAAATCCAAGATGGCGCCCAATTTTTTTGTTTGTTGGCCGATTTCGATGAAACTCGATTTCTAGTACTATTTTGACAAGAAAACAGCAACGCTATGTAAAAAATATAAAAAATCCAAGATGGCGGCCAACTTTTTAGTCTGTGGGCTGATTTTGATGAAGCTTGGTTTTTGGTACTATTTTGACAAGGAAATAGCAACGCAATGTTAAAAACATTAAATAATCCAAGATTAAAAACCAAGTTTTATCGAAATCGCCCCACAAACAAAAAGTTGGCGCCATCTTGGTTTTTTAATATTTTTTACATTGCAGTTCTATTTTCTTGTCAAAATAGTACCAGAAATCGAGTTTCATCGAAATCGGCAAACAAACCAAAAATTTGGGCGCCATCTTGGATTTTTTTTCCTTTTTTGACATGGCGTTGCTATTTTCTTGTCAAAATAGTACTAGAAATCGAGTTTCATCGAAATCGGCCAACAAACCAAAAATTTGGGCGCCATCTTGGATTTTTTTAAGTTTTTGACATTGCGTTGCTATTTTCTTGCCAAAATATTACCACAAACCGAGTTTCATCATTTCATCAAAATCGGCCTACAATCAAAAAAGTTGGCCGCCATCTTGGATTTTTAATAAAGATTGGTTAAATTCAAAATATATTTCTCTTTTGAGAGTTATTGAAAAGGCGTAGCCTGAAAACTGCTCATACGTGCTTCGCGTTGACCCTGAGCTTGTCCACTGGCTGAGCTGTCGTAAACCGGTTTTTCCAGACACGCCGTGTACGGACACGCCAGTGACAAGCAGCCAGTGGACACGCACACATGCCCAGCATGCTTGTAGTAGTGTAATCATTTCCCACCGTTCTATGAAGTCGTTTCTCTGTAATACGTAGTAGTATTTTTTTTCCTGTGGTATAGGTCTACATCAGATTGTGATAAAAATGGTATTCTGAAATCGGTATTTTATTTCTAAACTAGCTTTCCGCCCGCGGCTTCGCCCGCGTGGACTACACGACGTTATCCCGCGGGAATGTGATATTTTTCCGAGATAAAAGTAGCTTATGTTCCTCTCCAGGCTACAAAGTATCTGTGTCCTACAGCCAAATCCATTCAGCCGTTTTGGCGTGATTGAGTAACAAACATACAAACATACAAACATACAAACATACAAACATCTAAACATCGGTCGAATGGTCGGTCATACATGAATAACATAAGATAAGTAAGCAAGTACTTACATACACATTTGGGAAGGATTACTTTATTAGTATTAGTTGGTAAACTTTTAAAAAATCTACTTCATGTAAACAATAAAATATTGTCTATGTAGTAAACCCATTAGATTACAGCATACACTTATTATGATTATGTAAGGGTAAGTAAGGATATAATATAAAAACTAACACTAAATAATATTTTCACACTTATGCTCTGAAATGTTAATATTATATTTGAGAAAAGAATGCAGTACGTGGCACTTTTCCGAGGTAAACATTCTAAATTTGAAAATCACTGCAGTAATGAATTTCAGTACTTACTTACTGCACTGATTTTAGTGCAGTAAGTAAGTACTGAAATTCATTACTGCAGTGATCTGCAATGGTACTACCAACTTTTTTTCTTTATTTTTTCTTTCGTTATTCCTGTGTATAAAAACAGAAAAAGCAAAGAGACATTTGCACCATACAGCCACATTATTATATTATTATATAGGTAATTATTATATCATAATTAGGTTAACTTTTTTTAAAATACGGTGCACACAGAGTAATTATATTACTTCGTATTGTACCATAAGCGCTAAGTATGTACCCTTAGCACGAACATCAATCGAAAAAACAAAATGAGATTTATCATAGACAAAATATCCTTTACGAGTAATTTTGTATGGGAAATATGTACAGCGCCATCTACCGCCCAGAAGCGGGTATTGAAGTTGCGCATTTTCGTAGCAAGTAGTAAGTATCAATAGGCTGTATGACCGTTCCACATGGCCTCACAAACCAATATTAAAAAAACGGCGGGAATGATTTTCAGCGTTTCATTTGATATCAATACAGCTTATATTGTGTAATAAATTATCAAAATGAGTTCTGCCAATGAAACATATATACAGACATTGTGTGTACCTACTCCACCAAATTTGAGAGCAGAAGCAAAATTAATAACAGAAAAGTTACTGCCAGCAAAATCAAAAGAAAGATAATCATATGAAAACCTACGATCTGATTTGGAAAAGTGAAAAAAGGCGCATATTTACGTTTTCGGAATCTGTGTTGTTGGCGTACCTATTTTAATGATACATCATTAAAATAATATTATTATGGGCAATTTATACAAAGTGTGCCCGGGAAAACAATAACATTTACACTTAATAATTGCCCGAACATGTGTCATATAATTTTAATAAATTTTATTTAGTTAAACAGTTTTTTTATTTCCTCGCATTTCTTGCGAAAAGCACTATACAAGCCTTGTACGGTAAGCAAATTACCTGTCCTCGGCTTTAATGTACTATTAAACTTGAGTTAAAAGGATCAATGTGATTAGTTTGACTATAGCAGGACACCGCACGTTTGACCTTGAGCGCACGTCTGATGCGAGTGAAAGTTATTCATTTACCTAAACTCGACGCGACGCATTTGGGTTTAACGCTCTTAAGCGCGTCACAAACGGTGAAGATGCTATAATATTTTATCTTAAGATATCGTAAGATAAAATATTATAGCATCTTAAACTATCACACACGGTTAAGAAACGATATATTTTGGAATCTTTTCACTCTCTTGATATCCGTCCTAGGTAGCGGACGAATATTATGTAAACCATCTTATACAGGGTGATCAAAAATGAGCAATTCGGATTTGCTATTAAGACTTATTGGACAGTTCTGTTCATCAGAAGATGATTCTGACCTGGAATTTGATATAAAAATTGCTATAGCTAATTCGAACTCTAGATCAGTTTGGATAGAAAATCATACTATCATCATTAGGTAGGTACCTACTCCTTACGTTTGACGTTTCAAAGCGTCATTATTTCTAAGTAAACTTTTTGGTTAAACTAGGTGTAAACTTACTCTTCGTTTATTATGAATGTGTTACGGGACCCCCTCGTCGGCCAGCGGTACACTAGCCGGAACGTCGGAAGTCACCGCATAGTATTCAATTAGAAGATGTTGTAGAGAATAAAAGATTGTTTCAGCACTTGGAGAGTTGTTTTATCAAATATTGTAAATTAGATATATGAAAGAATATGAAAAATAGGAACTGTTACTATAATTAATTAATTTTCTATTTAATAGTTATTACATTTCACTTATAAATTTTTGGTACGCTAGCTCGCACGCGAGCTCTTTTCAGCTTGATTGTTCTGGTAGGACTGAATCAAAATGCTGAATAGGGCACGTGGAGCGAAGAATTACGAAAGAACAGTGGTACAGCATAAAATTGATGGCCAGTACGTAAAACTATAAAACTTTCCAGCCACTACTGGAGTTTCTAACCATCCATAATGACTGGAACGAAACGGCATCGTTACAAATGTTTTGACTTTTTCGTATTTATCCCAAAATGTTTAAAAAATAAATGTCCACCCGTGCGAAGCCGGGGCGGGCCGCTAGCTCTCTATATGCCCAGCACCGAAAACGGGACAACCTGTATACACATCTTTTCGGATCCAAAATATATATTTCGTATGTTAAGATAGTATCTTAACATGCAAAATATATATTTCCGTATCTTAACATACGAAATATATATTTTGCCGTATCGCCTAGCATCTTAAGATACTTAATATGAAAATATATGTTATCTTCGGCGTGTGTGATGGTCCATTGAATTGTATGGCGAGCGATATTCTATGTTAAGATAAAATATTATAGTTTTAGAACTTTTAAGGGAAATCTAATATGAAAACTATTTAAATAAAAATCGGAAGCAAAAGTACTTTTAACATGTATTGAAAATTTAATGATAAAATTAAATACAAAATGATAGTCGATTTGATAACAAGGTTCGGTGTTATCTAGCGCACGTCTCTCGGCCAAATAGCCTGTTGTCCAGTCCTTGTCATCTGAGGAAGGGAGGCGAGGGGGTCCCATGGCTGGTGACATCATGCATGGTTTCAGTAACATCAGCAGTTTGTTGCTAACACGGCCTCTCCTGACGGAGGAGCGTCCTCGATGCTCTCTTGGTCTGTTGTCCTGGCTCCGGCTGAAGTTGTCCCTTGACCAGGTTGGTCATCGGTCTCCTGCAGAGTAAATACAATCGATTGTAAGTAAATACCATGGCAGTACCTCCAACGTTATCGAGGGTTTAGGGACCGATATTTTTGTTTTTCAATGCGCTTTCATACATTTCCACGTGATACTTTTTTTTTCAAACAAAACATTTTGTTTACATCTATTCCCTGGTAGGTACATGAAACTATTTCGATGCCATCAAGGCTTTACTCGACAACTGAAACACTAAACCGATGCCTTAAAGGGCCTTACACGGTAAATGGGCATAACACGTATTCCGTTGCCATTGAGGCCTTACACGCGAATACTAACTTATCGATGCCAATGTAGGCCTTACACGATAGACAGCCTCCCGTTACCACAAAGGGCTTTACACGCGAAAACTAACACATCGATGCCAATCTAGGCCTTACACGATAACACTATGAAATGCAATGCCATTAAGGCCTTACTTGCTAATACAGCCGTAACCTAACTGCCGACTCTATGCAACTCTAGGCCTTACGACAGCCCGATCTTAATAGGTTTTTAATACAGGAGGTATCAAACACGAACTCCTTTAATATTCACAAAGATGTTTTGTTTTGTGTGAAACGCCAGTATAACGTGATCTCGAAATTCGTTCCTCCTAAAATAGCCGGCCAGGCCGAGGAATTGCCTGACTTGTTTTACTGTGCTAGGCACAGGTGAATTTGCTAGTGCCTCTATTTTTTGCACACTCGGCCGGACCTGACCATTACCAATCGTTCTTCCTAGATACTCTACTTCAGTAGTAAGGAAAGAACATTTTCGTAAATTTATAGAAAACCCGGCTTATTTATCACTGCAGATAAGCGCTCTTTTTCATCGCCGAACAACGGAGTGTTTATTGAAGTGAGCTGAGTAGTCGACTTACTATGAGTCACATTATTTACAATAGAACTGTTTCTAACTATTCGCTGAGAGTCGCTCGTACGGATGTAAGCGATACCTTCCCTATTCAAAACATCCGTGCCGATAAGAACCGGCGCACTAAGATAATTGCGTGGTACAACATAAAGATCTACCTCTAGAGTAACGTCGCTAAACTCTATGGGCAAAGTTACGAAACAATCGGATCGCATTTCTATACTCCGCCTAAACCGCGTAATATCTGGACACTTGAGTTCGTTCGACGAGAGAAATGCTTAACAAGGTCACTTGAAATTAGTGAAATACTAGACCCGCTATCAATCAACACGTCAGTGGGAATACCACTTATTACAGCTGTTACAATATCGGTTTTATTTTGATGGCATTCTGTTTCGCGGCAAAAGTTTATGTTTGCTTTATTTCTCGTTTCCGATCGTTCCTTGGCAAAACATCTATCATCACTATGGCCTATCTTCTTACAAAATGAGCACATGAGTTTTGCTGAAAACTTATTCATAGACTCCGGGTTAATAATCGATTTGCCTTTATTCGCGTCATCATCGATTTTAATTCGTTTGGGACAGTGTTTCATTTTATGTCCCGATTTTTTGCAATTATAACAACGCACAAGTGTACCTGTATTTTGGGCTGGACGCTTATGTCGATTAGAGGATAAATCATAGACATTGCGGTCAGTGCGTGCGCCTATGTTACTGTTGTTAGGTACACTCGCACTCGTACGACAAGGTTTCGCATAGCTCGATAAGAACTCCACAATTGTTTCGGGTGTCAATTTCGCGTTTGTAGCGGCCGCTCGTATTTGAGGGTCTTTTATGCCACGTACGATTACATCACACAATAAATCGGTACTTAATCCTTTTACAATTCGTAGCCGTAACAAAGACTTTCGCGCGTATTCTGCATATGTGGAGTACTTATCAGACTCTTTGCTCATTACATCAAAAAGTATATTTGCAACGTCAATGCGGCGTGGACAAAGTGATCTAAGTTCCAATTTAAAATTAGACCAGTTACGATCGTTACTGGTCCACTCGCGCAACCATGAGCGTGCCTCACCTTTTAACGATAATCCCACACGAGCAAGGCACTCTTTATCATCCCATTGGTTTTGCGAGCGAGCAACGTCCACTTCGTCACACCACGCATCGACGTCATGAATACTGGGATCAAAATCAGACACATAATAATGGTTTGATCTCACCGGATTTATGGTTCTCAGCGCGTCGATGAGACGCTCCGTGACGTCCGCTGACGCCGCCTGCGTCCGCCTGCGTCCTGTTTCCGTGTTGTCAGCGACGCTCAGGGTGCAGCTGTTTGGTCCGGCGTGCACAGGAAGTGGCGGAGTGGCTCCACCGTCCCGGTCTGCGCTGGAGGCGCTGATCAGGTCGGCACTGGGGGCACCGGTCGGAGCTGATGCCACACTGGCGGGGGTGCCGGCGCGCTGCTCCAGTGTTGCGAGGCGGTTCAGGATCGCTTCCATCGTCGCTTCCAGTCTACCTATATTAGGGACAGAAGCTGGCGAAGACGTGCGCTCTCGCGATTTCTTATGATTTTTGCTAGACATGACTGGAAATTAAATTCAAAATGGCGGGAATATGCGGCCTTTTTGGCGTTCAATTCCACATCTGATTTTAGAACTTTTAAGGGAAATCTAATATGAAAACTATTTAAATAAAAATCGGAAGCAAAAGTACTTTTAACATGTATTGAAAATTTAATGATAAAATTAAATACAAAATGATAGTCGATTTGATAACAAGGTTCGGTGTTATCTAGCGCACGTCTCTCGGCCAAATAGCCTGTTGTCCAGTCCTTGTCATCTGAGGAAGGGAGGCGAGGGGGTCCCATGGCTGGTGACATCATGCATGGTTTCAGTAACATCAGCAGTTTGTTGCTAACAATAGTATCTTCACCGTCTGTGACGACCTTTAAGCAGGTTAAATCGTCATATTGATGTAGGCCATTTTCTAGAAATGGTTTGTTAGATCCATTTTAGCTGGGGTGATTTAAGTTTAAGTACTTATTTTAAATATAATATTGTTTTGTGACCAGAGCCGGTACTTACAGGTGATTAAAGTTCACTAAGAGTAGGTTTAATTCACCTAGGTGATCCATTTTTAACTTGGGTGAATAAAGTTTACTTATTTTTTAAAATATATGTCTTTGTTTTGTGACCAGCGGTATAGGTAAATAAAGTTTACGAATAGTACCTATACTTAATTTACCGAGGTGAATTAACCCAGGTGAATTAAGTTTACGGAGCGGTCTATCCTCACGTTATTTATTGCCTCCCGGACTAGAAATGCTTAGAATTAATCAAGGAATATAATTATGTGATGAAGCACATAGCTTAATACAATTTTTTTTGGGTTATGAATGGAAGCGATGCATAACTGCCTCCACAATTATTTGTGGACTTTAATTTTCACCAATAAAGAGAGAGAAAATACTCTTTCTTGCGTTCTGTGGTTATTATTACTGTAAGGCTACGCTCACTTTGTTTGTGTCTTCTAAGCGAGCGGACCCTTATTTTCAAAGAGCACAATAAAACGAGGTAATAGTTCCAATATGTGTATTTTCCCTCATACGTTCAAATGCCCGCGAGATCAACTGCATTCTTTCACATAAAAAAGACCTCGACTATCAACACGGTACTGTTACAATACGATTATCGACCTATGACATTTTATTATAATAATAATTATGTAATTACAAAAAGTCTGTCAACTAAATACAAAAAGTTCAGCGCGCATAGCGTACCGAACGCTTACATACATATACATATTTTATATATAAAGATAAGATATACATAGCACTACGTTAATTTCTTTTTAAACAATAACCTATAAGGAGTGGACTTAATGAGACGGCGCCCGGGCGCATTACACTATGAATTTAAGAGAACAAACGTTATATAAACACAATTTCGTTCGGATTCGGTTATGGTTATATTACAGGCGATCGGCGCAATCCAGGGGGCTCCCCGCTATGTACATCGCGCTGCCTGCAACAAAACAATGTTACACATTAAATAAATAATAATAATCCTACATTTTTGAAGTGAAAACTTCTTTAGCGGCGCTGTGCAATTTTTGTGGTGGGTAAAAAATGTCAAACTCGCGTCTGTCCTGTCCCCGTGACCGTCAGATTGAAAATTCGTAAGATGGACACGTGAACTGCCCCCTGATTCACAAATCGTCGGAACGGAATGTTTGCATTGTCTCCGTCACTCACTACAGAATAGACAAAGAAAAAGCACAGAATTCGAATCCGATTCCGTTGGTTCGTGAACCAGGGGGCTGATCGAAAAACTGTTACAATGTCGGTAAAATATGAAGACAAAGGAGAATGCCCATGGACGGTACTCATTTGTAACATGCTTCAAGATAAAAAACCTACTACAATTAATTTCTTAATATTTGACCATTTTTCGTGGCCCAGAGTTTTAATTTTGAACAGGGATTTACTTTTTAGGTATTAAAGTAACAGTGTATTTATCAACCACGGAAACCAGGACACTGCTGTGTGACTGCCACTGTCAGGAGTGTTGCCATTGCAGGTATTTTTACCTGATTTCGGATAATTTAGGCTTTGAGCGGGTATGTTTAAGGGTAGCGACGACTGTCGGATAAATATGGGTATTTTTGTGGCGATCGTGCAGAAAAAGCCAAAATGACAACTACAGGCAGGAACCCAACACTATTTAAAATAGTAACTGTTGTGTGTTATTTTTTTATGAAAGGCGTAGAAGTTCATATTATTATGTTACATGAAACACTCATTATTACATCTTTAGCCTATTCGCCCTAGCCCCGACGAATCCGGGTAATTTCTGATTCGGTTACGGACTTTTTCTAGTTTGATAGGCGGCAACACTGACTCTGTCAGTCATCGAAAATATCGACCAAAGAGTAATAACTCTGCGCGCGACTAGGGTGTTTTTGGCGCTAGTAACAATACATTTTTTTGCCCTAAGCTTATGGGAAATATTAGTATTCGATTTTGACTGCGCGCAGACTTATCTGGCGCGACATACTCTTTAGTGATTACATACTCTTTGATCGACATCGGACGGAGCTTATGAACTGGATTTCTGTTATTTTGATTTAAAAATCGTTGGTGTAGACTTTTAAACCTTAAATTGTGGTATTTGTGAATCGTGATATTTTCTATAAAAATATCGAATCATTCGCGTGGTGCATTGTTATTTGGAAGAATGTTCGACTGAAACAATCGCTGTTTATACTTACTGTTACATTTTAGGAAATAATTTCTAAACTCTTGTTTTTACTTTCAATATAATAATGGAGAGAAGTAATTAGATATTTTACCTACATAATAAAACAGGTATGGCTTTGATGCAACATTAGACGGCCGTCCATTGCAACTTGGGCATTCTCCTTTCGCCACTGTTTCTAAAGTTTTATTAGAAAAGGGGCTGCTTTTTTTTATTGAAGCATTGAAGCCAGAAGACCTCGGTTCAAATCCAGTCCGTATTTTTTGTTTTGTCGAATTCCTTTTTTCAGACGTCAGACTTAGATAAGATTGCAACATAATTATCAAATATTTTGAACTGCCGGACCACTTTTAAGATTTAAACCCTCTATTCACTGGACTAATTATCTACAACGTGTCAATGCAATAAGGGAAAAGCCCATACACCCCGACTAATTTATTATTAAAATGAAGTCCATTAAAAAAAAATTATTTTTAAGAGCATTGACGCGGTCGAACGCCGTTTTGCCTCAAAATAGGCAGTTTTGAACGAGATATTTTCTATGAAAACGTACTCTTAGAAACATGTTAATTTCAAATTATTGTAAACAGTATCTTTGTCTAAGAAGTTAGTAAAAAACATTTTTCTTTTTATAGAGTATTTGTGAATACTGACAATTTTCCCGAACAGTGTTTTATAAACTTCACTTTTAACATCAATTTTGAAGCTCTAATTTTTTAATACCATTGAAAAAAATAGGAAACAAAAATTTCTATGTATATTTACATATCATTACGCAAATAGTTAGTAAGGAAATTAGTTAAATTTGTGATTATTTTCATACGAAATTAAAATCCAAACAAAGTGAAAGTATAAAGAAATCACTGGTGGTAAACATACAACATTTATCAATAAATTACTTTATTTTACAAAAACTTATAGTCTAACGTAAAATAAGAACATATTATCTAAAGTTTGAATACAAAAAACCTATATAATGATGCATAATTTATTTTATATATATTTTTTTAAAGTGCTATAAAACACTCTGCGCAAAACATTTCAAATTAGTCCGCCGCTAGGCTCTTCAGAGGGAGGACGTATCGCTCGGTGCTCTGCCGTCTGCCGTTCGCTGACCTTTGCAGTGTGCTGCGTGGTGTGGTATAGTTTATAGTGCAACCGACACGTCTTAGTACTTTCGTCTTAGTACACTCATTAGATAGGTAATTGAAAATTGTTTACTTCTATGAACATTAGTTCACTCACACACCTAATTGTATTTATCATAATTGAATACGTATTTGTAATAGAAACTGACCCTGAAAATGATCTAACAAATAGTAATTTGTAAGGTCATTTTTTAATTTGACGACTCTGTATGAAGTAAATCAGGAGGAAAAAAATTAACCTTGACGAGTTTCTTGCCGGTACTTCTTCAAGGTCTCCTGTTCTAGGGTTTGCGAACCCATGGCGTAAATGACTGAATTATCCAAATGGGATGTTGACCTTCAAAACGGTGTATAGGCACATGAGTACTATCAGAGTGTTGACTTCATAGAGCGTGCAAAATTTTGGTAGGGTTGTTACAAGAAGTTAAAATTGTTAGCTTTTTATTAGGTACCTATTATGAAATATTTATTTACAAATTACTTACTCTAATGTTTCTCTTTATACATTTTATTTTTATAATTATATTTTTTTGGTACTATTTTAATAGAAAACAGCGACGCAATATCAAAAATATAAAAAAAATCCAAGATAGCGGCCAACTTTTTTGTCTGTTGGCCGATTTCGATGAAACTCGATTTCTAGTACTATTTTGACAAGAATACAGTAACGCAATGTAAAAAATATAAAAAAATCCAAGATGGCGGCCAACTTTTTTGATTGTGGGCCGATTTCGATGAAACTCGGTTTTTGGTACTATTTTGACAAAAAAATAGCAACGCAATGTCAAAAATGTAAAAAATCTAAGATGGCGCCCAATTTTTTTGTTTGTTGACCGGTTTCGATGAAACTCGATTTCTAGTACTATTTTGACAAGAAAACAGCAAAGCAGTGTTAAAAATACTTATAAATTCAAGATGGCGGCCAACTTTTTTGTTTATTGGCCGACTTTGATGTAACTTAGTTTTTGGTACTATTTTCGACAAGAAAATAGCAATGCAATATCAAAAATGTAAAAAAATTCAAGATGGCGCCCAAATTTTTTGTTTGTTGGCTGATTTCGATGAAACTCGATTTCTAGTACTATTTTAACAAGAAAACAGCAACGCAATGTAAAAAATATTAAAAAATCCAAGATGGCGGCTAACTTTTTTGATTGTGGGCTGATTTCGATGAAACTCGGTTTTTGGTACTATTTTAGCAAGAAAATAGCAACGCAATGTCAAAAACTTAAAAAAATCTAAGATGGCGCCCAAATTTTTGGTTTGTTGGCCGATTTCGATGAAACTCGATTTCTAGTACTATTTTGACAAGAAAATAGCAACGCAATGTCAAAACTTGAAAAAATCCAAGATGGCGCCCAAATTTTTGGTTTGTTGGCCGATTTCGATGAAACTCGATTTCTAGTACTATTTTGACAAGAAAACAGAACTGCAATGTAAAAAATATTCAAAAAACCAAGATGGCGCCGAAATTTTTTGTTTGTTGGCCGATTTTGATGAAACTCGATTTCTAGTACTATTTTGACATGAAAATAGCAACGCAATGTCAAAAATATAAAAAAATCCAAGATGGCGCCCAATTTTTTTGTTTGTTGGCCGATTTCGATGAAACTCGATTTCTAGTACTATTTTGACAAGAAAATAGCAACGCAATGTTAAACATTTGAAAAAATCCAAGATGGCGCCCAAATTTTTGGTTTGTTGGCCGATTTCGATGAAACTCGATTTCTAGTACTATTTTGACAAGAAAACGGAACTGCAATGTAAAAAATATTCAAAAAACCAAGATGGCGCCGAAATTTTTTGTTTGTTGGCCGATTTTGATGAAACTCGATTTCTAGTACTATTTTGACATGAAAATAGCAACGCAATGTCAAAAATGTAAAAAAATCCAAGATGGCGCCCAATTTTTTTGTTTGTGGCCGATTTCGATGAAACTCGATTTCTAGTACTATTTTGACAAGAAAACAGCAACGCTATGTAAAAAATATAAAAAAATCCAAGATGGCGGCCAACTTTTTAGTCTGTGGGCTGATTTTGATGAAGCTTGGTTTTTGGTACTATTCTGACAAGGAATTAGCAACGCAATGTTTAAAAAATTAAATAATCCAAGATTAAAAACCAAGTTTTATCGAAATCGCCCCACAAACAAAAAAGTAGGCCGCCATTTAGGATTTTTGAATATTTTTAACATTGCGTTGCTGTTTTCTTGTCAAAATAGTGCTAGAAATCGAGTTTCATCGAAATCGACCAACAAACAAAAAATTGGGCGCCATCTTAGATTTTTTTACATTTTTGACATTGCGTTGCTATTTTCTTGTCAAAATAGTACTAGAAATCGAGTTACATAAAAATCGGCCAACAAAAAAAAATTTCGGCGCCATCTTGGTTTTTTAATATTTTTTACATTGCAGTTCTATTTTCTTGTCGAAATAGTACTAGAAATCGAGTTTCATCGAAATCGGCCAACAAACCAAAAATTTGGGCGCCATCTTGGATTTTTTTAAATTTTTAACATGGCGTTGCTATTTTCTTGTCAAAATAGTACTAGAAATCGAGTTTCATCGAAATCGGCCAACAAACCAAAAATTTGGGTGCCATCTTGGATTTTTTAAGTTTTTGACATTGCGTTGCTATTTTCTTGCCAAAATATTACTAGAAATCGAGTTTCATCGAAATCGGCCAACAAACCAAAAATTTGGGTGCCATCCTGGATTTTTTTAAGTTTTTTACATTGCGTTGCTATTTTCTTGCCAAAATATTACCACAAACCGAGTTTCATCATTTCATCAAAATCGGCCTACAATCAAAAAAGTTGGCCGCCATCTTGGATGTTTAATAAAGATTGGTTAAATTCAAAATATATTTCTCTTTCGAGAGTTATTGAAAAGGCGTAGCCTGAAAACTGCTGATACGTGCTTTGCGTTGACCCTGAGCTTGTCCACTGGCTGAGCTGTCGTAAACCGGTTTTTACAGACACGCCGTGTACGGACACGCCAGTGACAAGCAGCCAGTGGACACGCACACATGCCCAGCATGCTTGTAGTAGTGTAATCATTTCCCACCGTTCTATGAAGTCGTTTCTCTGTAATACGTAGTAGTATTTTTTTTCCTGTGGTATAGGTCTACATCAGATTGTAATAAAAACGGTATTCTGAAATCGGTATTTTATTTCTAAACTAGCTTTCCGCCCGCGGCTTCGCCCGCGTGGACTACACGACGTTATCCCGCGGGAATGTAATATTTTTCCGGGATAAAAGTAGCTTATGTTCCTCTCCAGGCTACAAAGTATCTGTGTCCTAAATTTCAGCCAAATCCGTTCAGCCGTTTTGGCGTGATTGAGTAACAAACATACAAACATACAAACATCTAAACATCCAAACATCTAATCTTTCACATTTATAATATTAGTAGGAAGTAGGATAGGATTACGTATCGAATGGTCGGTCATACATGAATAACATAAGATGAGTAAGCAAGTACTTACATAAACATTTGGGAAGGATTACTTTATTAGTATTAGTTGGTAAACTTTTAAAAAATCTACTTCATATAAACAATAAAATATTGTCTATGTAGTAAACCCATTAGATTACAGCATACACTTATTATGATTATGTAAGGGTAAGTAAGGATATAATATAAAAACTAACACTAAATAATATTTAAACTTGAGTTAAAAGGATCAATGTGATTAGTTTGACTATAGCAGGACACCGCACGTTTGACCTTGAGCGCACGTCTGATGCGAGTGAAAGTTATTCATTTACCTAAACTCGACGCGACGCATTTGGGTTTAACGCTCTTAAGAAACTTCCAAGTTTTTCGTGCTCATAGGTCTCCGTGACGTGACTTTCTGAAAGATTTTAAGCTCTACTTTGACGTAAGAGAGCACGTGACAGTAGACACAAACATTTTTAGAAGCGGCAGAAAAAAAAACTTCTTTTTTTTTTAACCCCTATCAAAAATGTGTGGAATTGATTTCTACTCTCGATTCTGATCATACTGTTACTCAGTTTCGGTTAAAGTATTAACACGTTGTATAACTTAATACTACGTGCGAGATAGTGAGTAGTGCCACCGGGACAGAGGGTTTGTTTAAGTCCACATGGCTACCTACTACCAACTTTTCTAATTCTGTCGCCATAGCAACGATGTTGTGTTTTGACTGTTATATACAAGATAGCCAGTTCTTCAGTTGTTGAGGTTGTTTGATTGTTTTATGTGCATCATGAATTCATTAATGAACTGCCCCCCTACCGCCTAAGCACCGTGTCGGCTTGAAGCCGATTACGACGCATCGTGCCATTCTTGTCATGCCATACCAAATGTGTTACGACATGAGTGACATGACAAGGATGGCACGATGCGTCGTAATCGTAATCAAGCCGACCGACGGTGCTTAGGCGGTAGCCCCACTGATCAAACGATGTTGGATATGGGTATTCCTACTCTCTATGAACGAAAAGTGAACCGTCTGAACACTGATAATGTGTAGCAGAAAAACAAGTGAATGCCTTTTTTTACATCGTTCCAGATCAGCGGTGCGAACATGGAAACTTGGAAAGATTAATTAAGAATTCACCGGAGTGAAATTTTATTCAGGTCTGTTAGTAATGCTTGTGAATACGGGCGTGAGTACTTTGCAGATTGAGCACTTCACAGAATCAGCACTTCGCAGAATGAGAACTTTTTGAGAAACTTAGGGAAAGACTTGCTGTGAGTGCCCCGCAGTTTACCCAGTACCCATACAGAACAATATCTATTCTAATATTATAAAGCTCAACAGTTAGTTTTTTTGTTCGAACGCGCTAATTTCAGAAACAAACAAAGTTGTGAAAATAAAACGATGTGTGGATTTACTCGAGCGTGTCAGATTTTCATAGGGGTTGTTCAGTGAACTCCTACTAATGCTCCAATTTCTTAATCTGACGATTTGGAAGTGACGCAAGCTTTTTACAACTTTGAATATCAGAAGACATTTCACCCACCGCTTAAAGTGGAAACATTATAGGACCAATTATTCTTCCTTAAATCTAATCTACCAATTCTAATAGTTTTCCGCGACGCTCGAGTAAATCCACATTTAGCATCATGCGTTCCCCTACTATTATAGTAAGTATCACAATAGTGTCACTGACCGTCGCGCTAGTTGGGTGCCCAGTAGGACTGCGAGTAGGTGGGCTTGCTCTGTGGTGGTTTGGCCGCGGCCGCGCGCCCGCCGCCCGCCGCGTTCTCCTGGCAGGACAACACATAGGTTAATAAATATTGGACACCATCACATATATTGTTCCATTACCAAAGTATAGTAGCTTATGAAGTAGTATTATGGAAATTGGAAACAACGACGGGTATTATATACCACATACACCCTAGGTACTTTAATACATTTGGTTCGTCGTTCGTCTACGTCGATTGGGGTCTTTTACGCCCGAATTCCCGAACGCTACTCAGCTTTGGGATCGTCATGTACACCATGCCGTCTCTTTCATACCGGAGACATTTATAGCCTGATCAGACGAGGGACTGTACATCCTTGTGTGCGTTGTTCGATACAATTTCTAAGAGATCTATATAGATGGACAAAAAAGTACCCGGCGAGTTCGATACAACAACTTGTCGTCGTTGTTAGTTATCCTACTAAAAGTACCGCGGACAAAAAAGTCCCCGAAAGTACCGCGGCCACCGAGAGACTGGACTGGACAAAAGTTCGCGGGAGTCTCCGAAAAAATAGAACTAACGTAACAAGTTGTTGCGCTCAGTTTAGTTTAGTTTAGACTAAAGTTCGTTGTGTGCGTTATTGCCAACAACGCACACAACGAACTTTAGTCTGCATTGAGCGCTCGATATTGAAGTACGTTTCCGGGCAACAAATGACCGCACATCGTATGCGTTGACTCCGCAACAAGTAACCGGAGGACATATTTCGGTCGTACAGGGACTTTTTGTCCCACTGGGACAAAAGGCCCTCGTCTGATCAGGCCTTTAATGCGACAGGGCGATGTTTGAGACGCTCCAAAACTTAGAAGCGGTCGAGAATTCGGAGGTAAATCAATTAGGACGCCTTGATTTAGGGCTGTATTTTCAATCCTCAGATAATATCAGACAAGCAATCGATTGAGATTTAGAATTTTTTTTATGCATTCACAATGCAATTTTGTAACCATAGGAAAAATGTGATAGTAAAAAACCACGAGCCCTATAAGTAGCTGTATAAGTATAAGTATCCCGCCTGAAAGCTACTTATAGGGCTCGTGGTTTTTTAATATCACATTTTTCCTATAAGTAATCGATTGCTAATAAGCTTCGATCATATAAACCCTAGTTACAGAATTCCATACTAAATGCGCTTGAAAAAGTGATTCCAACAGCGCTGTCATTAGTAGTTATACTTATAGATATTTAAATTCCGAATACTGCCGTCACCACATTTGATATTCGACCTTAAGCAACAGTAATTGGATTTAAATTCGGTCGGCATGGTAGTACTTACGATCTTATTACATGGAAAGCTCAGATGGTCGGCCAACGCTAGAACAGCGAATCGTATTTCGTCATGTCTGCATCTCTGTCTTACTAACGCAAATAGAAGAAACGGTTGCGCGGCAAGGAATATTGCAATATTTTAGTATAAATAATGAAATTATGATAGTTTCAGTACATGTTTGACTTTAAATTAATTGTGCAATTATACTTACGTTCAATACTGCCCGAAAATATGATATTACATCTCTTTTTTTTACTTTTTTCGAATTGTTTTTGCCCATATTCTCAGCACATTTAGGCGTCTCGTTTCGCACGGCGGTCAAATGACTACTGAGAGCGATCTAATGCTCCCTTTCGAATGGAGCATTCGTTGGCGGCTTCACTTTCTGTGCGTTTACGCTGTATCTAGGGTTTATATGATCGAAGCTAATAAGTTACATAATCAGCCCGCGGGAATCGAACCCGGGAGTCCCGGGACCTCTACAGATAGGGGCACCTTGAAACCGGTGCGTACACCACTCGGCCACGGAGGTCGTCGTGCGAGTAGCGTGCCAGGCCAATGTACACCTTATTGTCTGTTTCAGCGATGCGAGCGATCATGCGACACGTCACAAACGCGATTATGTGTTTCGGTCCCAAGCTCTCTTCTATATCTAGACCAGTGGTTCCCAATTACTTTTTTCTGCGTACCACTACAAGAAATACGTTAAATTAGCGTGCCCCTTATTGCAGGAACAATAATAAAAAAAATTAAAAAAAAAATTAGTTTTTTGCATTCACAATGCAATTTTTATTCTTCCTGATCAGAAGGTCTAAGTAGCTAAATGTCCAACAGCGCGAAACGTCTAATGAGCAGTAAGTCTAATTAGCAGAATGTCTATGTAGCAAAACGTCCAACTATCAAATGGTCTGTATAGCAGAACAACTATTTAGCAAATCGTCACATTATCAAAATATCTGGATACTCAGGCACAAGATTCAACACACAAATTACATCGGGAGGGAAACGGACACGGAATTATAATATGTACGTAAGTACAGACTTGTACATACCTACAGATTCTTTGGTCTATGTAGCTTAAATCATATCTTTTTGATGGTGACTGACAATTTATTGTCAAGAATGCTATTTGATTAGCATTACATAAAGCTCTTAGAAAAGAAGCGCTTTGGCAAGATCGCAAATACGAAAATATGCTATTTGAAGGAAATAAAAGAAGGAAGATCGATTTAATGTTTAATGCCAAATACAAAAGAGCTGCAAAAGTTTGAGGGCCAAAAAGATAGTCCCTTTGAATTTTTGATAACCTTGGTCATATCACAGATAATATAATACTATACTAGGTCATATCTAAAGAATAAGTAAATAAATGCAGGGGAATTTGTGCGCCTAATATCCTAATAATATTTATGGCGCTAATTGCTTTTTAATCCAGATTTTGTTTTTCTCAAATAAATGTAATGTAATTTACAAATGATTCTTTTTTATCATGAGTGTACACATTTCACAAATGACTTTTTGCTAAATAGATGTTCTGCTATACAGAACATTTGATAGTTGGACGTTTTGCTACATAGACATTCTGCTAATTAGACTTACTGCTCATCAGACGTTTCGCGCTGTAGGACATTTAGCTACTTAGACCTTCTGATCAGGAAGGATTTTTATTACTTATAGAAAAATGGAAAATGAAGTATTTAGAAAAAATAGACCCGTCTCACAATCACCATCGGAGCTGATTGTGAGACGGGTCGATTTTTTCTAAATACTTCATTTTCCATTTTTCTAAAAATATATATATCTTAGCTAAGCGTGTACCCCTTGATGCAACCACTAATTGGGAAACACTGATCTAGACGGAAAGCAATACACTGCGCAAATAGTCCTTTCGATCTTTCCCAAAGCGATTTGTGAACGTATTATAGGTATATGCTGGCAAAACATTACTTTTTGTGCATGCGAATTTTCGCTTGGTAATGGTCTCACACAGCACATCAAAATAACTTAATCATGAGAGTTTCTAATCAAACAATAAAACAAAATCTTCTTAAATTTTATAAGTACTTATTTTCCTTTATCCATACTAATATTATAAATGTGAAAGTGTGTTTGTTCGTTTGTTTATTTGTTTGTTTGTTTGTTTGTTTGTTTGTCCGTCTTTCACGTCAAAACAGAGCAACGGATCGACGAGATTTTCGGTATGGAGATAATTTGAGAGCTGAAGAATAACATAGGCTACTTTTTATCCAGGAAAATTATAAAATAAAAATGGTAATTTTGTATAGAAAACCGTTAAACTGTCATACTTCACACAATACTGTCATTTCTTAGCCGCTTCCAAAGAGAAGGTAGGTATGTCAAAGAGTATGTAATCACTTACATTTTTGCCGCTTAGGATTTCTTTTTTTTAAATAAGTGACATTGTGTCAGGCAGGTGCATGAAGTTTGACTTAATACTCTGAGGTAACTGGAGCTCTCACCCTGAATAAAAAAGTGTCGCCAGCAAATTTGACATTTATGTATGTAGTGGCTGTCAGCTGTCTCATATGACCATACGTATTTTTTTAAAGTGTAGGTGAGACGGAAGACAGCCACTGTGTTATTTGTGGTATTCAAAAAATTGTTCGTACTGCACTCTCCAGTTACCTCAGTATTAAGTCGAGCTTCATGGGCAGGTGATACGAAGTTCGTGTCCTTCGTGTCCAATAAAATTTATATGGCAAAACAACGTTTGCCGGGTCAGCTAGTAATATCTAAAAATCATGAAGTAAAATTCTTGTCTTCGTAAGATAAAAGAACTCTACGTTCACGATAAAAACATGATCAGGGACCGTACTCTGAAACGCAAATCCAAAACTTCGGTTAGCCCCGTCCCTTTCTCTCGATTCTGTCATGACTGGAGAGTTAGAGGGACGGGTATAACGAAGTTTCGGGTTTTGTATTTCAGTGTAGGCCCTCAGATTAGTGTTTGATCTTGATATGCTGCCAAACGTACGTAAATAATCATCATTCATTTCAATCATCATTATAAATAAGAACCAATATGTACGTACTACATAATAAATGTCGCGTTGAGTCCCGTAATCCCGTTACTCTTGTTTATAATAATAAGAACCAAGGACCGTACTCTGAAACGCTAATCCGAAACTTCGGCTAGCCCCGCCCCTTTCACTCGATTCTGTCCCGGCTAGAGAGTGAGAGGGCGGACGGGTATACCGAAGTTTCGGGTTTTGCGTTTCAGAGTAGGCCCTCAATATCGTATAAGTTGGTGCACGGCATTAACCTTAAACGTGGACTTAATCAAACAAGCACATGCAATGTTACGAATGCGTTATTTTACTGTACTATTACAAATAAATATACACATAAAATTACTCAATAAAGAGGCGGGTGAATACTATACATAAATAATTGTATAAATGAGTGAGTGATGTTAGAAACGGCGAAACAAGCAATAGCTTGCACTGACCTCGGCGGAGAGTAGCAGAGAAATTAAATTAATCAAATTACGATATCCCTTCTATAATAAAGCCAAACTCACAGAATAAAATATACTTTTTGTATTCCAACTTCAGATAAAATGTCGAAACGCGAGATATGACTCTTATGTATCTCCCTCTCTTTCTCAGTATGCGCTTTATACCATGAAAGAGAGAGAGAGAGAGAGAGAGATGAGTAACTCGCGTTACGACCTTTTATATGAAGATGGACTACTGTTAGTATTTATTGTTGGCACAGTAGTTGTGCCAAAGTAGTATTTGAATGATTACCAGATCGGAATAGGTAGAGCTATTTTGTGTATAAGATGATTTCTATTAATATGGCCATTCCCAAATTTTTATTTTATTAAAAAAGCCAGCATTATTTAAGCTAAAAGGCCGTTCCATTCATTGACGTAAAAATCATCGCGAAGATGCAAATACTTTCCCATGTATGAGACACTAAAAGTAGAGTTTAGAGTTTATTTATTTCAAGTCTCAGGTTACAAATAAGTAACTTTGTATGAAAATTCGGCCAAGTTTCGATGCCGGTCAATGTATGATAAATCCATTCATCGAAGGGGCGACGCCCATTACTTAAACAATTGAAGTTCATATATTTAACAAAACCCGGTTTATTTATTTATCAAATGTCAATTGAAGCCCATGCTCATATCTATATTTTTAGCCGGTAGCTCCCCAGCTCTACCTATTCCGATCTCTGATGATTACCCAAAAATAAAACAAATAACTTCTAGGAACGAACTCATAAATCAGTAAAATAATACGAAATCTAAAAATAATCCTGGCACTCAATGACGTTTTATTAATAGACACGTTACACTCGAATAGATTGCATTTTAAAATGGCGAATTTGTTTTTAATTACGTACTACACGCTTTATGAGACAAAAAACACAACACATGTTGTCAAAATATATTTATCTCTTCCTAACGACAGACATTTCCGCATATCTATCTCTTTTTCACCAAAATAATGTTAGTAAGAGACATATATACACAAACCCCCACTGTCAAAAAGAGATAAACAATTATTGCAAGCACTGTACGTGCCAGTTTTCTGTCTCTTTCATGCGTTCACAAAACTTTACAAACATCTCGCTCATGCATGTCGAACTGGCAACAGCGCAAATGTCATCACTAATTATTTAATTTTTAATTTAAATTTATAATTTCAATAATTACGTATGAAATTAATCAATTTTCTTGTCTTTTAAAGATCCGGCATAGCTTTTGTAACTTTTCTAAACACTGGAAGGCATTAAATTTATTATTTGAGGCGTAATCGAGATATTGTCACAGCGCGTTGACACGACAAGGGTCTGTGTGTGACTAAGTAAACTTCGGGCAATTACCTTACTTTTTCGTCGCCACTTTTTAGTTCAGACAACGTATCTACATATAAAACATCATTGCTGGCACTCTAGTCTTTTATTCTACGAAATACGTCATTCTTTCTTTTACTTTATTGAATAAAGAAGAAATTTTGACAAAAAATAATCCTGACACTGTCTTTAATTCCACGTCATTCTTTTTAATTTTATTTTTGAAATTAATCTCTAGGGTTGTTAAACGTAAACCTTCAAATCATCAATATCATCTGCGTGAAATTGTTTAACACTCCGTCCAGAGGTCATATGCGATGTTCCGGTGCGTATATATTATATACAGTGATATAAACATATACATGGTATTATATTAAACTTACCCGCCTACTATGACTATTGTTCACCCGCACATCCATCTACAAACGAAAGCAAACTCTAAGAATAAAGTAATAAAGTAACATATACAATCTAACCGCATGCTGTATACTTCTTATGTATATCTATGCATGCGACATACCGTGTGAAATAAATATACTAAATCAAGACTAAAAATAATCACTTGCTTTGTAGAGTAAGTTAAATAAAAGTAAAGGAGCTGCTGCCGTAAAACTGACATTCTTTAAGTTTTCTTTTTAGTGTAGGCAATGGACCGATTCTTTGTATGGAGACCTATACATTAATTCCTCAGTCGATGAAACTTTGCTGGGTTTTAAAATAGTATGAGTCATAAACGTTTAAATTAATATCCAAAAAAAACCCACATTAAAGTTAGGTATTTAATCCAAAATAAAGAAATCTGTTTATATTGAACTGAGTAATTTCTCAGTCCAAATTTATTTTACCAGATGAGTTATTTATACTATTATGTGATACTTGATAAAAATCCAAAACTTTTTCAAAAACATAAGTACGCTTGGCAAAATGGTATAATTCCGTAAAAAAGTTTTCCTGTCCAAGTCACACCAAATATTTTATTAAAATTTGGTGTTTCTGCTGGGATATTTTTTTGAATATTTCATATACTTACCTATTGTTTTTATATGTTACATGAATATGTCCGGTAAGAAAGTTTAGACGGAGCATTTTTCCTAAAAAAGATATCAATGAAATAAGACTTTCATTAAAAAATACGTTCTTTTATTATTATTTTTCGGAAATTTATATTGTATAATTTTTTTGATACTTTATACTTTGATACTTTAAATTTATTGATACTACTTTGATACTTTAAATTTATTGATACTTTATCAAGGTGTAAAGTTTTTTCTGACTGAGGAATTACTGTGGGGGTCCATTAGCTTCATTGCCTCCACTCCTCAGCCACATTCCTACTAGGAAAGTGGTCGGTGGCGGCGATTTTCAGTGGCCCGTGAGCGGCGACTCTAAGCTTGTTTACATTTTATTAAGTCTCGTTTTTTTTTAGACCGCTTCTTTTCGGCAATCTTAACGTCCAAAAATGTCCACCTGATTAAGAAACATTGACGAAATAACATCTTTCTTAGGCCGTGTTCCGTTTTGAGTCAATAGTACTGTTGGCGCTGTGAGCGCTAAAAGCTGTTCCGTTTTGATTATCGCGCTGACAGCAGTATTGACGCGATTTCAATTTGGAACGGCTATTTGGACGCATCGCGAGCGAGCGTTGTTTTGATTTGAGTTTGTAAGTAAATAATCACCGGTTTAGTATGGATATTCGTCAATTAGTAAACGTTTTATTGGACAGCGATGATGATAGTGATCCGTGCTTAAATTTAGAGTAATGTCTCTACCCGTCGTCTCATCTATCAAGCACTATCATTTTTCTGGCTTTCTGCTTCGGGATAAACAAATAAAATACCTAAATCAAACCTAAAACGCAGAGATTACTCAAACAAAACCATAACAAACAATGACGTTTGACAACAAAACGTCAAATATGACAGCCCGCTCACAGTGCTAACGCTTGAGAACGATATCACCGTGATCGCAAAATGGCGGCGGTAGTGACGTCATCCGTGACGTAATTACTGCTTTCGTTGTCGTGCTCACAACAAATCGGAACGATGTGTGAGCGCGATAGCAGTAATATTATCGTTGTTGGCGCAAAACGGAACGTAGCCTTAGTGTTACTAAACAAACGTATACAAATAATACAATACAATATATTACAAAAGTCATTCATTATCATGCCATATGCAATTGTTACTTACCCTTTTTCTAAAAATAACCTCATTTAAATGTTGTGTATTTTGAGGTCATTTTTAGAAGGTGAACCGTGTAATAAGAAAGTATTCAAGATCTATTTAATAATAAAATAGTTTCTAATAATATTGTAAAGGTTGTTGATATAAGTTTTTTTTTGCAAGAGTTGTTTTTGGGTGATCAATGATCATGATAGCAGAGATTTGAATTAAGTTTATGAGCCAACTGGGATTTTAGATTTCTACTACGTGATTTAGGGCGCGAACAGACGAACGACGCTCCGTCGACGACGTCGTTGTGTTGGGTCGACGACGTTATCGACACGCCGACGGCGTCATAGCCAAGTGGCGGTGACGCCGCCGCCCATACGCTTTCATAGTGATCTGTAGAATTGTTCTTCGTTGTTTCGTAAATGTGGATTAGGTATGACATGATGACTATGTTGTTCTCTGTATGATAATATGCTTCGCACCCACACCGAGCGCTTATTTCTTGTTCGTTGACCGCGACGCAAAAGGAGATAAAGTAATAATTCTTCTTCAAACTCCATGTTTCCTATCTACTTTTTTATACTTATATTCCAAAATAACTATCTACTCAGAAATATTAGACACTATTATTATTATTATCATCGGCCATTTAATGTCCCCACTGCTGGGGCACTGGCCTTCCTTATGGATGAATAAGGAGAATGAGCCATGACCCACCACGCGGGCTCAGTGCGGATTGGTGGGTATTAACGACTGCAAGTGCAGCCGGGACCAACGGCCTTCCGAAGCACGGAGGAGCTCGAGATGAAAAGTTTTTGGTCACCCATCCCGTGACCGACCATTGCGAACGTTGCTTAACCTCAACGATCGCAGGCCAAGCGCGCTATCCACTGCGCCACGGGCTCCTCATTTAGACACTATAACAGCAAAATACGTCTGATCTCTTGGACTATTTGCCAATCACTGACACGAGCGCGGACGGCCCGAGTGTCGTTCGTCTGTCTGATCCACTGACCTCTATAATACAAGTACGCTGGACTAAATGTTGTATACGAAATGACAGTTGTTTTTTGTGCCGATTCAAAGCGCCCCGCTCGAGCGTCTCGAGTACTAAAATTGCAAATGGCTGGGGCCCGATTCTCACGCATTCGAACTTTTTCAGTGTGGTAATTCGTATGTCGAACATTAATTTGTTTGTGGTTTCTATTGAAAAGTTAGAACGTTTCAAACAAACTAAGCTGTCTCACATGTCAACAAATTCATTTTGACAGCTAAGTTCGTATACGAACATCTATTGGTTTCTACCACTCGTAGCGTTCGACTGGTTTCCGATCGAACTTTTTCGATTGTGAAATTCTGACAATACAAAAACTGTGTTAAATTTGAATTTCGAGCTTATAAAAGTGAACTTTTCTCGATTGCCTGAGAATCGGCCCCCACCGATTCTCACGCATTCGAACTTTTTCAGTGTGGTAATTCGTATGTCGAACATTAATTTGTTTGTGGTTTCTATTGAAAAGTTAGAACGTTTCAAACAAACTAAGCTGTCTCACATGTCAACAAATTCATTTTGACAGCTAAGTTCGTATACGAACATCTATTGGTTTCTACCACTCGTAGCGTTCGACTGGTTTTCGATCGAACTTTTTCGATTGTGAAATTCTGACAATACAAAAACTGTGTTAAATTTGAATTTCGAGCTTATAAAAGTGAACTTTTCTCGATTGCCTGAGAATCGGCCCCCTGATCGTTGTTTTGAGTAATTCTCTGATAATTTACGTGACAACCGTGGAATAAGACTTTACTTTGTGTATTTTATGTATACTTTGTGATCTGAACATATTTATCATGAGCGTATGCGTATTTGTGGAAAAGGCAGAGGGATAACCTTCACCAAGTAAGTGAATTTCAAGTTTGTAGCTAATAAACGTTTTTATTCGTACCTTATTTTATTTAAGTGTAATTTGAGCTATTTTTTCATCTCTATTATTAGTTCCATGGACGCTCACGCTGATATCAGCGCCAGAATGGCGAAAATCAAATGGCTTCATTTTGAAATTGATAGTATGAAGTCCAGCGTACTTGTATTATAAAGGACAGTGGTCTGGGGGGCTACCGGCTAAGAAATCTGGATATGGGTATGGGCTTCAACTGTCATTTGAATTCCTTATTCTGATAGATTTTTGCTGCTTTGTTCTGTTGAACGTTGCTAGCTAGTTATCGTTATACCCGACATCACAAAACAAGGAACTAATTGCGGCTATTTTCTTTATAAAATTGACCTTAAAGTTCCCAAAAACGTATGAAGTTCATACCCATAAAGTTACGCGGTAGCCCCCCGGGGTCCCTTAGTTGCATGAATGGGTGCGACCAAAGCCGTTTCTATCGTCTTCTACAAGCCATGCTATGATACGGAACGGCAACATTGCTGTGAACCGGTTTACTACTCTGAGTACTAAATCCTATTGAGGTGGTATACCTACGAAAAAGTGAGGTGTAACTAAGTCACAATGTAAGAAAATCTTGGAATTCAATTTTAAACTACTTCTAATTGTCGTATTAATCGGTCCGTCAAAATCGGTCCAGCCGTTTCAGAGATTAACCGGAACAAACAGACAGTCAGACAAAAATTGTAAAACATGTCATTTTGGTATTATGTACCGTATATTAAATCATATGCACGTAGTAAAAAGCGGTTATTTAATGTTACAAACAAACACTCCAATTTTATTTATTTGTATAGATGTATAGAAGATATGCCATCTCCATAGGATTCAGTACTCGAGGTTTACTCGCTGTTGACATGTCAAACGGTGCAAACGGTGTCAAATCGGTTCACTTAAAACTACGTTGCCAACTTTATGCGCATGGCTTGTAGAAGACGATAGAGATGGCTGTGGTGCGAATGATTGTCGAGTTGATCTGTTTGTAAGTGTAGCGTGTGCAGTGGCGTGCATTGCTTTTCAGAATAGGTAGGCACTATACGCCGCGTGGTGTCTAACCTATAGGCAAGGGCCAAGGCAGAAATGTAAAAAAAAAATTTTTGAATATTCAAAATTTCAAAGAATTTTCTCACGAACTATGTGATGTGGCGTGTGCCTTAGTCAGTGCATAAAACCACCAACGATTCCAACGAAGTATAACGGCAATGTATACTGTACAACAATTAAATTAAGGACAGCAGGAGGTAGGTAGCAAAATATGTAAATAGAGTAAACAAAGTATCACCGCCATGTAGAAACGTACAGAGCCATCTTTGGACAAAAAACAAAACTAAATATAAACACCGCCGGTGCTTTTGTAGGCATACCTACTTAAGGGTGATAAATTGCGAAGGTCGAACGTCAGTGTATTACGCGTGGGAAGTACGACATTTTTATTTCGTCGTATTCATTTAAATAAAAAATATTAATGCCAGTGATAGTAAATTGTATAGGATTCAAGTAGGCAGACGGGCAACTGCCTACTGTCGCGCACTGCGCGTTTTTTATGAAGGAAGTTTTTGTTTTATGCACGAATAAATAGAGGTCAGTGGTTATAAGTAATAAAAATTGGGTAAGTATCATAATTTAGTAAGCTCAACCAATAATAATTGGGGAGCACGGATACTAAAATTTAATGGTAATTTTTTCGATTTTGCGAGGTAGGCACTGCTTAAATGCCTATATGCAATGCACGCCACTGAGCGTGTGTCTGTTTGTGAACAGCATGCGTGTACGTTAGTATCGTCTGTGTGTATGAGTGTATACATACATACCTGGTGCTGGTTGTGGTGGTGGTGGTGGTGGTGCGGCGCGGGGATGTACAGGTGGGAGGTCCCGCTGTGGAAGCCGGCCTTCGTAACTCTGTGTCTGTGTGTATGAGTGTATACATACATACCTGGTGCTGGTTGTGGTGGTGGTGGTGGTGGTGCGGCGCGGGGATGTACAGGTGGGAGGTCCCGCTGTGGAAGCCGGCCTTCGTAACTCTGTGTCTGTGTGTATGAGTGTATACATACATACCTGGTGCTGGTTGTGGTGGTGGTGGTGGTGGTGCGGCGCGGGGATGTACAGGTGGGAGGTCCCGCTGTGGAAGCCGGCCTTCGTAACTCTGTGTCTGTGTGTATGAGTGTATACATACATACCTGGTGCTGGTTGTGGTGGTGGTGGTGGTGGTGCGGCGCGGGGATGTACAGGTGGGAGGTCCCGCTGTGGAAGCCGGCCTTCGTAACTCTGTGTCTGTGTGTATGAGTGTATACATACATACCTGGTGCTGGTTGTGGTGGTGGTGGTGGTGGTGCGGCGCGGGGATGTACAGGTGGGAGGTCCCGCTGTGGAAGCCGGCCTTCGTAACTCTGTGTCTGTGTGTATGAGTGTATACATACATACCTGGTGCTGGTTGTGGTGGTGGTGGTGGTGGTGCGGCGCGGGGATGTACAGGTGGGAGGTCCCGCTGTGGAAGCCGGCCTTCGTAACTCTGTGTCTGTGTGTATGAGTGTATACATACATACCTGGTGCTGGTTGTGGTGGTGGTGGTGGTGGTGCGGCGCGGGGATGTACAGGTGGGAGGCGCCGAAGGGCGGCGGCGTCCCGCTGTGGAAGCCGGCCTTCTCGTAACTCTGCGCACACGTACACAATTATTATTAAGGGCACGTACCTCCAAACTATCGAAATCAACCTATTTTTCATTCAAAAGTAAACAATCAAATATTCTTTATTATGAGCAGATAAAAATATAATGTTGAAGTTTGATAAACGATCTTGATTATTTTGTGGCTAGAAACACGATATTCGTATCGTAACTCGACAATAAAAAAATTCAAAAACAAAGAAAATTTTCATTATTTTTTTGGTTTTATACTTAGATTATTAATCTATAATTCAAGAATAATATATAGAAAATAGGTAATGACATATTGTAGACTATTCTCAGGCTACTTTTTCAAAAAGTGAATTTATGCTCAAAATAACAACAAAAACATTGAAAAAATTAAAAAGTGAGGTTATTTTAATTACTCTTCACACGTAAGAAAAAAGACAAAGACAGAGTTTTTGGAAGATCCTGCCCTTAAGATGTGGCGACATCTAGACGACGCGCACATGGACGCAGAGCACGGAACTTTAAGGCGATACTCGGAAAATTATGCTGAAGCGAGATAGCAATGAGAAAACGACGCGCACGGGAGCGAGACCGATTTTGCCGATTACGCAAAAAAAAACACAAAATCACTTCGTATTCAAAAACTATAGCGATTTTTAAAAAATGCTTCTATACGATCCTAAATATTATTGGTGTCCACTAATTTAACCAATTTTCAATAGTATATGTATCCCCATTTAAGAATAATCTTGATATTTCTTATTTTTTAAAGGTATTTTCGAAAATAAAAAGTGTCGAGCCAAAATCATAAAATCGTGTTTCTGAAACTATGCGATTCTAGATAAAGGTATGAAGAAATATATATCTTATTACCAGATTTATAACAACTCTAACCGTCCTATAGTTTTATATCAAAAGTCCATACCTTTTCCGAGTAGCGTCTTAAGATGTGGCGACATCTAGACGACGCGCACATGGACGCAGAGCACGGAACTTTAACCATCGTAGTGATAGATGGCGCTGGCAGTCAATCACGGATTTAGTGAACAACCTACATCGCGCTCACGAAGTTTATCAAGCAACTTAACATAAATAAGGATTCCGACTAACATTTCTTGGACAGTTGTCCCCGGGCTAACAACACCCTAGCCCGGAAGGAAGACACAACATCAGTCTTCCTTTACCCGTTGCGCCATTCTCCACAGTTTTATTAATTACTAGCGGATCCTCGCGGTTTTACCGGTGGGAATATAGGAATAAAATATAGCCTATGTCACTCGGGAAGAATGTAGCTTTCTAATGGTGAAAGAATTTTTTAAATCGGTCCAGTAGTTTCGGAGCCTACTCGATGCAAACAAACAAAAATACAAACAAACAATCAAATCTTTTCTCTTTATAATATTAGTATAGATAACGGCGGGCGGACTTTTTATTTACACATTATGAAAATATAGAAAGAAAGGATAATCGTGTCTCAATCGTGTTTCAAGTAGTTCAAAAAAATGTGTACTTTTTTTCACAAAACTACTGATGGTCACACAGGTCACACTACACAGTCAGTCACTACATTCACAGCACATCATACTGTCACAATTTCTTGTAATTAGTGTGTAAAAAGCACTACAATTGAACTACAATTGAAACAGGATTACAACTTAACGTTAGCAGAATCGACACCCAGGAGACGTATTTCCGCTCGAGTTTGAATTCGCATTCGAAATTGTAAAATTTGCATGCGAATTTGCAACGAATGGTCAGACCCACTCCTTTCTTATTTCTACTAGTAGAATTCATCATCTTAATCAGTCTGTGGCCGCAAAATGTCGTCACTGATAATCATAATTATCATATGACAAGTGTTTGTGTTTGCATTTTGCAATATTTTTAAAGTAGCTCTGTGATTTTGAAACAATTAAAGAGTATTAATTTAATGGCAACACAGATTTTGAATGCTACAAAAATGCATGAAAACGTCGTTGCAAATTCGCATGCGAATTTTACAATTTCGAAGGTGAGTTCAAACTCGAGCGCTACGGAAATACGTCTCCTGGCGCACTTGCTGCGCCAAGGATGCGTCCCACATGCGAGCATATTCAGTATATAGGTTGACGCGCAACGCTTACTTTTTTTTAGCAAAAATGAGTATTGCCTACCCTGTAAGGGACAAATGCGTTATGTATGTATGTCTTTGATTTAGATATGTATATCATAGCTATTTAACAAAAATGGACGAAATGAGGTTCCCTAATATGAGTACATTAATGAGCCCAATCACAGCCATCTCTATCGTCTTCTACAAGCCATGCGCATAAAGTTGGCAACGTAGTTTTAAGTGAACCGATTTGACACCGTTTGCACCGTTTGACAGGTAAACAGCACTGAATCCTATGGAAATGGCATATCTTCTATACATCTATACAAATAAATAAAATTGGAGTGTCTGTTTGTAACATTAAATAACCGCTTTTTACGACGTGCATATGATTAAATATACGGTACATATACCAAAATGTCATTTTTTACAATTTTTGTCTGTCTCTCTGTTTGTTCCGGCTAATCTCTGAAACGGCTGGACCAATTTTGACGGACCGATTAATACGACAATTAGAAGTAGTTTAAAATTGAATTCCAAGATTTTCTTACATTGTGACTTAGTTACACCTCACTTTTTCGTAGGTATGCCACCTCCATAGGATTTAGTACTCAGAGGAGTAAACCGGTTCACAGCAATGTTGCCGTTCCGTACTAGCATGGCTTGTAGAAGACGATAGAGACGGCTGTGGCCCAATGGATGCCAATTGACTTGAAAATCACCTGTATAATGTGCCTTAAAACGAATCAACAATATAACATTTAAATTGCGTATTTTTGACCGTTACAACTGTTAACCGTTTGTTTTTTTCTGTACACACTCTAAAGAGGAGGAACATATTTCTATGTTAATGCATTATACTCACGTTGACTTTGTTGAGCGCTACGTGTCCTTTATACATAGTGGAGGCTAGCTCCGCGCCCTGCGCCTTGGCCGACGCGCCGCTGTACCCGCCCGCTGCGAACAATCACACCATTTACTCAGTTAAATCGGACACATTTAGTCGTACTTTAACTTGAATTGGCTACGAGCAATTTATATGATTAGGACATAAAAGTTCTTTTAAAAAAAAGGGTTCAAAGATTATTTATATTCCCATAAAGACATATACGGCCAGAATTAATAACCTATCTGCAGATAGGGATTGGTGCGATCCAGATTAGTTGCTAAGCAACACCTAGCAACACCCTGGCAACTGTCATTAATTATATGTTAATATCAAGCGTTGCATAGTAACTAATCTGGATCGCACCTATCCCTATCTGTGGATAGTGAAGTATGATTGCAACATATTACACAAACAAGATGTTTGCATTATCGCGCATTTACAGAAAATTGGAACACACGCGTAGCATTCTCAGCAATCTAGAATAAGATCGCTTACTAAGATAATGTATCTTTAATTGTACTCAATATTATTATCTCAATATACATCTTGACACCGAACAAGTCACATCTCTTTTATTACCTTAGCCTCGGTAAAGCGTCATACCTCTTCATGGCGACCCTTTGCCAACCGAACTTATAAATTTTTGCGGGAAAATCATTACTACATGGAGCAGCAAAGCAAAATTTTCAACACCATACTAGCAGCAGTCTTCGTTGCGGTGCTATTTGGCTCTACACTTCTGTTCATCGCATTACTTGGGAAGACAAAACAATAATATGGGAGCACCACAAAGTAAAGAAGAAGTTATCATCGCACAAACCGCCAGCGGCGACGCCCAAGCAACGCAGAAAACTTCAAGCCAGCTCACTACAACAGAAATTTTACTATCCGTCATACTGCTTCTCATCGTTATACTCATCATTTACGCCTGCATCCGGAAAATTTGGGACCGAATTGTCAACCGACTCCGTAGAGAATTCAACAGCGCAGTTCTAAGAAACACAATATCTTCCGTGGAACTGGCAACGACGTCGACTCAACCATCAACGTAGACCAGGAGGTGTCCAGGGTAGAAACCCGGCCCATTGTACGAGGGGCAAGGGAAATCCCAGCCCGATCTTCAGTTAGCTGTTTCAAGCGGTCCAGGAACCCATCTTAGAAGTCTGAAGATCCTACACACTCAAGGAGCATGAGAAAACCCCCAGCCCGCAGCCCCAGCCCCCACACGCCACGCCGGTCACCACATACCTACTCATCGTGCAGAGACGTAATTATTTTATTCGCGCGCTATAATGCCACCGTAAGTCGTAAGTTATTTTATACCTAAACGTTTTAAATAATATGTAGGATTACATTTTTTTCTTATTAGATAATGTCATTTATTATTTCCGATTTAAATGAATTGCATAAGAAACTATTGTATATTAAAGATAATTTAGTAAAACTAGGACCAGATAGACGTCAAAAAGAGTTAGGTTTTACGAAATTTAATGAAGCGAAACTTGAATACGCGAAATTAGAGTATATTTTAGCTCAAGTACATAATTTAGTTGAAAAATCGGAGGTATCAACTAAAGATATAACTTTAATTAATAAAATAGCAAATGACATTCAGATCATTTATGACAAAATTATTTCTTTAGAGACTTTAAGTGTTAGTAGTATTTCAAAAATGGCAGAAAAAGATAAATTTGACTTGAAGACAGCCATTGCACTTTTACCAACGATGACAGGTCAAGAACACGTCACTAAATCTCTAATTGATGGTATACAATTATATAGTTCAATGATCAGCGATGCTACTCATGGGTTACTTATTGATTTTGTGATTAAAACTAGGCTCTCTCCTAGCGCAAAATTACGTTTAAAAAGTAGTTATCCAACTATTAAAGATTTAATTAGAGATATGAATACGCATTTGATTCAGAAAAAATCTGCTGTTGCTATCCAACACAAATTACAAAACTGTCGTCAAGGTCATAGGTCGATCGAGTCATTCGGCTCGGAACTAGAACAACTTTTTGTGAATTTAACCATAGCACAAGCGGATGACGACGCTACTAAGTTTGAAGTATTGCGTCCCATTAATGAAAAGGTTGCAATCAAGCGCTTTTCAGATGGATTAGTGAATCAAAAGCTTAGTACTATCATAGCATCACGTCACTTTGATTCTTTACCAGAGGCTATAAGAACTGCCCTAGACGAGCAGTCAATGTCTACCAGACACGAGGAAGTTATGAACATTAAAAAGTTTCATACTCGTAATTTCTCACGCACACCTACTAATTATCCGCGTCAGCCAAGTAATTATTCTAATAAATATAGTTACTATAATAGATTTAGCGCAAACAATAGGTACGCTGCCGGAAACACGAGACCACAACAAGGTAAGTACATGTCGCGAGACTCCCGCGCCGCGCAAGGAACACAATCACGTTCACGTGACCGCGGTCGGCCGAGCCCGCGCCCGCCGCGCTCAGCTGTGCCTTTTCAACGTGTGCAGTACGCTAGCCACGAGCAATCGACCAATAGTGAGTCACAAGCGCGTTCTGAGCCCCAGAACGATAATAATTTAGATTTTTTTCGTTCCTACTGAAAATTATGTTTTAAACTACAATAATAGTAGTACCGTAACTTTTAACGTAAGTAATAGCAATATCGATCTTTTAGTCGATAGCGGAGCAAGCCTTTGTGTTTTAAAATACGAATGGTTATGCGATTATCCGAAGTTATTGAATTTAATTACATTTGAGAAGTTAGTTATAAAAGGTGTTAGCGGTAAACTAGTATCTGAAGGATATATTTACTTAGATTTGTCTTATAATGGGTTAGTTTTTAGAGAAAAAATGTATGTGTTTAAAAATATGTCTTGTTCTGCAAATGGTATTTTAGGTGATAATTTTTTGAAACGCTATCAAGCTATAATTAACTATAAAGAAAATACTTTGCTTTTAACTAAAGATAGTAATTATGTGTCTATACCTATATTGAGTCACTATAGACATTTGATACCGCCACGATGTGAGGTAATAAAATATATACCTACATCGTTAGGCGACGATTGTGTTTGTTTATCTAAAGAGATACAGAAAGGAGTTTTTATAGGAAGTATAATAGCGAAACCTTGTAATGGTCGCATGCCAGTAAGGATATTAAACACCACTGAGAAAGAAGTTGATCTAGATCTTACCGATTTAGAGACTTTTTCATTGAATGATTTTGAAGTCTGTAATTTTGAAAAAGAGGAGGTTTCTGTCGATCGTGTAAAAACATTATTAGGATTATTAAATTTACCTGAACTGAATTTAGAAGAAAAACGAAGTATTGAAAGTATTTGCGCTAAGTACGCAGATGTTTTTCATCTGCCAGGCGACAAACTCTCTTGTACAAACCTAATGACCCATAATATAACTTTAAAACCTAATGTCTCGCCAGTTTATGTCAAGCCACATAGATTACCGTTCGCACTAAGGAAGGAAGTTCAGAAACAGATAGATATTATGCTCGAAAATGATATTATAGAAGAGGCTACGTCAGAGTGGTCTAGTCCCGTCTTGCTTGTACCGAAAAAAACAGATAGGTCAAACGAGAAACAATGGCGATTAGTTATAGATTACAGGCAGTTAAATAATCGTATTGAGGACGACAAATTCCCTTTGCCTAATATAACTGATATCTTAGATTCGCTTGCAAATAACATTTATTTTTCAAAATTAGACCTTTCGCAAAGCTATTATCAGTTATCTTTAAGCGAAGATTCACGAAAGTACACAGCTTTCACTGCTGGTGATAAAATTTTTCAGATGAAACGCTGTCCCATGGGTCTCCGGACATCTGCGAGTGTATTTTCACGTCTTATGACTATTGCAATGTCAGGCTTAAATTATAAAAAGGCTTTTATTTATTTAGATGATTGCGTAATTTTCGGGAAATCTATAGAAAACCACAATAAAAACTTAATTAGTATACTAGAGAGATTTAGAAAAGTTAACTTAAAATTAAATCCTATGAAGTGTGAATTTTTGCGAAACGAAATAATATATCTAGGACACAAAATAACTTCTGATGGAATTTTACCAGATGAAAGTAAAATTGCAACCATGCAAAACTATCCAGTGCCGATGAACTGCGACGATGTCAATCGTTTTGTCGCGTTTGCAAATTACTACAGACGATTCATACCGAACTTTGCAAACATTGTTTATCCTTTAAATCAATTAAGAAAAAAGAATGTACAGTTTCTATGGTCATCAGAGTGTCAAACGGCATTTGAAAAATTAAAATCAGCATTAATTCAACCCCCTATTTTATCTTATCCAGATTTTTCAGAAACTAACATCTTTCGGCTACAAACAGATGCTTGTAAGACAGGTTTAGGATCTGTTTTATCTAACATGAACGGTCAAGTAGTCGCGTATGCGAGTAGAAACCTGAAACCCGCCGAGACGAGATATCCCATCATAGAATTAGAACTTTTAGCAATTGTTTGGTCTGTGAGACATTTTCGCCCTTATTTATATGGACGTAAATTTAAAATTATAACAGACCACAAACCGTTAATTTATTTATTTAACTTGAAAGACCCAACAAGCAGACTTACTAAATTCCGATTATTCCTAGAGGAGTATGATTTTGAAATAGAGTATGTTCCAGGACGAAACAATGCAGCTGCAGACGCATTGAGTCGCATACCTATTACATCTTCTACTTTAAAATCATTACATCAAAACACAGTATCAGTTTTAACTAGAGCACAAAGTAAAAAATTAAAAACCCCCACTGATTCTTCTTCAGAGAGCTCCACCAGCACTAGGCCTGATCAACCTATTGCGGTAGAACTTCTCAAGAAACCCGATGACGTAACTGAATTAAGTTTTAATCAATTAAAGTTTGACAATTATTCAAAGTCTAAAGATAGCATTATTTCTAATGCAAGTTGTTACGTTTACGTACCTTCGCAATCAGCGATATATCTGAGTACCCGATCGTCATCTACCCCAGAGGTGTTAGCGAGGGACTTAGAGTCATTATGTCAAAAAATAGGCATACATGAGGTACTTATTATTAAAGAAAAATGTAACGAGAGTAAAATCAAAAGTCTTGTACAAGCAACAAAAAGAATTAACTCTGTTACCCCGCGCTTTCTCATAACAAAAAATATATTAAGAATATATGATAGTGAACAAAAAAGAGTAATACTAAATGATTTCCATCTATTACCTACCAGCGGACACGCAGGAGTTAATAGAATGATGAACAACATTAAGCAATATTATTTTTGGCCAGGTTTGAGTAATGATGTAAAACTTTTTGTTAAAAATTGCCATCAATGTCAATATCATAAGCATAGTAATAAACATATTAAGCAGCCCTTAACCATAACATCAACAGCCCACTCATCATTCGAAAGAATTAGTTTGGATATAATGGGTCCACTCGATGTTGATGACTATAATAATAAATATGTATTGACATTACAATGCGATTTAACCAAATTCGTTGAAGCGTATCCATTACCTAGTAAAGACTCGGTCACAGTTGCTCAATCTTTTACCAATAATTTCATTTTACGTTATGGTATTCCTAGAGAAATATTGACTGACCAGGGAACCGAATTCATGTCATCAGTGATGTCCGAAACATGTTCTCTATTACATATTAAAAAATTAAATTCTACGGCGTACCATCACGAAACTGTAGGCGCTTTAGAAAATACTCATAAAACCCTAGGAGCTTTTCTGAGAATCCAGTGTAATAATTATAAACATAACTGGAGCACCTGGATTCCATATTGGTGTTTTTCTTTTAATACCACAGTGCATAGTGAAACTAAATATACGCCTTTCGAATTAGTTTTTGGAAAAATTTGTAACCTTCCAAATAATTTACAATCAGAAATCGACCCCTTATATAACTATGACAGTTATCCCCGAGAACTTAAGTATCGTTTACAACAAGCGCAATCCGACGCACGACGTAACTTGATACAATCTAAAGAGAAAAGAAAATTATTGTATGATAAAACTAGCAATAATGTTACCTATCAGTTAGGCGATTTGTTATTATTAAAGAACCAAGTAGGAAATAAATTAGATAGTATTTACAATGGCCCTTATAAAGTTTTAAGAGATATGACGTCTAATGTAGAAATTTTAAAAGAAAATAAAGCTATAATTGTGCATAAGAATAATACCAAACCATTCAATAAATAACTATTTTATTTGATACGTAATTATAAGTATAGGTACTTAATTACATACCATGTTACTTAACACTTTGTTATTGTTATGATTAAGTGTAAAATGTGAAGCTTCCGTTTTAATTCAATACCATTTCAATTCGATACCATTTTAATTAGATACAATTTTAATTAGGTATATTGTTTATATTGTAAAACGTTTTTGTATTAGTACGATTTAATAAATGAAATAGTTTTAACTTTGCTATGTTGATAATGTTTAAATTTTGTTTACTTATTTTACTTAAGTAATTAAATTTTGGTTAAGTTCGTTAAAGTCAATGTTACGAGTCTGTTCCTTTTTGCAGGGAGGGGATGATCCTTCCACTTTTTCAGGGGAGATGAAGTATGATTGCAACATATTACACAAACAAGATGTTTGCATTATCGCGCATTTACAGAAAATTGGAACACACGCGTAGCATTCTCAGCAATCTAGAATAAGATCGCTTACTAAGATAATGTATCTTTAATTGTACTCAATATTATTATCTCAATATACATCTTGACACCGAACAAGTCACATCTCTTTTATTACCTTAGCCTCGGTAAAGCGTCATACCTCTTCAATAGGTTATTAATTCTGGCCGTAACGGCCAGGGTGTTGCTAGGTGTTGCCTAGCAACTAATCTGTATCGCACCTATCCCAATCTGTGGATAGGTTATTAATTCTGGCCGCTAGTCATACTTTAACTAGAATTGGCTACGAGCAATTTATACGATTGGGACATTAAAGTTCTTTACTTTAAGATAATTTATATTTCCATAGAGACTGTCAGATAGAGATATACAGGGTTATTTTGAAACCAGTGGCCAAATTTTTAAGATCGACTCTGAAACGGTAAGCGAACAACTTTCTCCTAGAAACATGAGTCGAAATATGAATTTTTTTTGACTTCTCATACAAATCATAATGATCACGTGACCGATTTAGTATGGGAAGTCCAAAATTTTTTTCATATTTCGACCCATAGTTTTAGGAGAAAGTTAATCAATTACAGATTCTGAGTCGAACTTAAAGATTTGGCCAGTGATTTCAATATAACCCTATATAGGTATTGTTGTGACATGTATGAATGAATTTATTGTGGAAACTGTTTTGGCGATATCACTGTCATTTAAGCTACGTCAATATATGTAATAGAAGCTGTATGTTTCCCTTAAGAACAATAAATAAATAAATAAATAAATGTACGGTAGTCCATAACAGGTGGTAGGTAAAAAATGTTGAGACGATTCATAAGCATTAATTTTATCCTACTAATATTATAAATGTAAAAGTTTAGATGTTTGTATGTTTGTTACTCAATCACGCCAAAACGGCAGAACGGATTTGGCTGAAATTTGTGGCACAGGTACTTTGTAGCCTGGAGAGGAACATAGGCTACTTTCTTTCCCGGAAAAATATCACATTCCCATGGGATAACGTCGTTTATTCCCGCGCCGCGGGCGGAAAGCTAGTTTAATATATTTGAGAAAAAAAAATTGTCTTTGAAAAAAAAAAATTACTTTGACTTTGCGGATGTATAGCTGTGAGTACAGGGTGTTAGGGGCACCGTTGCAAAAACTTTAACCATGGCTTCAGGTCATCATGCTGAACAACGCACAGCAAGAATTTTTTGTCGGAAATTAAAAAAATATTTCGACTGTCCATACAAAATATCCCTATTAGTTGTTAATATATAGTATACAGTAGTCTTCGATCAACACTAACACCTAGTTCTAGATACATACTTGTAGTGACAGATATGTCCAATTGTCCAAGCCTCATAAGCCCACTTGAGAGTATAATTATAAGTAGACTAGCGGCCGCCCGCGGTTTCACCCGGGTGGTTCCCGTTCCCGTGGGAATATCGGGATAAAAAGTACATATAAACCTTCCTCTTGAATCACTCTATCTATTAAAAAAAAACGGATCAAAATCCGTTGCGTAGTTTCAAAGATTTAAGCATACAAAGGGACATAGGGACAGAGAAAGCGACTTTGTTTTATACTATGTAGTGATTAATTTGACAGTGTCAATAATACTAAGGTATTTCAAACTTGGAACGCTTCTTGTCATTTATATTGTAAGGTCGTAACATTCGTAATCTTTTTTCTCCGTTTAGAAAAATGTCAGTCTGGCCATATAAAGTTTTCATTTAGTTCGTGAGCCTTCATCTAGTACTATTGTTGATCGAAGATAGTAATCATAATCATCATTTATTTGCTTATAAACATGATATAAAGGGTGATAACTGATAACATTTATTTTTACGTGCAACATGTCAAACCATTAATTAAATAGGCATGCAAATATTCATTTTAATTAAGTTTTATGTTTTAAGTTTTTAACATTATCTGACACATAAATGTTAAAAAAAGATAATCTAATACGTAATGACAAAAAAAAATAATCTAATACGGTATTTTACTGATTTTTTTTATTTCTTTAAAATGTTTTTCGAAATATTAGCTACACAAAACAAGTTTTCATTTTGAATTATCTTGAATATTTTCAAAGATATAGGACTTCAAACTTTATAATTAGACAAGGACAGGACGCTATCTTAGTGACGTCATTGGGTTAGTAGCGTCATAGTCACGCCATAGAAGATTTTGTTTTAGAAAGAGACAGCTATAGTCAAAATCAAACAGACTATAATTCTTTTATTATAAAACAGATTCAAATTATTTTTTCACATTTGGTATTCTTAATTGCAATATTTTTTAACGTCATCATTAAATATCTACATTTCAACAACAGTAAAATACCCTATTCTTAGTAGTATATAGTTACCGGGTTTGTACGAGTCCTGCGCGTCGTAGGGCGGTTGCTGCGGCGTGTAGGTGTTGACCTTGGCGGCCGCGCCCGACCCCACGCCGCCCACGCCGCCCACGCCGCCCACGCCGCCCACGCCGCCCACTCCGCCCACGCCGCCCACGCTCGAGCCTCCGCCGTACTGGAAAATATACATAGTTGGCTTTCAAGTCAAATCTCGTGGAATGATTCGATTTGTAACAATACTTTTTGGTGCATAAACAAAATAACACTGGGATATAAACAAAAAAAAACGTTGAATTTTCTTACATCTAACATTATGCATTTAAATAAAATACAGGAAATGCAGCCAAAATGGTTGCCACTCAGACTGTGTTACGGCGAGCCATGGCGCTGGTTCTCGGAGGAAACCAGTGAGAGATCGTAACTTAGAAATAGAATTACTGTTCATATACATATTTTGTTGCAATAATTTCTGTCACTAAAGTAAAAAATCAAACGCTGATTGCATATTAACCCACTCTTGCTCGCCGTGCCAATTTGGGAAAACCTTTGATAGCTTTTAAGGGCCGGCCGAGCAAAATCAGCTAAAACGGCAGTCACCGTTAAATCGCTGGAGTTCACAATTAGTTTCAAAAATAATTAAAATATTTGTAATTACTATCATAAGGGGTGTCTTTACAATGTATCTCTATTAATAATCTAAAATAATTTACAGTATAAAAGATACAACTACGTAAAGTTGCACAAAATATGAGAAAACGTGTGTCGGCGTTTAGGTAAAATTTAATAAAAAAATCGACATATTAGATTCAAAAGCCTACTCAAACAAATCCCAAAAGTATTAACTACAACTTATCAATTGTTTTATTTTATAATATGCTTTGGTTATTTAATTATGTTTTTTTTAAAACGCTTCTTAAATCCGCCATACAAAATTACTATGGACTTGAGACGTTGAATATAACAAGCGAGCAACACACGAAATATTTAGTCGCCCACGAGAGCTCAGAGAGAGGCGACGTTTCGACGCGGAGCGACTTGACCTAGAAAGACTTCGTTGCCTATCGTGTACGTATTCTGTGTTACACGCAGCAAAACAGCGTAAGTATAAATTTGTAATATTTTTTTTACTCAATTTTGGTTTTGATTTATTCTTATCACGACTGCTCAAGGAGTGTAATGTGTTTAGGGTTAATGTATGTATGTTTGTGTGTATGTATGCGAGTTTCTTTTCACCATAACTTTTGAATGCCTCAACGGATTTTAATGGCTAAAGATTTTTTAAATACTCAAAATGGTGGACGTGTGGTGTGGCACCATAAAAAAAATGTAGTTTTTTCCTTATTATAGCAATATGGGTATCAAATGAAAGGCTTTGACGAGTACATTTCAAAAATATATAATTTGTATGCATAATCACTAAAAGTAATATAATAAAAATTCATAATACAAAAACCTCAAAAGTAAAAAAATAAACAAGCTCTCATTGCAGTCGGGGTACCATGCTGTGGAATTCTAAAATTTAAAAGGTCCCCCGACTGCAATGAGACTATGTATGTATGTTCCACGATAGCTCCGCCAATAGTGAACCGATTCTGATAATTCCTTTTTTATCTGATAGGCCAAAGTTTCAATTTGGTCCCATGAAAAATTTACAGTAGTCAGTTCAGCAGTTTATTCAGAATCCTGAAAAAACACGTTGTTTTCGTCTGGTAGTTCTCGCTTTACGCTTCAATATCTTCGGTCAAAGATAAACATTTGTAAAAATGTTTCTTTCGGATGCGAGGGTTTCCTCACATTGATGAAGCAACGCTGGCGTACAGTGTAACAAGTGATAGCAAAATTCGACGAGTCGTGTAAGCCTTTCGGTAGCTTAGTTGGTCAGAGCATCGGGCCGGATTCCCGAAGTCGCGGGTTCGAATCCCGCCTGAAAGCTACTTATAGGGCTCGTGGTTTTTTACTATAACATTTTTCCTATAAGTAAAGATTTGTAGTTGTAATATTTCAGGTTATTTAGGTTAGCTGATGATGGAAGGTAAAACTCCTTAACGCTTAGGATTAAGAGCATGTTTTTTAAGTACCACATGCACGAATATACCTTTAGTTGTATTCTTTCAAGTAATTCAGGTAAGCTGATGGTGGAAGCTAGTGGAAGGTTAAACTGCATAACAGTTAATATTTGGAAGGCGGAGCTTGTCTTGGTGTTCTAATTTAGATATGGACCACCATGTGACAACAGTTTTATCGTTGCACTTTACGGTACACTTGCTCATTATGTGGTTTCAAGGTAAATTTCTTACACTAAAAATGAAAAAATAAACAGATTTTTTCAAAAAAATTAAACCGCCTTCAAAACAAAAAACTGCAAACAAAAACTCACTTCCCAAAACACGTAAAAATGAAAACTAAATTTAATCATTCAATTTATAGGATGAAAATGCGCGACTTTTTCTAACTAATCTTGGAACTCTCTGATCTGTTTGAAGTCGGTGTCAAGCCGAAAGTAACAAGAAAAATACTTTGTGAAACAATATACTCAATAACAATGCGAGTGATGCGAGTTGTAACCTATCAAATAAATTAGGTATGAGGTTTGACACCGACTTCAAACAGATCAGAAAGTTCCAAGATTAGTTAGAAAAAGTCGCGCGCGCATTTTAGTCCTATAAATTAAATGATTTAATTTATTTTTCATTTTTACGAGTTTTAGAAAGTGAGTTTTTGTTTGTAGTTTTTTGTTTTGAAGGCGGTTTAATTTTTGTACTTTTTAGTTCGATTTTGGCAGTCTGTTTTTAATTTTTAAACTAGTTTTTTCCTATGTTAGTAGGTTTCTTGTATTTCATAGCGAGCGTCAGCGTCGGACGTCAGCGTCAGAGGCTACGGTAGTCTACTCATCAAATATCTTTGTCCAATGTGCATTTGATCAAAGAAATTGGAAGACTTGGAACTTGGATCAAATGTACCAGGCATGAGTACCTGACAAATAAATTTGATCAATTGGAAATAGAAACTGGACCAAGCTATTGTCTGAGTTGCATCAACCCCTTTGAATAAAATATCGGCACTTTTGTCCACCGGACTAACTTCAAAGTGGTAACTTTTGCCACGAACTCAATGCATTACGACGGTTATTTCATTCGTTAAGATCTAGCGAGGAGGCAGGAGGAGCTTCATGGGCAGAACAATCTTCTTTTACGTTGCATTCGCAGCAATAGTTTAAACTTTTAGGTTATGTCGGCGAACAAAAATCCCTGACAGTTTTGTATCGAAGGTACAAAATTACCATTTTTACTTAATTTTCCGGAATAATAAGCAGTCTATGCTAATCTCAAGTTCCCAAACTATCCCCGTACCAAATATCACGTCGATCCGTTTTGACGTGAAAGAAGGACAAACAAACAAACACACTTTCACATTTATAATATTAGTATGGATTCATTCCATCCATAGGTTTCTAGGAGTACCTAGTTGAGATTAATTATTACAGAATAATGAGTTACTAACTTTTACCACCGACACCGTACCGATCGAGCGAGCGAGGCGGCATTAGTGTGCGTGATGACGCACACACAGGTGGAACGCTGCGCTAATACCTAATCGTTGCCCGCGTTAAAAGCTCGGTGCAGTCTTAACGTATGGTTATGTTAGTGTGGCGTTGTTGGTACAATGTTTAGAAGTACAATTAATCTGTTCTGTTATCTATCACTAATAATTTTGTAGTTATATTTTGATTTGCTTTTATATTATTTAAAGTTCAATAAATGACAAGTTATTTAGAAGTTTTGTAACATTACCTTAGGGGCTGTCCATTAATCACGTGATGTTTTAACAACTTTTTCAAAAAAGTCAAAAAAGTTCAACTGATACTCCCTTCCATATATTTGAAATGGAGTGTTCACAGTTTGCTAGTTTTACTCTCACTCTACGCAGTTTACAGTGTTACGCGCAAAACTAGCAAACTGTGAACACTCCATTTCAAATATATGGAAGGGCATACTAAACCGATACGCCGCTAATCAGCCGGAACTGTTTGCCTACTGGGAACACAGCCTTAGAGTTACACAACAGAAAGCAGTATAGTACCATACTATACTGCTTTCTGAGACCCTGAAGCCTCACAGCTTAATTACAGTGCCACAACCTTTTCTGTTCCGGTGACAGCGGCGCTACGTACGGTTTTCTTTTTTTTTGTAACAATTTAACCGGCCCTGACTTCTAAGAACTTCAGCCGCTAGCAGCGCTATGGTTGGACATCAACTTGACAGCAAAATGACATTTAAAAAAACACGCTAGCTTCCCATTTTGGCCACCGGCACAGCAAAGTTTGTGGCACTGTACTAACTATACTTATATAAAAGTTTGAAGTGCACTGTAACTTGTTTACTTTTAATTAATATACTTTTATAATACATCTTTCTTATTATTGATCTCAGGACCGTGCCTCAAGGGCGGTTTGTCACAGATTGCGTCAAAACCTATCCACTCAAACCTTTTTCTTTTTAAATTCTTGACTATCAATGATTTGAAATAACTAATGGTCTAAAAAGGTTTGCACTCAATACCCAACAAGTATATATTGCCAGCTAAATAAACTAACCATCGTTACTGTACTCACCGTGGGGTAGACTCCGTATTGGTAGGTGGTAGGTGGCGGTTGGTAGAAGTACGCGTAGCCGGGTGGCAACGCTGCGGGGACCTAAAGGTAAGGAATACACCATCAGACAATGTTAAATGAAAACTATAGCAGAAAGGACAATGACCATTTTTGTATGGCAACTGGCGTCGTTTTTTTTTCTTGCGGCCATCAACCAAACATTGAAATATAATTTGTCAGCAGCACTACAGACAATATTTGCAAAGGAAGTATACCTGTAAACTCAGTCCAAACCGAGTGACTAGCTAGAACTTAACTTTGTTTTTCATAGTATTCACTCACTATTTCATTGTATGAATGACAAAGTTACATTTGCGGTTTTTAAAATGTTTTATATAACGGACGAATGGTTCTAACTTGGTTCTGACTGAGTTTACAGCTATACTGTCTTGGGGGAGGCCTATGCCCAGCAGTGGGCGTCGTTCGGCTAAAATGATGATACTATCAAGAATTGATGTTCAAAACATTTTATTGATGGCCGCGAGACAAAAAAACAGACGCCAATTTTAGGCATTGCTTTTTGGCCAGTGGCACAGATTACTAACTAAACAGTTACTATGTAAAAGATAGTTCACTCCGCTAAGTCATTTAAATAAATAGCAACTCTAACTGTCGTGTGAGTCGGGTCGTTACGTTCCCTAAAATATGGTTGAGCGAAGCGATGGCTGGCTCATGCGTCATGCTCGTGAACGGGTGCTGCCAGTGGGGTGGGTCTGCTCATGTCTACTTGTGTTAAAGGTGTTCGGGATATGGTTAATAATAGTATTATATTGATTTATGAGCGAGCTGGTGTGTCTCATAGTAATTTTGGTATCCGTGTCTTACAGTAACAGCAATTTTTCTAATAATTGTTTTATTTATTCAAAAATTCCTTTTATTTGTTAATACTTATAAATTTGAATATACAGCGCAGCTTGCAGTTTCCTTTTCATTAATCCTATCGTATAATAATACAATGTGAATAAGATTAAGATTAGTGTGTCCATTAAACTATTTGATTCCTTGTTTAGTTGAAAATTGTTTACTGTTTTAGGTAATAAGCAAAATTGTACTTAATTTAAGCGGCATTCTGTATTGTGATGGAAAGTAACCTTACTATTATGTGAAGGTCACTTTTCAAATTTGACGACTCTGTATAAGTTAAAACAGGGAGAAAAAAATAGCCCTTGGCGAGTTTCTTGCCGGTTCTTCTCGCTACAAGGTCTCCTGCCGTAGGATTTGCGAACCGATGGCGTAGCTTCATTGACGTTCATAAGTGTTGTTAAACAAACCTAAATTGAATAAACGATATTGAATTTTGAATTGAATTTTTTTGAATTTTATAACGCAATAAAGTAGAATTCAGCTTGTACGGTGCAAATTACGAACGGCCACTCGTTGCATCTCTTTCTATCGCATATATTCTAGCTCTTTTGCGGACCTAATGTCTATGGATTTACACCGCCGCCGGCGTTGCTGCCGCGTTTTCGAGCCGACACGGGGAGTGAAATAGGCCTGCCAGTGGTTTCATTCAAAATAACCCTGTATAATGTAGCAGTGCTTTACAGTAAAAAAAAATAAGGAAGCGGTCGATTGTTACCTGTTGCGGCGAGGCGGCGTCGGTGCGGCCGAACCTGTCGCCCGCGCCCAGCCCGAACGTGCCCTGTCGCCCTGTAGCCCACCTACATACATACATTGGTAGCCCACTATACCTGTTGCGGCGAGGCGGCGTCGGTGCGGCCGAACCTGTCGCCCGCGCCCAGCCCGAACGTGCCCTGTCGCCCTGTAGCCCACCTACATACATACATTGGTAGCCCACTATACCTGTTGCGGCGAGGCGGCGTCGGTGCGGCCGAACCTGTCGCCCGCGCCCAGCCCGAACGTGCCCTGTCGCCCTGTAGCCCACCTACATACATACATTGGTAGCCCACTGTACCTGTTGCGGCGAGGCGGCGTCGGTGCGGCCGAACCTGTCGCCCGCGCCCAGCCCGAACGTGCCCTGTCGCCCTGTAGCCCACCTACATACATACATTGGTAGCCCACTGTACCTGTTGCGGCGAGGCGGCGTCGGTGCGGCCGAACCTGTCGCCCGCGCCCAGCCCGAACGTGCCCTGTCGCCCTGTAGCCCACCTACATACATACATTGGTAGCCCACTGTACCTGTTGCGGCGAGGCGGCGTCGGTGCGGCCGAACCTGTCGCCCGCGCCCAGCCCGAACGTGCCCTGTCGCCCTGTAGCCCACCTACATACATACATTGGTAGCCCACTGTACCTGTTGCGGCGAGGCGGCGTCGGTGCGGCCGAACCTGTCGCCCGCGCCCAGCCCGAACGTGCCCTGTCGCCCTGTAGCCCACCTACATACATACATTGGTAGCCCACTGTACCTGTTGCGGCGAGGCGGCGTCGGTGCGGCCGAACCTGTCGCCCGCGCCCAGCCCGAACGTGCCCTGTCGCCCTGTAGCCCACCTACATACATACATTGGTAGCCCACTGTACCTGTTGCGGCGAGGCGGCGTCGGTGCGGCCGAACCTGTCGCCCGCGCCCAGCCCGAACGTGCCCTGTCGCCCTGTAGCCCACCTACATACATACATTGGTAGCCCACTGTACCTGTTGCGGCGAGGCGGCGTCGGTGCGGCCGAACCTGTCGCCCGCGCCCAGCCCGAACGTGCCCTGTCGCCCTGTAGCCCACCTACATACATACATTGGTAGCCCACTGTACCTGTTGCGGCGAGGCGGCGTCGGTGCGGCCGAACCTGTCGCCCGCGCCCAGCCCGAACGTGCCCTGTCGCCCTGTAGCCCACCTACATACATACATTGGTAGCCCACTGTACCTGTTGCGGCGAGGCGGCGTCGGTGCGGCCGAACCTGTCGCCCGCGCCCAGCCCGAACGTGCCCTGTCGCCCTGTAGCCCACCTACATACATACATTGGTAGCCCACTGTACCTGTTGCGGCGAGGCGGCGTCGGTGCGGCCGAACCTGTCGCCCGCGCCCAGCCCGAACGTGCCCTGTCGCCCTGTAGCCCACCTACATACATACATTGGTAGCCCACTGTACCTGTTGCGGCGAGGCGGCGTCGGTGCGGCCGAACCTGTCGCCCGCGCCCAGCCCGAACGTGCCCTGTCGCCCTGTAGCCCACCTACATACATACATTGGTAGCCCACTGTACCTGTTGCGGCGAGGCGGCGTCGGTGCGGCCGAACCTGTCGCCCGCGCCCAGCCCGAACGTGCCCTCGCGCCCGCCGTAGCCCACCTCGTAGTAGCCGCCCTGCAAACAACATTCTGTAAAGTCGTAGCCCATTTCTACCGCACCGCTGCACCCACACAACTGAAGTATGAGCAGCCAAATCTGTACTCAATGTCGTGCACTGTAGATGCGTAGTTTTATTTTATTTTAAAGAAGAGACTTGTACAATTTTATCTGAATAGAATATCTGCTAAATGGCCGCCACGGGCATTTTATCTGTGTGCAAGTTTTTCATGACACTTTCACACATTTCGCTGCTAATTTCACACATTTCGCTACTTATTTCACCAATAACTCGGCGAATATTTTGTCTATAATTGTCTATGTTTTGTGGATCGTTGGTGTAGGCTTTATCTTTGACGTAGCCCCAAAGAAAGAAATCCAGTGGCATCAGATGGCAAGATCTCGGAGGCAATTTGACATCACCTCTTCTTGAAATTACGAGATTTTTCGACCTTTCGACGAGTGTTTGTAATTGATCTCGAATTTTCGATTAACATTTGTATAACGTCTATGCTCTATTTTATTGTGAAACGCTCCACGATTAATTTTACATGTGTCAAGATGACGTATGTCAAATGTCAACCCGCCATCTTGAATATTTCGGAAATAGCGCGAAATTCAAATCCTATACGTACTTTTGAGACACCTTTAGTAACAATATATAATAGCGGACAGCGCGCGGTCCGCGAGCTTACCACAGTCAGACCACAGGGTAAATAAAATACTACTACGTATTAGTCAGACTGTTCGGTAGTTGACGCAAAATGCATCTACAGTGCACAACATTATGTCCATATTTGGCTGCTCACACTTTGGTTGGGTAGGAGCGGTGCGGTATAAGTAGGCTATGACCTTTACGCCGGGGTTTTATTATGGTGTGTGTGGCGCTACGCCAGAATATCTGTTTCACATAATTATTATACCCACGACAGAGTCAGACAGAGTCGCGCCACACTGCATAAATGTGTTTCTAACTATACTAAGATAATATGAAACCGATACGCGTCATAGGGCGCGTCAACACACTGCGCTTGACAAGTGTATTTCTAAGTAACCCGTGTAAGTGACCCATGATAGACCTATCTTGGATACGTAGCTAAGCAACCGTAACTTCTAGATTGATTATCAAAAATAACTAGGAAAGAAAACTCTAGTCAACCTATCTCTCAGTAAGTAAAGATATATCATTGAGAAAGGCTTTAAGCGCCAAAACTCGTAAGAACCAAACAAGAAAGTAGAATTTCATGAAAACAACGTTTCTGAAAAAAAAAGAACTGTAAGTACCTACTAGAGTGTGAACTAAAGCATACATTAAATACAGAGCTTTGTAAAAAGTAGATCGATACGCAACAGGGTGATAAAGAAGGTCATCTCTACGGTATGCCAGGATATGACCGAGCTGTAAATTTAAAATAATACGCCACTGATGGCAAACAAAAAGTACTCGATACTTTTGATGCGAGTACCTTAAGTTGCGATTGCGATACTACTCATGAGTATAGTGTCGATACCATATCCCTGGCTATGTCTGGCGCCGGCTCGAAAATAACGCTTAGGTTAAAAGACAATGACCAGTTTTGTATGGCAGCTGGCGTCTTTTTTTTTCTTGCGTCCATCAACCAAACATTGAAATATAATTTGTTGACAGCACTACAGACAATATTTGTAAAGGAAGTATACCTGTAAACTCCGAACCGAGTGAGACTAGCTAGAACTTAACTTTGTTTTTAATAGTGTTTGTATGAATGACAAAGTTACATTTGCGGTTTTTTAAAATGTTCTATATACGGACGGATGGTTCTAACTTGGTTCTGCCTGAGTTTACAGCTATACTGTCTTGGCAAATATTGTTTGTTATACTATCAAGATTTGATATTCAAACATTTTGTTGATGGCCGCGAGACAAAAACAAAAGACGCCAATTTTAGGCAATGCATTCTGACGCAACTTTAGTTGAACATAACCCGACTTATAGCACAGTATAGTTACCATATGGTGCGGTAGCGTGGTTCCGCCGCGCATGAGTTGCTCATCGTACGCGTAACCACCACCAACTCCGCCAACTCCGCCTACACCGCCAACACCTGCAAATAGGGCAAAAGGTAATTAAGGTAAGTAGTATTTACACAATATAATTACAGATTTGCCGCTAAATAAATTTAAAAACAGACTGTTTGATGTGCTGTGTAGTCTGTGTCCTTATAGTGTCGATGAATTTTTTAATAATGTTAATAAAATAAATAATCATTTGTAATATGTATGTAAATTTAATTTTGACATAAAAAATGATATTTGTAATTTAATTTGATAAATTGTGATAACTTGACTTTTATTTTAATTATGTTGACATTGCTAAATTGCTTCTTTATTATTGCTTTTTATTATTACTTAAGTCCTGACATTGATTATTAATAATTTGACTTGTATTTTTTTATTTATTCTGATTATTGTTAAATATAAATGCATTTAAATTCAATTAATTTATGTTTGCGTGCCAGTACCTGGTGCAACACGTGATCTGCATGACATTTTGTAACAGCTTTTACTGTACCGTGTTTGCCTGCAAATAAAAGACTATTCTATTCTATTCTACAAAATTTACCCATAAAGGTGTTATCAATACAGTATCCACTGAACGAGACGTTCCGTGGTTCCGTGGACGATCTAGCGGCGATTGCGGGAAGCCGTGATTGCGGGCCAAACAGGACTGTGTGTGATGCCACACTTCAGCAGGGGGTAGTGAGAATATTCCCCAATTTCCCTTTTAATTGAGAATATTCTCAGGTCAAGGAGAATTTAAGAGAATTTAAAATTGGATGAAGATTTTCTTGTTTAGAGTTGTTAAATCTTCAGTTCTTTATTAAAGCTGATTGTTTGAAAATACTGATGTGTCTATTTTATCGCCAAAATGAATTAGTTAACTTTGCAGGAAATTTAAAAAGAACTTACGAGAATATTCTTCGAAATATTCTCGAGAATATTTTCGCTTAAAAAAATCTTAAATTTTCTGTGTGAAATATTTATAAATAAAGCAGAGATACAATCGCAGTTCTATTATTTTAATCAGATTATTGAAATAGTCGTCCAATTTATAAATTCTCTTCCAAAAGAATATTCTCGAGAACTTAACAGCAAAGTTCTCACTGAGAACTGAAGTGTATCGGGGGCGATCGTACGAGCAAGCGATGCGATGCGTTCATTCATCGCTTTCACCGCAGCGGCGCCAATTCAACAATGGCTCGCGCGATGACGCGTGACCAATTAGGACACTCCCATACAGATTTGTAGCTTTGATTGCATCGTTATGGAGCATTTTCAGTTTTAGCATGATGACTTGAAAGCTCAATTAGGACACACTACACATTAAAGAAATGAGCGTGTTGATAGTCTGTAAAATATAGCTTGATTAAAATGACAGCTCATTCATGCAAAGCAAAAAGTTTTATATGCTATTGGAATGAAGCTTAAGAAAAACAATACAGACATTTTTTAACATATGCTAGAAGATTAGACTTTATTCCTTGTGCAGAAACAACGCTTTGCTTTTCACGAATGAGCTGTAATATTAATCATCAAGCTATATTACTTTACAGACTATAATATCATCGCCCGACGATCAACGCATCGTTTGCTCGTGCAGTCGTTGCCTCTTAGGATGACGCCTGGTGATAATGTGATGTTGTCCGCTATAGATTGATTTACCTGCGGTGTATAGCGCGGCGTGGTAGGGCGTGATGTACATACCTGCGGTGTATAGCGCGGCGTGGTAGGGCGTGGTGGCGGGCGTGCTACTGCTGCCGGTGGCGGTGTTGGCCGGTGTTGGCCGGTGTTGGCGCGTGCGCTGTGTGTACCATACGCTCCCTGTGACGTCACCCCGTGTCCATACCTGCGGTGTATAGCGCGGCGTGGTAGGGCGTGGTGGCGGGCGTGCTACTGCTGCCGGTGGCGGTGTTGGCCGGTGTTGGCCGGTGTTGGCGCGTGCGCTGTGTGTACCATACGCTCCCTGTGACGTCACCCCGTGTCCATACCTGCGGTGTATAGCGCGGCGTGGTAGGGCGTGGTGGCGGGCGTGCTACTGCTGCCGGTGGCGGTGTTGGCCGGTGTTGGCCGGTGTTGGCGCGTGCGCTGTGTGTACCATACGCTCCCTGTGACGTCACCCCGTGTCCATACCTGCGGTGTATAGCGCGGCGTGGTAGGGCGTGGTGGCGGGCGTGCTACTGCTGCCGGTGGCGGTGTTGGCCGGTGTTGGCGCGTGCGCTGTGTGTACCATACGCTCCCTGTGACGTCACCCCGTGTCCATACCTGCGGTGTATAGCGCGGCGTGGTAGGGCGTGGTGGCGGGCGTGCTACTGCTGCCGGTGGCGGTGTTGGCGCCGGTGTTGGCCGGTGTTGGCGCGTGCGCTGTGTGTACCATACGCTCCCTGTGACGTCACCCCGTGTCCATACCTGCGGTGTATAGCGCGGCGTGGTAGGGCGTGGTGGCGGGCGTGCTACTGCTGCCGGTGGCGGTGTTGGCGCCGGTGTTGGCCGGTGTTGGCGCGTGCGCTGTGTGTACCATACGCTCCCTGTGACGTCACCCCGTGTCCATACCTGCGGTGTATAGCGCGGCGTGGTAGGGCGTGGTGGCGGGCGTGCTACTGCTGCCGGTGGCGGTGTTGGCCGGTGTTGGCCGGTGTTGGCGCGTGCGCTGTGTGTACCATACGCTCCCTGTGACGTCACCCCGTGTCCATACCTGCGGTGTATAGCGCGGCGTGGTAGGGCGTGGTGGCGGGCGTGCTACTGCTGCCGGTGGCGGTGTTGGCGCCGGTGTTGGCCGGTGTTGGCGCGTGCGCTGTGTGTACCATACGCTCCCTGTGACGTCACCCCGTGTCCATACCTGCGGTGTATAGCGCGGCGTGGTAGGGCGTGGTGGCGGGCGTGCTACTGCTGCCGGTGGCGGTGTTGGCGCCGGTGTTGGCCGGTGTTGGCGCGTGCGCTGTGTGTACCATACGCTCCCTGTGACGTCACCCCGTGTCCATACCTGCGGTGTATAGCGCGGCGTGGTAGGGCGTGGTGGCGGGCGTGCTACTGCTGCCGGTGGCGGTGTTGGCCGGTGTTGGCCGGTGTTGGCGCGTGCGCTGTGTGTACCATACGCTCCCTGTGACGTCACCCCGTGTCCATACCTGCGGTGTATAGCGCGGCGTGGTAGGGCGTGGTGGCGGGCGTGCTACTGCTGCCGGTGGCGGTGTTGGCGCCGGTGTTGGCCGGTGTTGGCGCGTGCGCTGTGTGTACCATACGCTCCCTGTGACGTCACCCCGTGTCCATACCTGCGGTGTATAGCGCGGCGTGGTAGGGCGTGGTGGCGGGCGTGCTACTGCTGCCGGTGGCGGTGTTGGCGCCGGTGTTGGCCGGTGTTGGCGCGTGCGCTGTGTGTACCATACGCTCCCTGTGACGTCACCCCGTGTCCATACCTGCGGTGTATAGCGCGGCGTGGTAGGGCGTGGTGGCGGGCGTGCTACTGCTGCCGGTGGCGGTGTTGGCGCCGGTGTTGGCCGGTGTTGGCGCGTGCGCTGTGTGTACCATACGCTCCCTGTGACGTCACCCCGTGTCCATACCTGCGGTGTATAGCGCGGCGTGGTAGGGCGTGGTGGCGGGCGTGCTACTGCTGCCGGTGGCGGTGTTGGCGCCGGTGTTGGCGCTCGCGCTCGCGCTCGTCGAGTGCGCGTGCGTGTTGTGCGCGTGCGCTGTCAAGATTAAGGCTCACTTTAAAGTCACCCCCCAACAAATAAGCCGTATGATTCAAGATTCAAACTTGTTTATTCAATTTAGATTGTTATTTACAATACTTGTGAACGCCATAGAAGCTACGCCATCGGTTCGCAAACCCTACAGCGGGAGGCCTTGGAGAAGAACCAGCAAGAAACTCCAAGGGTTGTTTTTTTCTCCCTGTTTTATTTCATACAGAGTCGTCAAATGTAGTAGTATGCAGGAAGAAAGCTGGAGACCTATCAGCGTATATAAGAACCGGTCGGCGCAGGTAACCGGCGAGGCAGTCTCTATGAACAAGCGCCGATAAACGCAAAACGTTATTTTTTTTTATCCACAACAGGGCAGCACTTAGCCTTCATCACACCTAGGAGCCAAGTCTGCTAACGTTAAGTCATAATCGTGCCTCAATCGTGTTTCAATTGTAGTTCAATGGTAGTGCTTTTTACATACTATTTACAAAAATTATGACAGTATAATGTGATATGAATGTAGTGTGTGGTCTGACCATCAGTAGTATTGTGAAAAAAGTACACATTTCTTGTAATTAGTGTGTAAAAAACTCTACACTTGAAACACGATTGAGACACGATTACGACTTAACGTTAGCAGACTTGGCCCCCTGATGTTAAGTGGTAATAAGGCTGAAGGTGGAAGCGCGCTACTCCCGGAATCCTCAATCACTGAGGGACTGGCTATCTTATCTCTAACTGCCGGAACACAATAATGCTGAAAACATCATTGTTATGGCGTCAGACTTATGGGCTTATCACACTTATCCTACTTAGGATCCTAATTCAGCATACATTGCTTTCTTTGAGCTCAGTTTAAGCAAGTGATGCAATCAAAACAAGCAATATATGCTTAATTTAGGATCCTAACTAGGATAAGTGTAATAAGCCCTTTCGATAAGATGGTGGTAGCTAGCCAGGCGGACTAAGAACAAGTCCTACCACCAACCAAACTGAATACAATATGTACCCCCACTGGGAATCAAACCCGAGACCTCTTGGTCTGAAATCGGTGGTGTGAACCACTAGACCACAGAGGCAGTTGACCAGATAGGCTGGTTTCACAGCTATGAAGCGGATATTTTTAGAAATAGGATTATTTTATTATACGTGTTTACCTATGAAATTGCCGTTTCTTTCTCACATGTTCATTGATCTCTAATTTTTTTTTATCAGTATATCAAAAATAATAATCAGTTTCGAAAATAGAGTTTGTCGTTATATTAAACATCTAACAAGAAATAAATTAAACACGCGTCTAAAATTTTTATTAATGCTTCAAAGAACCTCTTTAATTGTCGTCAATTTGACTGATTCGAACAGATTTCTTTTTAATCTAATGCAGTTTTTTTAAATGAGATTATAGGCAATAGTTAAATTAATGTCGTCTGATCATATCTCTCAAGTTTTATTGAATTCGGAGTTCACATGTCTAAGAAATCCCCAAATGTCTTTGAGCGATGTGATAATTACAACTTCCTACAATTTCCATACAGAAAACAACAAATTCGTAGGTAAAGACCTAATATTAGAACTTATATAACATCAAACATGAACTTAATCTAAGGCCCGTATTATAGAACGACACTCAAGTGAAGATCTCTTCTCAAGTATAGTCAAGGGATGAATGTATTCGTTGCATGTATTTGCATCCCTTTCTAACTATACTTGAGAAGATATTTCCACTTAAGTCATGATCTTCATATATTTAGCGCTCGATCAAGAAAAGGCGGGGCGTCAGTTGATGCGTCACATAGACTTATTTGATTTTATTATATTTTGATTATATTTAGTGTTGTTCTATAATACCGACCTTAGAGTTAGGGCCTGTCCTGTTTCACAATGTGTAAGTAAATTCTGATTAGCTGTTACTTACAGATAGTCCATACAAAACTGTCAATTAAACTGGAAAGTAGATACTTTCCAGTTTAATAGGGTATTTTACTGTTGTTGAAATGTAGATATTTAATGATGACGTTAAAAAATATTGCAATTAAGAATACCAAATGTGAAAAAATAATTTGAATCTGTTTTATAATAAAAGAATTATAGTCTGTTTGATTTTGACTATAGCTGTCTCTTTCTAAAACGAAATCTTCTATGGCGTGACTATGACGCTACTAACCCACTGACGTCACTAAGATAGCGTCCTGTCCTTGTCTAATTATGAAGTTTGAAGTCCTATATCTTTGAAAATATTCAAGATAATTCAAAATGAAAACTTGTTTTGTGTAGCTAATATTTCGAAAAACATTTTAAAGAAATAAAAAAAAATCAGTAAAATACCGTATTGACATCTCCTAATCGTACATTGTGAAACAGGCAGGAAGTCCAAAGATAACTAGTTCTACAATACTTACCATTCGTTGTGGTCGTGACTTTGGCTGTGGAGGTTTGTGTGGTTGATGTGCTCGTTAAGCTGTTACTTGAAGCCACCGAACTGTCGTATTGCTGGAACAAACCATTACTTTACTGTATTTTCTACAACTAGGATGCCAACCAAACATTTTATTAACAGTCTAAAGACTGTAATGCACTTAATTCTTTACATACTTATGAAGATGCAGACAAATCCACTTTTAACTGTTAACACAAGTTAACTGTGCCATGAATGACATAGAACTTATGACGAACTTTAGGAATAAGTTCAAAAGTAAATTTTTTTTAACTAACATTTTTTTTGCAGTTTTCATATATGTTTTTATTATGGCCGAGGCATAATGAACTTAAAAAAATTACAGCAAAAAAGCGAAGAAAATTATTAATTTTATTTATTGTAAGATAGGTTAGGATTGAAAAAAATCTTTCACGGACTATAACTTTAACTTTAGAATGAATAGTTTTATCATTAAAGCTTGTGCGGTCATTAAAAAGCTGACACCAGTTTAGACATATTTTTCAGTAGCATCAATACTATCAATGAATTACCTATTCCAAAGCACTGATTGATTACTAACATTACTATAGGTTGTTATATTTTTGATTTACTCGGCACCTAACACCTCAATATTGTGATAGCTATTAGCTACTAAATGTGGTGGCTTGTCAATAGCTTTTTGTTAATTTTGCTTAATTGTTAATTTTATGTGAAAGCTGTTAGCTATCCTAAGAAATAAAAATAAATCTTACACACATTCCTTCGGGATAGTTTATTATAAATGCGAAAGTTTGTGAGTTTACTCTTTTACGCAAAAACTACTAAACGGATCTGGATGAAATTTGCAACAGAGATAGATTATAAGTTGGAATAACACATAGGGTACTTTTTATCCCGATATTCCCACGGGAACGGGAACCTCGCGGGTGAAACCGCGGGCGGCCGCTAGTAAATAAATAAATAAACAAGTAGGGGTACTTATGCTGTTTTGAGCAAATAAAAAATTAAATTAAAATTCATTTATTTCAGACATAATATCCATATCAAAATAACATGTAGAGTTAAAATTAAAACAGAATTAAGTATAAGTAATCAAAATTAGAAATCAATTCAAAATAAATCATATTCATTACATTAATAAATCAAAATAAGTAAAACAAAAATTAATAAGATTCAAATTAATAAAATAAAATTAAAATAATTGGATCTAAATTATATAATAAAATTAAAAAATAAACAAAATCAAATTGAAAAATTAATTAAATTCAAAGTGTTACCTCGTGGTCCTTGTGTTTGACGGGCGGCGTGTGGTGTGCGTGATGGTGCGTGGCGTGGTAGTACGGCGCCGCGGTGTACAGGGCGCTGCCGCCGTACGCCGCCGCTGATGACGACGTTTGCTGGGGGGACGCACACGCATTCAATTATTAATCTAAGCGCATGTAAATTTCATTAAGAAACTGTGTCATGGCAAACTTGATAACGGATAAATACAGGATGTTTTTCTATAAGTGCAATACCTCTTAGGTGGTGATTGTGCTCATGAATATGTAAAAGTAATAGTAAAAGTATGAATATACTTTTACTATAGGGCCAACTCTGCAACTCAACAAAAAAAATCTGCTGTTTCATACAATTTGTTAATACCTACCTGACCAGAATGTATGGAACAGCTGTTTTTTTTTGTGAAGTTGCAATGTTGGCCTCATGGTAAAAGTTGTTTATATTCATGAGTACAATCACCACCTAAGAGGTTTATAGAAAAACACCCTGTATATACATGAATACTTTTTGTTTATAAATACATACTATACATAGAAAAAACCCACACCAAGACAAATAGACATTATTCATGCACACAAATATTTGAAATATTTGTGTTGTTCGGGGATCGAACCCGAGACCTTTTTAGTCCTATTTATAATCTTTGCTTTACGTCCATGATAACCTCTGGTTTGTGAGCCCTCCTATCCCTAAAAGTTGCTATCCGTGAACTAATTCTAGCCATCTCACAGACAGGCATTTTTTAACGACAGAACTAGTATGGGTACGCCTTCTGTTAATTTGTCTCAAATATTGAAAAAATGCGTCATTTTTAAGTACAGAACATGTCTACAGCACCAATGATAGTAAAAAATCAATTTATTTCAAGAAAGTCGATAAAAATAAACAAATAAAATACCAGGCTTATCCATACTTAGTCGAAAAGCTGCGTCTGTGAGGTGGCTAATGTTAGCCATTCATTTCTAGGTCTTGTTTTTCCTGTAGACACTGCTGCTATTACGGAGGCCAGATATCTAGCGTTATTTGTTGTTTACAAACTAAAAATGCCAATAATACCAGTGTCATTAATACTAGCGCGTTTTGCCGGGAAATATACAAATGGCTAATTTAAGCCATCCCACAGACGCGCCTTTTTTATTTACGGCTAATATTAGCCACCCCACAGAGCAGAGGATAAAGAAGAAACGGGTAGCAACCCTGTGAGGACCAGTGTCATTGATGTGATATCGTTCCAAGTTAGGCAGGGCCTTCGCTTTAGGGTAATCCATGTAAAAAAAACATTTCTTTAGTAAGAAAGGTTTTTTTTGGCGGCATGTGGTATTATATTGTGAGAATATGATACCTCCTTGCGTTGTCTATGGTCGATTTATGTTTTTTATAGTATTCAAAATATCGAATGCATAGTCATTACGCGAGTAATTTGTTTTAGTCCATAACGATTCCGCGCTTGGTGCCATATCGGCCATGGTGCCGCAGTAAAGATTTGTCTCTCTCGAATTCCATTTTTTATTAATTGATTCCCATACGTGGGCTTCTCAGTACTGACCTGGTATGAATTGATCATGGGCTGGTACTGCGTGAGCGTGACGCTCGACGGGTACTGCGACGCGCTCATCGCCGACGCGGCCGTCAGCGATGCGTTCGTTGAGTTCACCTGAAATGCAACACGTTATTATAAATTACTAGCTGACCCAGCGCGACTTCGTTCCCGTGGCCCTACCCCCTACTCCACCCTACCCTACCCGTACTCTACCCTACCCTACCCCTACCCTATCCTACCCCTACCCTACCCTACCCTACCCCTACCCCTACCCTATCCTACCCCTACCCTACCCCTACCCTACCTCTACCCTCCCCCTACCCTACCCCTATATCTTTCCTTGGACTTCCACGAACATTTCAAGACCAAGATTAGCCAAATCGGTCCAGCCGTTCACGCGTGATGCCGTGACCAAGGGAAATAGGGATTCATTTTTATATATAAGATGGTGTAAAACAAACTGCAAATAGAGCAGGAGGTGTTCAGGTCAAGTGAATAGAACATAAAAAAATAGAAAAAATATCCCATTTTTTATATTATTTAATTTTACAAAAAATTCTAATATTATTTTTTGATATCAATTCAATATGTACAATACCAAACGTTTTATTAAATTATTCCATTTTACGATGAAAACAAGTAAATTCAGAGCGCACACGGGCTGGGCGCCGCGGTCATCAACCCCGGCTGTCCAACAGCTGATCGGCCAGCCGCTATAGCGATACTCCTACCGCGATATTGTATGCGCCCAATAGCTTCCGGATTATCGTTTACCTGTCTCGTGGTTAAATAAGTAATTCTGTTTTTACGTTTGGTATTATGTTAATTATTGAATTGATATCCATAGATAATATTAGAATTTTTTGTAAAATTAAATAAAAAAATAATAATTTTAGGGATTTTTTTTCTATTTTATTTACGTTCTAAACACTTAGCCTGACCACCCCCTGCTCGTTTTGCAGTTTGTTTCAAAACATCTTATATATAGAGAGTGTTCAATCTTGGATCATATAAACCCTAGATACAGAATTCCATACTAAATGCGCTTGAAAAAGTGATTCCAACAGCGCTGTCATTAGTAGTTATACTTATAGATATTTAAATTCCGAATACTGCCGTCACTAAATTTCATATTCGACCCTAAGCAACAGTAATTGGATTTAAATTCGGTCGGAATGGTAGTACTTACGATCTTATTACATGGAAAGCTCAGATGGTCTGCCGACGCTAGAACAGCGAATCGTATTTCGTCATGTCTGCATCTCTGTCTTACTAACGCAAATAGAAGAAACGGTTGCGCGGCAAGGAATATTGCAATATTTTAGTATTAATAATGAAATTATGATAGTTTCAGTACATGCTTGACTTTAAATTAATTGTGCAATTATATTTACGATCAATACTGACTAAAAATATGATATTACATCTCTTTTTTTCCTTTTTTCAAATTGTTTTTGCACATTTTCTCAGCACATTTGGGCATCGTTTCGCCGGGCGGTCAAATGACTACTGAGAGCGATCTAATGCTCCCTTTCGAATGGAGCATTCGTTGGCGGCTTCACTTTCTGTGCGTTTACGCTGTATCTAAGGTTTATATGATCGAAGTGTTCAATATAATTAATGATTTAAAAGTGTATATGTCACCGGAAAATAACAAGAACCGTAAATTTATAAATTTCTGGTTTTTGTTATTTCCGGTGACATTGAGCATAATTTAATATCTAAATGTAACTGTAAGTTACAAATTTTGTGTATTCATTTACTTGTAATTCTAGCTTGTAGACGACTTGGATTTTATCTGTAAGGGTACAAATATAATGAATAAACAAAATAAAATAAGTTTTTAGTAAAAAAATCATTTTTATGACAAGATTTTTGCTGCTAAAATATTGTATTGTCATCTGAACCAAACCTGTATACAAAATCTTACCTCCATCGGACACTGGTAAGTGGGTCAAATTAAGCTTGCAAGATTTGTCCCCCACTAACTAACTAACATACTAACTAACTCACATGGTAAGTTAATAAAGTTGTTTCTTTTTTTAATGATTAATCCCTTTATTATTTAAGTCTAATTAATTTTGCTATGCCCTTGCAGGGCACAGTTGCTAAATTTGTATGAAAAGTTGAACTTTTTTTTTTCATTTACGACAGAAAATTTCTTGCTGTACGTTGTTCAGCATGATGGTCTGAAGCGATGGTTAAAGTTTTTGCAACGGTGCCCCTAACACCTTGTATAACATTCCATATTTATAAATTGTAATGTGATACGCAATCTATATATTATAAGGTCCTTTTTAAATAGTGCACATAATTTTAAGGGGTCAATGTACTCATGCATACAAACAACTTTTACTATGGTACCAACATTGAAAACGCGAAGAAAAAATCAGCTGTTCCATAGAAAATTTTAAATCGAATAGATCACAATGTATGGAACAGCTGATGTTTCTTTCGCGATTTCAATGTTGCCAAAGTAAAAGTTGTTTGTATGCGTGAGTACATTGACCCCTTTAAATTATGTGCACTATTTAAGAAGGACCGTTATATATAAAAATGAATCCCTTTTTCCCTTGGTCACGCCATCACGCGTGAACGGCTGGACCGATTTGGCTAATTTTGGTCTTGAAATGTTCGTGGAAGTCCAAGGAAGGTTTTAACGGTGAGAAAATAGGGGAAGGAGGGGTAAGTAGGGGTAGAGTAGAAGTATGGTAGGGTAAAGGTAGGGTAGGGTAGGGGTAGGGTAGGGTAGGGTAGGGTGGAGCAGGGGGTAGGGCCACGGGAACGAAGTCGCGCTGGGTCAGCTAATAAACAATAAAAAGTTCGTATTAAAATAAGCCTCACTTGCGGTGGATACACGTTGGGGTAGACGGCAGGATGGTAGACAACGTTCTGTGCGCTGCCCGCCGTGCTGCCCGCCGCCGCCGCCGTCGCCGACGCTGACGCAGTCGCCGTCGCAGTCTGCGAGACGTACAACGAGTCAGTATACATAGAACTTTTCACACTTATGCTCTGAAATGTTAATATTATATTTAAGAAAAGAATGCAGTACGTGGCACTTTTCCGAGGTAAACATTCTAAATTTGAAAATCAGTGCAGTAAGTAAGTACTGAAATTCATTACTGCAGTGATTTTCAAATTTGGAATGTTTACCTCGGAAAAGGTACTACCCAAAGATATTATTACCAAATTTTTTTCTTTATTTTTTCTTTCGTTATTCCTGTGTATAAAAACAGAAAAAGCAAAGGGACATTTGCACCATACAGCCACATTATTATTATTATTATATAGGTAATTTTTATATCATAATTAGGTTAACTTTTTTTAACTACGGTGCGCACAGGGTATATTACTTCGTATTGTACCACAAGCGCTATGTACCCTTAGCACGAACATCAATCGAAAAAACAAAATGAGATTTATCATAGACAAAATATCCTTTACGAGTAATTTGTATGGGATATATGTACAGCGCCATCTACCACCCAGAAGCGGGTATTGAAGTTGCGCATTTTAGTAGCAAGTAGTAAGTATCAATAGGCTGTATGACCGTTCCACTTGGCCTCACAAACCAATATTAAAAAAACGGCGGGAATGATTTTCAGCGGTTGATTTGTTAACAATACAGTTTATTTATATTGTGTAATAAATTATCAAAATGAGTTCTGCCAATAAAACAAATACAGACATTGTATGTACCTCCTCCACCAAATTTGAGAGCAGAAGCAAAATGAATAACAGAAAACTTACTGCCAGCAAAATCAAAAGAAAGATATATGAAAACCTACGATCTGATTTGGAAAAGTGAAAAAAGGCGCATACGTTTTCGGAATCTGTGTTGTTGGCGTATTTTAATGATACCTACATCATTAAAATAATATTATTATGGGCGATTTATACATAAGTGTGCCCGGAAAAACAATAACATTTACATTTAATAATTGCCCGAACATGTGTGATATAAATTTTAATAAATATTATTTAGTTAAACAGTTTTTTTTTATTTCCTCGCATTTCTTGAGAAAAGCACTATACAAGCCTTGTACGGTAAGCAAATTACCTTGCCTCGAATGATTAAAGCCCTCGCCTGCGGCTCGTGCTTCAAACCATCCTCGACAATGTAATTTCTTACTTACCTGTCCTCGGCTGTAATGTACTATTACAATGCTTTTTTAAACTGAACCACATTCGTTCTTGTCAGTTAACGGCGGCGAACCCGACTTACTTTCCATACAAACGCTCTTACGTGATTATGGCGTTGTGACAGATCTTTCTTTGAAACTTTTGAACTAATAGGTATCTTATGCTCTATATCTAGGTTTCTATCGAAATAAAATATCAAAATTTGAAGAAACAAATTCAGTATGTATAAGCCTCCAAAAATGTCCACCAATTTTACCTGAACTTTGGGCGTTCATCACTACTCATAAATTATAAAAGCAAAGAAAATATTGTGACAATAACCATGCAAATGTAATGGAGATTCTAAATGACAAACATTTATTTCACAAACTTGTAATTCTTACTGAAAAACACGTAATTCCTGGAACAAGTTTCCGCACACTATTTCTCGTTCAAAAGTTATCGCGTTCTCACATGCTCACTCACTCACTGTCATTGCGATGGATGAAACAACAAGCTTGTCAACATTTTGTCCACAGGAAGGGCCCTCTTAACCCATTATAGCCTAGCGTTACCATATGGTCACGTTAAACATGTATCAAGTTAAAAAATTGTCACTCTACCCTACATTGAAACACTGTTCCACTGATTGTGTTTTATTAATTTATAGGCGTCATATTTATAGTAAGTACAATTTTTATTGTGGTGTGGTATGGTTTACGGTCAGATATCAAAGCAAAAAAAAAACATAATTTTCAACATGTCATCTAGAAGGTTTGTAATACTATTTTATTATCTCTTTTTCTATGTTGGTGGTTTTATAGGTAATAAAATTGCTTCTTAGAAAGTCAATGTATGATCTAAAACGCAAATTTATGGTAGTTTGAAATAATTTAGGTCTAATATGATTCAATTTTGTTAGCTGTTACCATTTGGTTACGCTAGGCGTTTGTGATGACAAAACGTGTTTTGTTACAGAAACTGTTCACTTACTTCACAACTAATTATAGAACCCTTTAATGAAGAAGATTTAGACGGAAATGATATTTATGTGGAACCTCCAGATCCTAATATTGATACAGACGAAAGTTTAGGCCCAGAAGATGAGAGCGGGACAGGTAATATGGACCATTTGAGCGGACGGCAACTCAGGGCAGGAGCAGAGTTCATATTATCTGATGGAACTAGGATTGGAGATATCAAGGAAGAGCCTATTGATGTATCATTGGACTCCGCAGTCCCTGAGGCTAAAAAAGCTAGGCGTCCTAGATAAGGTCAAGCGATATTTCACGCCGGACAGCTTTCAACTCTTTATAAAGCTCAAGTCCGGTCTTGCATGGAATATTGCAGTCACCTTTAGGACGGCTCAGCGAAGTACCAACTAGCTGCACTGGACACGATCCAACGCAGAGCTGAGAGGCTAATTGGCGTCCCAAAACTGGTGAAGTGCAAGTTTCACACCCTAGCTCACCGCCGCAAAGTCGCTTGTCTGTCGGTCTTTTACAGATTATACTTCGGAGAGTGTGCTCAGGAGCTGCATGAGCTCATACCGCCATCCCCCTTCTTCCATCGGACATCCAGACGCACAGCGGGCTACCACCCTTTCTTGGTTGATATTCCCAAATGTCGCACCAAGCGCTACTCAGCATCTTTTATATTGCGCACAGCAAAGGAATGGAACTCCCTCCCTGCGTCTGTGTTCCCGAGTACTTATAACCCGACCACATTCAAAGCAAGAGTGAATAGGCACCTTCTGGGTGAGCTCGCTCCATCGTAGATCCTGTTTTAGCCCATGGGCTTGATTGGGATCAAGAGCCAACCCACAAAAAAAAAAGTGATTAATATTTTAACAATAAAAAATTATGCATATTATGTGTATCGTATTAGCCTAGCGTTACCATATGGTAACGCAGGTTTTTCCGAGTTTCTCGAAAAACTAACTAACTCCGATTTTTTTTTATATTTTTCCCAGAACATATGATACCTTATTGATGATTTAACATAGGTCAAGTTAAAAAATTAGGAATTTAAAATAATTCAGGCGTTAAAGAAAGTCTTAAATGGGTAGGAAAATGTTGACGATTCATAAGTACCTACATTGAAAATGAAGTATTCATCATTCATAGAAAAAAATCGACCTGTCTCAAAACTAGCTCCAATAGGACTCGAACCCACGACCTTTCGCTATCCGGGCGACTGCTGTAAACCTCTGAGCTACGGGTCGATTTTTTCTAAACAACTTCATTTTAAATTTTTCAAAAATAAATATTGCATTTTGTAAATGCAAAAAAGTAAAAATTTTAATAAAGTACCTATCTACATATTTATTATGTTTTCACTTCTCATGCTCGTAAAGTTCGTGTTTATGTCGGGTATAGGCTGCATAAAATCGCTTTTTATGCTCTAGTGCATAAAGTAAAATCTTCGTCTAAGTCTCCGACTCTAAGACAAAGGTCGTCAGGTAAACAGTCACACACGCAATTAAACTTCGTTAAATAAACTTGTTGTTTCATTCTGTTTCTTAAATTTTGTACATACCTAATCCATGTTAAATTTCTAAATTAATAAAACTAGGCAAAATTAATGAGTTTTGTAAGAAATAAGTATTTCAAGAGCATTATGGACTACGATCTATGCTAAGTCACTGTGCTGCCACTTCCACGTATAAAAAAAGAAAAAGAAAGTTTTCCCGCCAATATGGCGAAGTCTTTATTTTTTCTTTTTTGCAATATTGTAATTTATTTTCTTTCTAAGTGTATAACTCGTACATAAAACCCATTTTACCCTCGAATTGACTATCCATCCTCGCTTACGGCTCGGGTGGATATATACGTCTCGGGTAAAATGGTATGTTTTATGCACTTGTTGTACAATCTACTATTATATGAATGAATAATTGTTTGATTTGATTACCTTAGGCCTGTGTTGGTAGTGGTGCGCGGGCGCGGGCGTGGGCTCGCTTACAGTCAGTTGCTTCATAGATGCCGTTAGCTGTTTTTCTAATGCTATCAGAACAAAAAACGTGGCATTATTATACAGGCTGTTAGGGGCACCCTTGCAAAAACTTTAACCATGGCTTCAGGCCTTCATGCTGAACAACGCACACCAAGATTTTTTGTCGGAAATAAAAAAAATATTTCGACTCTCCATACAAAATGTCTCGATAAGTTGCTAAATTTGTATGAAAAATCCAACTTTTGTTTTCATTTCCGACAAAAAATTCTTACTGTACGTTGTTCAGCATGATGGTCTGAAGCCATGGTTAAAGTTTTTGCAACGGTGCCCCTAACACCCTTTATTGGTAGCCGCAGAGCGCGGGTAAGTACGGGTGGCGGCCATAGTCATGTTTCAATTTAACGACTCTGTATGAAATACGCCACTAAATTATTTTAGTGGATGATAGTGTCCATCAATACGAACAATTTTTACTACGGGGTCAACCACGGAATCGAGAAAAAAAATCAGCTAAACTTACTTACTTACTTTTATTTTTAGTACTGTGCCATTTTGACTAGCAACGACATAATTATTTTGTAAATACGTTGTTGCTGCTGTTAAAGCTGATGAGTTTTTCGCCCGTTTTTCTTGGTAGGTAAAAAATGTTGGATTCAAGATTCAAGATTCAAATCTGTTTATTCAATTTAGATTGTTATTTACAATACTTGTGAACGTCATAGAAGCTACGCCATCGGTTCGCAAACCCTACAGCGGGAGACCTTGGAGAAGAACCGGCAAGAAACTCCAAGGGTTGTTTTTTTTTCTTTTTTTTTATTATTCCAAGTTTGAAATACCTTAGTATTACTGACACTGTCAAACTAATCTACTTATAATTTATTATACTCTCAAGTGGGCGTATAACGCTCGGCCATGTCTGTCACTCCAACAGACTCCAACTATGTATCTAGAACTAGGTGTTATTATTGATCGAAGGCTTATATAAAGAAAAATTTCAAATATTTGTTAACCTCTATAGTACAGTGATGTCGTGTAGTTACCTGCGGGCGCGGGGGGGACGGGTTCGGGCGCGGGCGCAGGGGCAGTGTCCGTGCTCGGTGGTAGGTTCTGTTCTGTTGGCTGTGGAACGTTGTTACATTTAGTTCAACAAATACAGGGTGAAATTATTGAAAAATTTAAAATTAAATATTTAGAAAAAATCGACCCGTCTTACAACCAGGGACCGTACTCTGAATAGCAAACCCGAAACTTCGGTTAGCCCCGTCTCTGAAAAGGTTTGGGACTGCGCACGATGGTTAGCTGCAGCCGACCTTTGTTGTTATCGTAGTAAATAAGAAGTTTGAGAGTCACTTTAAATTAATATAATTATTGTCAACATAAAACACTATAAAAACAAATGGTAAAAGTCACTAAGTTAATTATTACTAAAACTGGTTAATCTAATTATTCCTACGAAAATGGTTTAAAATGGTTAAATGGTTATAATGAGCACGCGACGCGCGAATGGTAGCTGTTGACGTACTGACGTTAATTGAGTGATGAAATTATTATATGTAAATTGCATAAAATGCGTTTTTGCTGAGCTGTTCGTTTGCGTAGCACCGAACAGGGGCCCTACTCTGAGGGCCTACTCTGAAACGCAAACCCCGAAACTTCGGTATACCCGTCCCTCTCACTCTCTAGCCGGGACAGAATCGAGTGAAAGGGGTGGGGCTAACCGAAGTTTCGGATTAGCGTTTCAGAATACGGTCCTTGACTGGAGAGTGAGAGGGACGGGTATAACGAAGTTTCAAGTTTTGCGTTTCAGAGTAGACCTTCAGCTCAGATATGAGACGGGTCTACTTTTTCTAAATACTTCATTTTAAATTTTTCAATAATAAAAATTGCATTGTAAATGCAAAAAAGTGAAAAATCAAAATAACAGGGTGGAATTATTTCATAATATCTGGAGGGAAAGTATTTGAAATACGCGCGATAGCAAGTTTCACTAAAAGAAAACATTATTTTATTAATGAAATAATAAAAATATTCAAACAGTGAACTTTATTGCCTTGCAAAATTCTACCTATTCCTCGCGCGGAGAACCGATGATACTGGTAAATAAATATACATCTATACTAATATTATAAAGAGGAAAAATTTGATAGTTTGTTTGCATCGAATAGGCTCCGAAACTACTGGACCGATTTAGGAAATAGGGAACTTGCATTATTTAATAAATGTAGTCTATCTGAAAGATTTAAGAATTGTATGAAGATATCACAAGCGAAAAAGTTTAAATATGCTTAAATTATTTATTAAATGCAAATCAAAAATTAACATTTCAAAGTCCGCGCGTAAACGCTCAACGGCCGGACGTGACGTCATTTCTTAGGACGTCAAACTTTTCAATGTGCACCAGAAAGGAGTGACCAAGAAATTTTGACAACTAACGACAAACGCTAAAAGTGAGTGACCAAAGATTTCAGTTTTACTGACTAGGCTTCGCCAGATAGGTAAATGAAAGAAAACTTATGTTTTTTAGCGAAATCTTTACTAGAACTTGGTTTATCATCCGTTTCTCTAAGTACTTACCATACTTTTAGGGGTTGAATTTTTAATTTTTGTGAAAACGAAATTGACAGAATATGGCTACCATCATTTTTTACTGTTTTTTAAGGTAATTAAAAATTAAGTAAACTTTACGTAAAACGCACTAACATATAAGTATTGAAAATATGCCTATTTTCCATTAGTCTAAAATATTGTGAACTCTAACATTGACAAAGGCAAAAATACTTGTTTTTGCTTGATTGATTATATTGATACTTGATTTATTTCTGCTGCACACTGGAGTAAATATACTGTTACATTGTTATAAATATATTGTTTAAATGAAGATGTTAATAGTGTAAGAAAATATAAGTACTGAGTTATATTTACTACATAGGTTTAAGTATCAGTCAGCTCAGCAGGCAGGCCGCCTGCAGTCCTTAGTCGAACAGGCCACCTGATATTCGGTTTTTAAGTGCGCGCACTAGGCCACTTGCAAAAATAATAACTGCAACGGCCAACTGCAAAGTAAATGCTGCCTTTATTTCTATATAATTCTCCGGCACTATTCGGCCGGTCCGGAATAAAGAAATAAAGGAAATTCTTTTTTTAAAAGGATATTTAAAGGTTATTTACAAAAATATATAAGGTCCTTCTTAAATAGTGCACATAATTTTAAGGGGTCAATGTACTCACGCATACAAAAAACTTTTACTATAGTACCAACATTGAAAATGTCAAAAAGAAATCAGCTGTTTCAAAGAAAATATTAAATCGAATAGATTAAAATGTATGGAACAGCTGATATTTTTTTTGCGATTTCTATGTTGGTACCATAGTAAAAGTTGCTTGTATGCATGAGTACATTGACCCCTTAAAATTATGTGCACTATTTAAGAAGGACCTTATATTACATAAGCCCTGCAATGCAAAATATATCAACTAATGTTATTAAATCAATAATTGATCCAATAGCTCCTTATTTAGCTTTTATTTTTAATAAGTGTATTGACGAAGGAGTCTTCCCCGATTTAATGAAATGTAGTAAGTTAATTCCGCTTTTTAAATCTGGAGACAAGAGTGACCCCACTAACTTTAGGCCGATATCAATTTTACCAGCACTTAGTAAAATTTTTGAAAAGTTAATATACGCTCAATTAGTAGATTATTTGGTATTAAATCAGATCCTTCATAAGAATCAATTCGGATTCTCTAAAATACCACAGATGCTGGAATTGCACTTCTTAAACATATCCTTGACGCTTGGGAGGGTAGGCAGGACGTAATTGGTGTATTCTGTGACCTTTCCAAAGCTTTCGATTGCGTTGATCACCAAACTCTTTTAATGAAGTTAGAACATTATGGTGTCTCGAAAAAATCAGTTAACCTTTTGCGCTCATATTTGAGTAATAGAAATCAAAAAGTGATTGTTAATAATACTGCGTCCTCTGGAGCCCCCATTATAATGGGCGTGCCCCAAGGCTCAATATTGGGTCCTTTACTATTTTTAATCTACATAAACGATCTACCTTACTACGCGCATAATTTATGTGAGACAGTACTATTTGCAGATGATACTTCTCTAATTTTTAAAATTGACCGAGGGAACAATTGCTCTGACGAAGTAAATAGTGCTCTCGCAAAGGTCGCACATTGGTTTAACATTAATAACTTGTCTTTAAACCCTAAAAAAACAAATTGTGTCAAATTCTCACTACCAAATGTAAGGAAGGTTGATTTAAGTATTAGTTTGAATGCAGATGCAGTCGAATTAGTTGAGAGCACTAAATTCCTTGGTATTACCTTAGATTCACGACTACAGTGGGATCCACATATTGAGGCCTTGTCGAGTAGACTCAGTTCTGCTGCGTTTGCAGTAAAAAAGATAAGGCTATTAACTGATATTGAAACGGCAAGACTTGTTTACTTTAGTTATTTTCATAGTGTCATGTCCTATGGCGTGTTGTTGTGGGGCTCAGCAGCCAATATTGGAAATATTTTTGTACTTCAAAAAAGAGCGGTACGCGCCATTCACAGCCTCCGCCGGCGCGATTCATTAAAAGTTTTGTTTAAAGAAATTAATATACTAACCTTAGCAGGGCAATACATCTATGAGAATATATTATATGTTAGGAAACATCTTGACTCATTCACTAAGAATAGTGATATTCATAATTTTAACACAAGAAATAAAAATAGGCTTGCCGTTCCAAGATTTAGACTTGAAAAAAGTAGAGGCTCGTTTTTGGGAAAAGGCATAGCATTCTTTAATAAAGTTCCACAAGAAGTAATCGAGCTGCCTTTAAATAAATTTAAAAAACATGTTAAAAAGACGCTCTTAAGCAAAGGCTATTACAAAGTAGAAGATTATTTAAATGATCACAACGCTTGGTTGTCATAATTATAGAAACACTAACAATGTATAAAAGGAAAATATTCCTATACATAAGTATGAGAATACTTTCCTTCAGCATTAACTTTTTGTATAAATTTTATTATTGTATCATTTTGTCCAGCAACGACATAATTTTTTTTTTGTAAATGCGTTGCTTCTGTTAAAGCTGATGAGTTTTTTTCGCCTGTTTTTCTTGTCAGTTAAAAGATGTCCATAACAGGTGGTAGGTAAAAAAATTTTGGACGATTCATAAGCATTAATTTTATTTAATCTATATGAATAAAAAATTTATGACTATGACTATGACTATGACCTGCCTTATCTATATAGTGTAATTATACTAAAAAGTTTTAAGCTTTATTTAAATGTAATATTAATACTAGCTGTTTATCGTGTTAATTATAGCGATTTGGAGGCAACTTCGAAATTTCTTTCTATTGACAAAATTTTATGTAATCGTGATTTTGAGTAACTTAGTCACTAGTCTTAGTCCTGAAGTTTGCTGCATCTTAATTTGAAATTCAGTTTTTCATTAATATTGATATTACAGACGATCATGTAAAGCAATCTAATTTTCGTTGGCATATAGCGGGCTCTTAATGTAAAACTGTGGGTGTGTGGGCGAATGTGGCCAATGACAGGCCATTGTCTGCAGGTGGACTGATGGACTGTGGATAGTCGGTTGCATTGCATTGCATCCTTTATACTTGCGACCGCATTCGCATTGCCTTGAACTTTCTCGTAAATATTTTCATAGTGTCCACACACTTGTGCACTCGCGACGTTTACCGCTGTGCTTCACATTCCAATATTTGTCGCATGACAGGATGGACAACAACGTTATAGCGGCATTTAAAATCCTTAAAAAAAAGTAATAAATGAGGGTAACCAACTGTCAATTTTGTTTCAACAAAAAATAAAAATTCAATCTCTAAAAGTATGGCACCCTCAGAGAAACGGATGATATGCCAATTTCTAGTAATGATTTCGTAGGTAATAATTAATAAAAAACTAAAAAACCCGAGAAGTAAAGAGCTGGTTTTTTCATTTTTAATGGTAAATTTTTGCAGTCGTGTTTTTAGTTTTTTAAATAAGTATTACCTACGTTTTTATTTTAGACTTTCTAGTTCATTGTCAATAAATCATCTTTTTAAGTAAGATCTTACTAATTTAAAAATTCGTAAATTCTTTTCTTTTTTAGATAAATTAATACGGAGAGATTTACAAAACTGCAAGTTATAGATGTTTATGGAATCGCTATTTAAAACTCTTCATTTAATACCTACCCCACTCGATGAGATTTAAAAATATTTCTTTTACAATGCACAGAATAATATGCCGCCTAAAAGCCGCCATTTTGTTTTTTGTTAATATTGATGTTCTATTTTCACTCGGGCTATTAAGACGAATCTGATGACGTATCAATTAACAAAATCAGTTTATCCGTTTAGTAGTTACGAGAGAACATAGGAACAGAAACACATACATTTAGGTCAAAAACGTAACACTTTTTAGGCTTCGCCCGCCGCAGTCAGGTAATTTTTGACTTCGCCCGCCGCAGTCGAGTAAAAAAACTTAAGCTTACTTTCACTTATCTATGTGGCGAAGCCTAGTCATTAAAACCGAAAACGTTGGTCACTCAGTTCAAACGTTTGTCGTTAGTTGTCAAAATAGATAAATTTCATTTATTATTAAACTATTAACGTTTGTACCATTGTTTCTTCATAAGGTGCTAAACAATTACATATTTAAAGTAATTTTATGTATTTCTTTAGTTTACTTGCAAAATTTGTGAGATTCGATAATGCACAAATTGTATGAACTCAGTGACCAAGCTAAATTCTTTACTAGATTCGAATTTAAAAATAATTAACACACAATGCTTAATTACTTTGACAGGTGACAGTAAATTTTTAACAGTTGCTGAACTGAGTGTCCAACTCAGAATTAATACGAATTATTTGAAGTTTTGCTTAGGAATCAACAATTTTTTTTACTAGATTCTCTGACAGGGTCTCAAGCTATTTCTCTTTTGGTGGGCACTCCTTTCAGATGCACATAACTTTTCATGTCGCGTAAAGATTCTCTGATAGGCTCTCAACCTGTTTCTTTTTTCGTGGTCAGTGGTCACTAAGGAGTGAAAGGTCAGATGCACATAACTTTTCATGGCGCGTAAATATTATTTTTGTAAGACAGAATTAATTTATTGCAGTTTTATTTGACATACAAAAAAGTCAGGAAACGATACTTTATTACTACTACAATGGATAATTCTTTTACAAGTAAAGCTAAATCTCACAAAATAGAGTGTGTAGTTTTAACTGTGCCTCAAGAGCCTAAACTTAGAGAAAAGTGGATGAAAGGAGCTATATAAGACAACATTCACCGTCTTCAAAATCTGCCTTGCAATGTTGTGAAGATCATTTTGATGTAAGTACCTTGTAATCGTAAAAATCATAACCTCGTTAGATCTTGCATCAACAGTGTATAAAGTAAACAGCAATCTCTACACTTGAAAAATTTGAATTTTCCATAAATAACCACCGCACTATGTCCATATAAACCTTAAGCAAATCTCGCAAGTCGAATTTAGTCAAGCCTTTTGCCATTTTGTAGATATTTTTAATGTTTTATGACATGATTTGAATGTATGATTACCTATATGTTTTTGAACTCAGCTTAAGTGACTAATGGAATGACGTCACTGCGCGCTGATTGGTGTTTCAAATCACGTTTCAATTTACGTAACTTTACATTAAAATATTTTGCAAAATAATAATAATTTTGGAATAAATCTTCCACGAATGCACTTTTAATGGCTATCATCATTGGATTATTAATATAATTTCTCAAAATAATTTTAATGCAAGTTCCCCATTCTTTCACCATTAGAAAGCTACATTCTTCCCGAGTGACATGGGCTATATTTTATCCCGATATTCCCACGGCAACGGGTACCACGCGAGGATCCGCTAGTAGTGTATACATACGTGGTGATGCGGCGGATCCGCGGGTGGAGGGGGCGTCGCCGCTTCCGCGCTCGCCGCCGGGCTCTGACACAAATATAAACATTATATTGTTGTTACATCGATAACACACGTCACTTAATACACTCAGGGCCTGTTTCACAATGTCTAAGTAAGGTCTGAGTAGCTGTTACTTGACAGATAGTCCATACTAAACTGTCAATTAAACTGGACAGTATCTCCTAATCGGACATTGTGAAAGAGGCCCTTAATGTGTAATATGCTTCTTCAAACCTCTTTGTTGCGTCTTGTAACTACACTCAGCGGCACATCTAACCGCCCACCCTGTTATTTTCATACAAACGTGCTCATTTTAGCGTCTCATAGATAGGGAACTATTTACATCTGTGCGATGATTTTTACGTCGATGAAGAGGCAAAACGCCCAATTATCGAATCACAGTCCTAAAAATTTACAAAAAGCGCTAAAATTTCTCGAATACGAAAAACAATAAGTCAAACTTTATCTTCCATATAACGTTATACGGATCGATGAGTTCGGTTTATTCTTTTTTCTTTTTCGCAAAATTTAAGACAACTTGAAAATTTTTGAAAGTGTGATTCGACAATTGGGCGTTTTTCCTCTTCATTGACGTATAAATTATTGCACAGATGCAAATAGTTTCCTATCTATGAGACGCTAAAGTTGGCACGTTTGTATGAAAATAGCAGGGTGGGCGGTTAGATGTGCCCATGAGTGTAGTTACAAGACGCAACAAAGAGGTTTGAAGAAGCATATTACACATTAAGGGCCTGTTTCACAATGTCTAAGTAAGTTCTCATTAGCTGTTACTTAACGGATAGTCCATACAAAACTGTCAATTAAACTGGAAAGTATCTCCTAATCGGACATTGTGAAACAGGTAGAACGGCCAGAATTAATAACCTATCCACAGATAGGGATAGGTGCGATCTAGATTAGTTGCTAGGCATCACCTAGCAACACCCTGGCAACTGTCGTTAATTCTATGTTAATATCAAGCGTTGCATAGCAACTTAGCAACTAATCTGGATCGCACCTATCCCTATCTGTGGATAGGTTATTAATTCTGGCCGTAAGAGGACTGTGTACCAAGCAGTCTGCGATCAAGCAGTCAGCGTCAGCAGTCAAACAAACTGCGATAACGTTTTCCACCCTATAAACCTCATCATACGGCAATAATTTTTCGGTATGTCGTTGAAATGCATAAGAACTAAGGCTGTACGTTTTTTTTTAATGTTCATTGTAGATTTGAAAATATTGGCACTTTTTTGAAGTGAAAAACTGAAACTTCACCTTCTGTCAATCAACGCTCTTAAAACCAAGCCTATTTCACTCTCTGTGACGGCTCGAAAACGCGGCGGCAACGCCGGCGTTGTAAATCCATAGAAATTAGGTCCGCAAAAGAGCTAGAATATATGCGATAGAAAGAGATGCAACGACAACGAGTGGCCGTTCGTAATTTGCCTGCGCCGTACAAGTTGAATTCTACTTTATTGCGTTATAGTTAGAGTTGCTATTTATTTAAATGACTTAGCGGAGTGAGCTATCTGTTACATAGTAACTATTTAGTAATATGTGTTAAAACCTAACAATAAGGTTCAAAATCGTTAAGGTCACGATGCAATGGCTATATAAAACGGCTTATTACCTGTACCTGTGCGTCTTGCAACGTTTCCGGCTCTAAAGCTCCGAACTGAACATCTAGGAATACTTCCCCGCCGCCCGGCATCTCCACCGCTGACGACGGAATCTGTAACAGATGACTAACGGTCAACATGTTGAGATAGATTGCCGCTTATACTTTCATATTGAAATAATTTCGCATAAAACAAAGGACATTTACCCCCTTATTCCAAAAAGTGGACTCCCCCACAGGGTTATCAAAAATGTGATCATATTATAATATCATCCGAGTGAACGAGTGAAAAGGGAGAATGAATAAAAATCTTATAAAAAAAATATATAGTTACGGACCTAATTTAGAATATATTACTTGTTAAAAAAAAGCTCACAGAAAGCAATCTATTCTGAATTAGGGCTCTAACTAGTGTAAGTGTAATCGCCGTTTAAATGGGTTAAGACCGTAATGACCGTTTTCACCAAACTATGAATCGCCTAAGTCTACTTGTTCGGGTAGTATTTAAAAGGGGGAAAAAACCCAGAAAAAAACAGATTTCACCCACGCGCTGGATGAAACAAGACATGCCTGTCACCTCGCGTCAGGTGTGTGTGACAGACAATAGCGTTCTGCTCGGAATAAGAACTTAGAAAGCGCCGAATTAGTTTTATTTAAATTACTCGTAAAATAAACATTATTTTTACAAATCGTTAATAGGGTCGCTTGATAATATAGTTTAATATTATGTATTCAAATTTTGGCTCAGTAATACGCGTCATAATGAAAATTAATTGATTATAGCTGAAAATTAGAAATGAAATGAAATATACTTTATTTGCTCATGAAAAGGGTAACATTTTATGGTGTTATAACTGACATTGCCTCTCCTTAACAGCTTACCAAGTAGCATGCAAATATTTTTTAAACATTCAATCTACAATAATTTATAAACTAAGACCTAGACCAGAACTTTGTAAATATTTTTATCGACAAAATGTTATTATTTTATGTTTTCTTTGACTTAGTTCAGTCCCTTTCAAGTATATTATAATACCTATAAACTTTTTTCCGAACAATTCGTGGTTTAATTTGTATTGTAAAAATCAAATCTAAGTACCTGTTTCACAATGTCCGATTAGGAGTTACGTTTCAGTTTACTTGAAAGTTTTGTATGGCCTATCTGTCAAGTAACAGCTAATCAGATCTTACTTAGACATTGTACAACAGGCCCTAAGACTGGCGATTTACCTTTATACACCCTCTCAAGCGAAGACAGTCGAGTCGATTCATAAGTTTCAGTGAAGACGGCCATAAGTTACTGTCAGCGACGTCTAAGGAAAACACTGAAATTAAAAATACGCGCCGCTACGGGGTCAAAGAAGGCCAAAGAAATCCGGGGTCCGCGCCACTGCAACGCTGCGCAGCAAAAAGCCCGCGAAATCGTTTCGCTGCCTTTTATAGGCAAGGACATTGCCAGAATATTCGCCCGCCAAAACATCGCGCACGAGTGATGTGCGCCGCGCGGGGCCCGCAGGGTCGGGAACAATCGAGCATAAGTGTCGCGAACGTTCCAAAGGACTCTCGACTCTCCCGCGGACAGTATAAAAGCGAGAGTCGGCTGGCACGTGGCATGCAGTTGAAAAATAGTCAAAATCGGAATACGACTTCGAGAGCAAAGGAAGAAATCTAAGTGCGAAGTGTTAAAATAAGTGTTCTAAAGTATTAAGAAAAGTTTCTAAGTGCCTGTTTTTGAAGTGTTTATGCAGTAATTCAGTATTAATCACAGTTTTAAGTGCCGGATTAATTAATAGTGGTCGCGTTTTTAACCTATATTTAAATTAGTGTTTTTGCCATCCATAGTTTTCCTTAATAGTAGTTTTAGTCATTTTAAATTCTTTGTAAATTAGTTTTGCCGTGAAATAAAAATCCACAGTGATTTTAAGAAGTGTTTTTGTTTATCTGGACGACATCATATCGGACAGTTTTCTCCAGACCTACCTTTTGACGTCATATCCAACCAGCAACATCTTTAAGTGCCGTTGTGCGACTAAGCGCCCGTCCACACAGTTACCTTAGAAGGTGGCGGCACTCTCGCCCGCTGCGGTTTGCGTTGCGCGGCGTCCGCCGTGTGCGCGGTGGCCGCCACCGCCGCGGCCGGGGGCGCGCCCGCCGCGCCCGCGTACACGCCGTACGAGTATACGCCTGGGGAAAAAGAAAGAAAGAAGAAAGAAAGAAAACATTTTTATTGACGACATACACAAAAAAACCGTTTTAAGTAAAAAAATTAAGAATAGAGACAGGAAAACAGCATGTCGCCAACTAGGCCCCATCCTCAGCATAATGTTGCAGCGGCAAGAGGCTGACACTGCAACGCTGATATTCTGGAGGGACCTATTTGGTGGACAACTTCGGACGTGACAAAAACACAATTATAATTAAAAGTACACATAAAAAAGTAAAACAAAAGTAAGAAAAAAAATAAAATAAAAACTGGCTGTACGACCAATATCCTTTGCCACTTCACTAAGCGATAAAATAAAATAAAAAAATAAAAAAAAAACAAATGTAGCACAAACCAAACATCTTTGCCACAAACAAATACGCACAAAACCATTACAAAACCTTGTGGTTGATTATATAAATAAATTATGTCATGTGTTCCGTGGCACAAAAAAAAAACTTAAAGCCGGCGCCAGACATAACATAAAAAGCAAATAAAAAGTTAAATACAGAATTACCAGGAACATACATATTTTAATAGTAACATGAAAAACAGGTTATGCTATGAGCCCCCGCAAACTGCACACTTTCTATCAGCCGATAGTTTTTTTATTTTATTTATTTTTATTTGTTAAGGAAAACTTACTGCTTACATTTTACATAATATTTATAAATAAATAATCAAAAGCTATTTTACAAGTTTCCACATATAGTTTTTTTTTTATATTATACTTTTACATAATTAACTAAAATTTAATTAAGCTACTTTCATGCCAATACCTTTTTAGGATAAACAAACAAAAAAATATATATAATTAACAGAAAAATGGTAAATGAAGTATTTAGAAAAAATCGACCCGTCTCACAATAATTAACTTTATATTATGATAAACAAAGAAAGATTGAAGTTAATGCTAAATATCATCACCATAACCAGCAAGTAGTTTAGTCGCCAGTGCTCGCTTTAGGGCAACAGTGCTATCACAGAACAAATCTATGTCAATTTCATCGCTGACAGAATTGAACAAACGACATGAGCGAGTCAGGTAGCTGTACTGCCGGTAGTTAGTGCGCACCCGAGGAACATGCAGCCTTAACTTCCTACGCGTAGTGGAGCTGCTAGGTACATTCAACTTGACACGCTCCAGAAGTAGACCAGAGTCTACTTTTGTCGGGTTATTAATCAAAATGAAGATGTATGCAAGCGCCCACACTAGAACGATTCGGTATTGCCTTCGAACTAACCAGTCGACCGATTATCGGCCGATAGAAAGTCTGCAGTTTGCGGGGACTCTTAAGGAGCCCACACACGGTCAGTTCGACTGTCGGCCTAGAACGGTTCGGCCGTCTGACGTACGAGACCTCCATCGGCCACACACTAGACCGGTCATTGCCTATCGGCAATAGTCGAAAGCCGGCTTTGAGGCCACACACGAGCGGTTGATAGCCGTCAGTTTTAGTACTAATCGGTAGTTTCTGTCCGGCCGATAACTGTCAATATTGGCCGCGGCCACACACTATACCTGCACATTAGACGTCAGTTCTAAACCTTTTAGGAAACTGTGAGTGTGTGGCCGATTGCGGCCAACTGACAGGCCGTTGCCGACAGGCGAACTGACCATCTGTGGGGCGCTTTAGGCCTACTGTCCAAGTAACCGCACGTCATGCGCACGCTTTCGTATATTGACAATTGCAAGATGTAGCGACCCAATCACATCGCTACATAAGCAAGACGACGAGTATCGAACAAATGCAGGAGCTAAAAGTACAATGTAAACATCGACGCGCAAGCCTGACGTCACACCCTACGTCGAGACTAGGGTTGCCAAGTATTTTTTTCAGAAACTCGGGACATGTAATTAAATAGAATAAAAAAATCGGGACATAGCATTTTGCCGCGGGACAACAAAAATAAAAAGATAAAAAAAATTAAGTTTATTTTTAATGAATTATTGCTTTTATTTATAATCCTTTTTCAAATAATAAGTATTGTTTGTCATATTTCAATTCACTTTTTGTTTTTTTCAGCAATTGTTCATTTTTCTTCTCATAACTTTACAAGATAGTTGAAAATTGTATGTTACAGCAACTCCAATTGGATAAGTTTTTGTAATTCTGTGATTTCGCATGTCTGTCCATACAATACTCTCTGCACAAAATAAAACTGAGAATAGGTACCTACTTAAAATATTGAAAATTTTCAATTTCGGAAATTGTTTCGACAACGTGGTCCACAGCTGCACACTGCTAATCCAAAAACACTGCGAACTACAATTAAAATAGGTGCTCAAAATAATTGATTAAAATGTATATTCGGTGAAATATTACTCTTTGATTGTTTTGTTTCTTTGTCTTACTGAAAAATATCATAATGCGGGACACACACCTGTCCCGGCGGGACATTGTAAAATTCAGCTGTTTCGCGGGACGTCCCGCTAAAATCGGGACACTTGGCAACGCTAGTCGAGACAGAACTGAAGAATTGTATGAAAACATAAATCGATGGCACACTCTTAGAGAGGCCTATGTCCAGCAGTGGACGTTAATAGGCTGATGATGATAATGAATCCCGCTTACAGAGTTTCTCAGATGCGTTGCTTAAATACAATTTCCAACTACTGACAGTTAGGCACAGGCACCTAGCTCGGAGGAAGTACTTCCTTTTTCGCTGGATATATGGCGAAACATCCTGCCTCTTCACAAGGCGAATCCTTGCATCTTACGTAGAAACAGTCAAAACTACGCAAGATGCAAGCATGGGGAACTGGGTGAAATAGTCGTCGTCCCCCCCCCCCCCCCCCCACCCCCCATCCCCTTTAAACATTTTAATAATAAAATGCAAGCATTCGTCTTGCAATCGTCAAATTGACGAAAGCGTGCGTGTTACGTTGCGTGGACAGTAGGCGTAATAAAACAAAGTGAATATATTAATGTTTTTAACTAATCTATACTAATATTACAAAGAGGAAAGATTTGTTTGAATAAACTTCGAAACTACTGTACTGATTTAGAAAATCCTTTGACCACTAAAAAGCTACATTCTTCCCGAGTGTCATAAGTGACGGGAACACCATCACGCGGGTAAACTCGCGAGGATCCGCTAGTAAGAAATAAAGCAACACTCCTGTTTAGGAAAAGGTGAACGCTCCAAAAAGGTTTTAAATTGTCTTTATTACAATATTAAGTACAATAGTTAGCGTTGCGCGTTGCGCTTGAGAATATAATGCAAAATGGCAGAGTGTCGAAAGCAGTGCTGCCAACTAGTCTTAGCAAAAACGCGCTGTCAGTGCTATAAAAAAGCGCTAGAAAGCGCTAAAATGGCGTTTTAGAAAAAAGCGCTAGATTTCGCGCCAACCACAAATGGTTTCACTATTTGCTCGTTAGGCGCCCATTAGACGATAGGTTTTGCTGTCAGTTTGCTATCATTCACGATTCTTTAAGCCAATCAAAATGAACCATTCATAACGCTGCCCGAAGTTCCTCTATACCGATTGACTGATGGTTGCTCGACCGTCTAAATGTACGCCTTACAATGAGACTGCAACTGTATGAACCGTAGGTCAACAATAAAGAGAATGTTACGAACGATCGTAGTGAAGTTCGATACGGAGGAGAAAAGCAAAATAATACGCGGGGAATCCCCGAGACTAGAGATGGGCACTGTGTTTTAACCCATTCAGCCCGCCCGGGTTTTAACTCGGTTAAAACCCAAAACGCCGGGTTAATGCCCATTACTGCCCATTTTGTGGGCGTAAACAATGTTTTAAAGTATTTTTACCTGTGTAAGTATTTTAATTATTTTGGTTATAATGCACATGAATATTACCAAAAGACAAATAATATAAGTCTGTTAAAATACCAGAAAATTGTACATTTTTGTTATTTTAACAGGGTAGTATTAAAATGTTTTAATAATAAAACGGAGTATGCACTTATAAGTATAATATTTTATTTTATTTATGATTAACATAATCTATCTATATAAAATCGAAAGGTGACACACATCACCGAATTAAAATTAATAATCTACGTAGGCGAAGTTAAAAAACTACCCCATAATGGGGTACAAAGGGAGGGTTTCAAGTTCTCATTTTTAGAATTAAAAATATAAATATTGGTATGTAGGATACTGGTCAGGATTAAAGATGATCTGCGTTGGCAAAGTTAAAATACTTCCCCCTAATGGGGTAGAAAGGGGGTTAAAATTTAACGGGTGTCCCAAAAGTATGTATAGGATGATTTGTCTCAATAAAACGAGAATGGATTGGAATTTCTTCGTAGTTTTATTTTATTTTGAAGAGACTTGTACAATTTTATATGAAAAGAATATCTGCTAAATGGCCGCCACGGGCATTTTTGCTGTGTGCAAGTTTTTCATGACACTTTCACACATTTCGCTACTTATTTCACCAATAACTCAGCGAATATTTTGTCTTTATTGTCTATGTTTTGGGGATCGTTGGTGTAGACTTTATCTTTGACGTAGGTAGCCCTAAAGTAAGAAATCCAGTGGCATCAGATGGCAAGATCTCGGTGGCCATTTGACATCACCTCTTCTTGAAATTACGATATTTTTCGACCTTTCGACGAGTGTTTGTAATTGATCGTGAATTTTCGTGAAATATTTCTATAACTTCTATGCGCTGTTTTATTGTGAAACGCTTCACGATTAATTTTACATGTGTCAAGATGACGTATGTCAAATTTCAACCTGCCATCTTGAATATTTCGGAAATAACACGAAATTCAAATCCTATACGTACTTTTGAGACACCCTTTATATAGAAACTTCCTCACTTCTGGTCTAAGAAGTCCTCATGTTGAGGTAACCAGGAAAAAGATATTCGCAGCATATGGCTCACTTAACCGGCTTCGTAACTTTTTGCCGACCAGTACCAAAATCACTCTGTCACAATCGCTTCTGCTGTCTATCCTTGACTACGCTGATGTCTGTTTTACTGACCTGACGGAAGAGTTACTTGATAAGTTAGAGCGTCTGCAGAACGTTGCCATTAGATTTATATTTAACCTTCGCAAATACGACCATGTGTCTCACTTCCGTAACAAACTCCAATGGCTCCCAATTCGCCGGCGCAGGGACTTACACACACTTAAACTTCTCTATTCTATCCTTTTCATGCCTACTTCCCCTCCTTATCTTAAAGACTGCTTCTCCTTTCACTCTTCATCTACGTCCTGTACTATGCGCTCTTCCTCTTACCTCACCCTTAAAATTCCACGACATTCTTCCGACTTTTTTTCCTACTCTTTCTCTGTCCATGCTGTGCGTTTGTGGAACGCGCTTCCAGTAGGTATCAGAAGGGCTCAGACTCTTAAATCCTCTAGAGATCAAGTTAGAAGTCATTTTCTCTCTCTTACTCCTTAACTTCTATAATATTATCTTCTTTCTCTCTTTCAATATTTGTTAGTGTATACTTATTCTATTCTTTTTATGCACCCTTTCCCCTTCTGTCCTTTTGATTTATTTTTTCTTTCACCCAAGGTTGCCTGGAAGAGATTGCTATATAGCAATAAGGCCGCCTATTGATAAGAAGGTTAAAATTTATATGGAAACTTCCTCATTTCTGGGCTAAGAAGTATGGAAATTGATATGTAGGATACTGGTCTGCAGTACGGTTCCCGTAGGATATATTTTTTTTCAGTTTACTTTGTTCAATGTAGCATGGGTATTATTATTAAGAACTTTTTCTTTGCACGATTGAGCTGGCATAGGATCTATTCTACATTAAAACACACACACAAACGTACCTAGTGGCAAAGTATTGACTTGAGTTTTTGCATTTTGGTAGTTCAAGAGTTAGGAGAATGTGTCTTTTTGTCTAGGTATTGTTGCCTTCTCATGCGTAAACCACTGATCTGACTTTCACGAAATTTGGTAAAGCAATAGGGTAGCGTGCTTGGTGTGCGATCGCTAAGGTTATGTAACTTTCGCAATGGTCTATTCTATCACAGGATGGCTGTTGAAAAATATATTGTACTTTGGAAATCAAGCCGATGGTTCTGGTTACATTTGGATTGGTTAATACCGGCTTATCCTGCACCTGCTCCAGTTAATGTTGGGAACATTACACTCGAAGTTTTTGACCACTATGTTTACCTGGGACAGACGGTCCAGTAAGGTAAGTCCAACTTTGAGAAAGAGATCTCTCGTCAAATCCAGCTTGGATGGGCAGCGTTTGGGAAGCTCCGGCATATAGTTGCGTCCGAAATACCTCAATGTCTCAAGACGAAAGTCTTTGACCAGTGTGTCTTGCCAGTAATGACTGGTCTTTTACTATGGAAACTGTGCTGCGGATTTTTGCGCTACTTTTTGAGGTGTTAGAAAGGTGGAGAATGATCCAGGTTTCTTTTTACCTCGAAAAGACCCCCTTCCACTATGATACACTACTTACTTAAAATGCGGATTTGCATCAATTCATACATAATTATGTGTTGTGGCGACATCTAGACGACGCGCACATAATCAACATGGCACGGAGCTTCAAAGTGAAGAACCTACATCGCGCTTACGAAGTTCATTCACCAAGTTCGCTTATATACGAACTCCGACATAAAAAAACCAGCGGACAGTGCTGTTGCCCCCGGGCTAACAACACCTATCCCGGAAGACAACATCAGTCTTCCTTTAACCGTTGCGCAATTCCCCACAGTGGTTTGAACATGATTTGAACTCAATAATTATTGTACTTACCTAAATATAAAATCCAAACATAATGTCAGTATACCTACGTACACTTTGTATACGGCAAGCCTTAGCGAGAGTTCCACTTGGTATTTTTTTATTTTTGAATTGTTACTTTTATATCCTTGCACCAGACATGTGCCATGTATTTTTTAAGGCATTGATATTATTAATTCTCTTTGACCACGCAGGTGAAGCCGCGGACAACTGCTAGTTGTTTATAATCTCTCTCTCATTTTGTGCCCCGACCGAGAGAAAATTTATTTTCTGACTTTCTTTGAGGTTTTTTTGTGTCGGGGGTTTTTATTTATTTAATTTTATTTATATATCATCCTTTTTAAATTACACATAAAATAAAAATAAAACCACATTGAAATCGCTAATTTCAGCCAAATCGAGCAACTTAATTTCTGGCGGCCATTTTTTTGGCCGCCATTTTGTTTTTTTTTATTGCACCAAAATTTGCCCAGGGTGTACATTATTTAAGTCAAAGCACCATGTCTGTATCTTTTTCCGTTTCGGCAGGCAGTTGACCATCTCCATAAATGGGCATATGGATTTTCTTCAAAAGTGGCTAATAACCATCTCGATTAATATAGCTTTCAATTAAAAAAACCGCAATAAAATCGCCTGATCCGTTTAGGCACTACGAAAGTACGTACAGTACAGAGAGACAGACATAGGCCTCAAACTTATAACACCCCTCTTTGCGCTGCGTCTCGGGGGTTAAAAATTAACAAATATGTACGTACTCTAATATTACTTAGCATTATTTAAGTAATGAGTTTGTAAATCATGTAAAATTTCATAATATTGGTTAACTTTTATTACTGATTTATTATACAGTTTCCGCCCAACTTTTCGGGCAGAAATGGGCATAAATGGGTTTTAACCTGGGCATTTTCAAAATGCCGGGTTTTAACCGGGCATTTGCCCATCTCTGCCCGAGACATAATCGTTCATATATAGGTAGTAATCATTTTATTTAGTACCTACTATTATGTTTTGCACGGTAAGTAATATAGCTTCATATAATTTAAAAAAGCGCTAGATTTAGCGCTAGGCGCTAAAACGCGCCTCGATACAAAAAAAGCGCTAGATCTGGCGCGAAAAGCGCTAAGTTGGCAGCACTGGTCGAAAGATGACATGTGACGTGATAGGTAAAGCAGTACTACTACTGCTTTATCGACAAAGAGCTAGCGCCATCCATCCGAAACCAAAGGTACTATTGGTTTGACAGGAAAGGCAAGGACTGATATTGTTGCCTTAGGTATCAGATAGATGGCGTTAACAACTCCACATTGAATACTCACTGTTGTCGTGTCGCTGCGACTGCTGCGTGAGCTGCGACAGGTACTGCGACTGATATTGTTGCCTTAGGTATCAGATAGATGGCGTTAACAACTCCACATTGAATACTCACTGTTGTCGTGTCGCTGCGACTGCTGCGTGAGCTGCGACAGGTACTGCGACTGATATTGTTGCCTTAGGTATCAGATAGATGGCGTTAACAACTCCACATTGAATACTCACTGTTGTCGTGTCGCTGCGACTGCTGCGTGAGCTGCGACAGGTACTGCGACTGATATTGTTGCCTTAGGTATCAGATAGATGGCGTTAACAACTCCACATTGAATACTCACTGTTGTCGTGTCGCTGCGACTGCTGCGTGAGCTGCGACAGGTACTGCGACTGATATTGTTGCCTTAGGTATCAGATAGATGGCGTTAACAACTCCACATTGAATACTCACTGTTGTCGTGTCGCTGCGACTGCTGCGTGAGCTGCGACAGGTACTGCGACTGATATTGTTGCCTTAGGTATCAGATAGATGGCGTTAACAACTCCACATTGAATACTCACTGTTGTCGTGTCGCTGCGACTGCTGCGTGAGCTGCGACAGGTACTGCGACTGATATTGTTGCCTTAGGTATCAGATAGATGGCGTTAACAACTCCACATTGAATACTCACTGTTGTCGTGTCGCTGCGACTGCTGCGTGAGCTGCGACAGGTACTGCGACTGATATTGTTGCCTTAGGTATCAGATAGATGGCGTTAACAACTCCACATTGAATACTCACTGTTGTCGTGTCGCTGCGACTGCTGCGTGAGCTGCGACAGGTACTGCGACTGATATTGTTGCCTTAGGTATCAGATAGATGGCGTTAACAACTCCACATTGAATACTCACTGTTGTCGTGTCGCTGCGACTGCTGCGTGAGCTGCGACAGGTACTGCGACTGATATTGTTGCCTTAGGTATCAGATAGATGGCGTTAACAACTCCACATTGAATACTCACTGTTGTCGTGTCGCTGCGACTGCTGCGTGAGCTGCGACAGGTACTGCGACTGATATTGTTGCCTTAGGTATCAGATAGATGGCGTTAACAACTCCACATTGAATACTCACTGTTGTCGTGTCGCTGCGACTGCTGCGTGAGCTGCGACAGGTACTGCGACTGATATTGTTGCCTTAGGTATCAGATAGATGGCGTTAACAACTCCACATTGAATACTCACTGTTGTCGTGTCGCTGCGACTGCTGCGTGAGCTGCGACAGGTACTGCGACTGATATTGTTGCCTTAGGTATCAGATAGATGGCGTTAACAACTCCACATTGAATACTCACTGTTGTCGTGTCGCTGCGACTGCTGCGTGAGCTGCGACAGGTACTGCGACTGATATTGTTGCCTTAGGTATCAGATAGATGGCGTTAACAACTCCACATTGAATACTCACTGTTGTCGTGTCGCTGCGACTGCTGCGTGAGCTGCGACAGGTACTGCGACTGATATTGTTGCCTTAGGTATCAGATAGATGGCGTTAACAACTCCACATTGAATACTCACTGTTGTCGTGTCGCTGCGACTGCTGCGTGAGCTGCGACAGGTACTGCGACTGATATTGTTGCCTTAGGTATCAGATAGATGGCGTTAACAACTCCACATTGAATACTCACTGTTGTCGTGTCGCTGCGACTGCTGCGTGAGCTGCGACAGGTACTGCGACTGATATTGTTGCCTTAGGTATCAGATAGATGGCGTTAACAACTCCACATTGAATACTCACTGTTGTCGTGTCGCTGCGACTGCTGCGTGAGCTGCGACAGGTACTGCGACTGATATTGTTGCCTTAGGTATCAGATAGATGGCGTTAACAACTCCACATTGAATACTCACTGTTGTCGTGTCGCTGCGACTGCTGCGTGAGCTGCGACAGGTACTGCGACTGATATTGTTGCCTTAGGTATCAGATAGATGGCGTTAACAACTCCACATTGAATACTCACTGTTGTCGTGTCGCTGCGACTGCTGCGTGAGCTGCGACAGGTACTGCGACTGATATTGTTGCCTTAGGTATCAGATAGATGGCGTTAACAACTCCACATTGAATACTCACTGTTGTCGTGTCGCTGCGACTGCTGCGTGAGCTGCGACAGGTACTGCGACTGATATTGTTGCCTTAGGTATCAGATAGATGGCGTTAACAACTCCACATTGAATACTCACTGTTGTCGTGTCGCTGCGACTGCTGCGTGAGCTGCGACAGGTACTGCGACTGCGCCGCCGACAGGCTGCCCGACATGCCCATGGGCTGACAACAAATAGATACTATTTAATAAAATAGTAGATTGTACAACAAGTGCATAAAACATACCATTTTACCCGAGACATATATATCCACCCGAGCCGTAGGCGAGGATGGATAGTCAATTCGAGGGTAAAATGGGTTTTATGTACGAGTTATACACTCTGCTTTTCACTTCGAGTGTGAGGAAAATAAATTACAATATTGCAAAAAATAAAAAATAAAGACTTCGCCATATTGGCGGGAAAACTTTCTTTTTCTTTTTTTTATACGTGGAAGTGGCAGCACAGTGACTTAGCATAGATCGTAGTCCATAATGCTCTTGAAATACTTATTTCTTACAAAAGTCATTAATTTTGCCTAGTTTTATTAATTTAGTAATTTAACATGGATTAGGTATGTACAAAATTTAAGAAACAGAATGAAACAACAAGTTTATTTAACGAAGTTTAATTGCGTGTGTGACTGTTTACCTGACGACCTTTGTCTTAGATTCTGAGACTTAGACGAAGATTTTACTTTATGCACTAGAGCATAAAAAGCGATTTTATGCAGCCTATACCCGACATAAACACGAACTTTACGAGCATGAGAAGTGAAAAATAAATGTTAACTCGAGTTATAAGTTATTTCTCAACAAAATTAATTTAATTCAATGAAAACTGAACTTAAAGCCTATTTTGTCATTGTAAGGCTAGCTTCGTACACACAATCATCATCATCATCATCATCATGTCAGCCGAACGACGCCCACTGCTGGGCATAGGCCTCCCCCAAGGATCTCCACAACGATCGGTCCTGCGCTGCCCGCATCCAGCGGCTTCCCGCGACCTTGACCAGATCGTCGGTCCACCTTGTAGGGGGCCTGCCCACGGAACGTCGTCCGGTTCGCGGTCGCCATTCGAGAACCTTTCCGCCCCAACGGCCATCGGTTCTCCGCGCTATGTGTCCCGCCCACTGCCACTTCAATGATGCAATCCTTCCAGCTATGTCGGTTGTTTTAGTTCACAATATCCAGGATCAATTTTTAAACACTGCCCAAATTAGACATCGACTCGGAATCGGTAAGTGAACAACTTTCTCCTAGAAACATGGGTCGAAATACGATAAAAAAATTTGAACTTTATACTAAATCGATGACGTGATCGTGATTCGTATGAAGAGTAAAAAAATTTACATATTTCTTCCCATGTTTCTAAGAAAGTTGTTTACTTGCCGATTCTGTGTTGATCTTAAAAATTTGTGCAGTGTTCAAAAATTGAATACCACCCAACCCATCACGAGGGTCAAATGATGATGGCTATTATGCAGCTGGGACCAACGGCTTAACGTGCCTACCGAAGCACGGAGGCTCTCAAGATGAAAAGTATTTGGTCACCTATCCCGTGACCGACCATTGCGAACGTTGCTTAACGATCGCAGGCCGAGCGCGCTAGCCACTGCGCCACGGGCTCCTCACACACAACACAAAAATGACAAAATAAAATAAATGAGTAATAAATTATTTTTACGTTTTTGCGTTCACAGGGCAATTTTTATTATTGAAAATGAAGTATTAGTAAAAGTCGACAAGTCCCACAACTAACTCGAATGGGATACGACGCGTCTACTAACAACTCCGTAGCTCAGTAGTTACAGAATTCGCCCGGACAGTGAAAGGTCGTGAACTTGAGTCCCATCGGAGCTAGTTCTGAGACGGGTGGATTTTTTCATAAACTTAATCCTACTAATATTAAAAATGTTAAAGTTTCGATGTTTGGATGTTTGTTGCTGAAGCACGCCAAAACGGCTGAATGGATTTTGGACACAGATACTTTTTAGCCTGGAGTGGAACATATGCTACTTTTTATCCCGGAAAAATGTCACATTCCCGCGGGATAACGTCGTTTACTCCACGCGGGCGGAAAGCTAGTCATTAACATGTTTTAAACCAGGACTATTTGAGTCCACGTTTTGGAATAAGGGGGTTAAAGTATGCTGAGTATAATCCCAAGTATGTACCTGGTGGTGGTAGGTGTCCATGTGCGCGGGCGCCGGCGACGTCGCCCGCGCGCCGCCTAGCGCCTGCGACACGAAACAATCACTCATTAACAACAAGTTTTTTGTAAAAAAAAATTTTTATGACAAGCTTTTTTGCTGACCTTACTTTTTTTCCATTATTTTTCTAAGAGACTTTTATACAACAGGGGGCCGATTCTCAGGCAATCGAGAAAAGTTCACACTTATAAGCTTGAAATTTAAATATAACACAGTTTTTGTATTGTCAGAACTTCACAATCGAAAAAGTTCGATCGAAAACCAGTTGAACGCTACAAGTGGTAAAAACCAATAGCTGTTCGTATACGAACTTAGCTGTCAAAATGAATTTGTTGACATGTGGGGCAATTTAGTTTGTGTGAAACGTTCTAACTTTTCAATAGAAACCACAAACAAAATGTTCGACATACGAATTACCACACTGAAAAAGTTCGAATGCCTGAGAATCGGGCCCCAGTACATGCCAGCCCCATCGTAAGTATAAACAGTAAAAGTGGTTTAGGAGGGATGATAGTGTCCAACAATACGAATAATTTTTACTATGGGATCAACCACGGAATCTTGAGAACTTTTTTATAAAAAATTAAACCACCTTCAAAAAAATGACATCAAAAAAATAAGAAATAATCCCTCTAATTCTGTATTCACACCATATAACGTAAGTATGTACTTTGAAGTCGGTGTACATACATTTATAAAAAAAAACGCGACGAATAGATAACCTCGTCCTTTTCAATTATGTTTAATGTTGCTTTTATTATTTTAATCTTACGTTAATTACTAACTTCTAACACCTATTCAAACTTTATAGTATCTAAAATTATCAATAGATGTCACTGTGTCATTCTAAGTCGCGGTATAGGTTTATTGTATCAGTTTGATATAGGGCTTGTGGATACGAACTATATTTGTCATTGCCTTGGAAACCAGTGCTTTATTCAAATTTTTTAAGTCTGTTATTGAAGTTGGTTAAAAAGTACAAACTCGTCGTGTGATGATGACGATGATGGTGATGACTTACATTATTGGTGGTGTTGGTGGTTTCGGCGATGGGGATGTGCGGGTTGTGGTATGTGTAAGTGGGAATGTTCTCCGCAGGCCCATTGGTCTCCGGCGTGTCCCAGTCATCCTGGAAATCAAACAACAAAATGTATGTGGGATGCTTTAAATGTAAGATGTAATGTAATTGTGAGTTTATTATGAGAGAGTAAGGGAGAGAGAAGACCCAATAAGTCCGCAATGTAAAGAAAGAGAAGAAACAAGCTACCACTTCATGTCGGAATGCCTAATGTACGCATCACTGCGCTGGGAGCTCTTTGGAGCGGACAAGCTTAAGTAAGAGGATCTAAAGCAGTTAACGATAAGTCAACTCAGCAGGTACTGTAAGCGCACGGAACCCAAGTTTCCCAAAGTTCCCCTGCTTTCAGCTTTCAGGGGACTCGGGGAACTGGGTGAAATGGTTCCTATCAAGGTGACTAATCACCCGTCTGGCTGCGCTGACGTCCCCCCTTCTTAATAAATAAATAAGGGAGAGAAAGAGAAAGACAAGAGATAGTAGGAAAATGAAGAATGTGAGTCTTTGGAATAGTCTGACCAGCTCCCTACTCTTTAATGTCAAATGTCAAACAAAAGTAGACTTTATTGCTAAACGATAAGGTTCACAGATTTAATGTTTGATATTAACCTAATAATAGGGTATTTTACTGATATGTTTTTCACATATTTAAAAACTTATCAGGTGAGATGAAGGCTAAGTGCTACTCCGTTGTGAGTAAAAAAAAAACATACATACACTGCAAGCTAAATAAAATCTGTTAAAAACAATTGAAAACATTTTAAAAAAACCGGCACTTGCCAAAAAAAGGGCTTTTCAGTAAGTAAATCAAATAAAACCATAATAATATTTATGTCACTTGATATGTGTTTTTTTTTGCAGAAACAACTCACTTAACTTGTGTTGTTTTGTTTTACATGACTTGGTGGAATCAAACAAACTTTGAAGTAGTATAACTTCGTACATGTGATGTTTATGTGGAAACGCAATAACACCGAGAAAAAGCTTAGCAATATCCCTGGTAGACGGCATCAAAATCCCAATGGAACACAAAAATTTACATTTGCAGTTTTTGTAAGAAGCTCTTCAATTAAATCTCCTTACCGAGGCGTTAACGTTATCGACATCGCCGGCCGCATTCTGCGCGCTCGAACTGGGCGTGAACACCTGCGGACAAAAGCGTACTTTATTGTTCATCTTGCGCCAAGAATGGTTAGTAAAGGTGTTATAAATACCATTGTTTCGCTCAAATTTGGTACGGACGAAACCTGGGGAAGGAGAACGTTACAGTTTATTGCTATTCATGTATTAGTTGTTAATAGTCACGGTTATAAATGTCTAGCATACTTCGATCAACAATAAAACCAAGTTCTAGATACATAGATGGAGTGACAGGCATGGCCGAGCGTCATACGCCCACTTGAGAGTGTAATAATTACAAGTAGATTATTTTGACAGTGTCAATAATACTAAGGTATTTCAAATTTGGAACGCTTCCTGTCGTTTATAATGTAAGATCGTAACATGCGTAACCTTTTTTCTCCGTTTAAAAAAAAGTCAGTCAGTGCCATATAAAGTTTTCATTTAGTTCGTGAGCCTTCATCTAGTACTATTGTTGATCGAAGCTAGCATAACCTACAAAGTAACATTTGTAAAAACTGTAATCTGTTCAAACTTACGTAAAACATAAAAAAAATAAAGTTACGAGACACTTGTGAAACCTTTCAAACTTTTTAAAGTCATATATCAGGTTATGTGTAGTAGTTAGTAACAGTTAGTGCCTTCGTCAATTTTTTTCTATTTCGCGAAGCTTTCAAAATGTTACTTTTTCTTTTAAAAATTACTTAGATTTCGTATAGGTAGGTACTCTACTTCTTCCGATTAGATTTATATCACGCTTTGTAATAAATAAGTCTTTGTTTATATGGATTCAAAAATGTATAGATCTCTCCTAACACGTGAATGAAACTCATGATTCTATTATTTTACAAGTCTTAGTATGCAAATATATGTTACCTTGGTGTCTGACAGAGATCCCGACCACTCTTCGTTGTCCCAGTCTTCTGTTGCGGGGAATGAATCGCCAATGTTGCCACCTGTGGATAGAAGTTTTGGATTGAACGAGTGTGATCATTGCTTTGCTTTTTTTGTATTAGTGATAAATGTTTTCTAATCTATTATTATATTATATTCCATTTAACCTCTCGTCTCGACACCAATACCTTTTTTTAATGGTCCATTTTTTATGTAAATAAAGCACTTGAGCGCTTGTTATCGCTCTCCCGACGACACATTTATACTTAGCGCGACTGTAGTTACATTTATGAGTAGCTGATGACTCAAAGCGTCAAATAAAAGCTATGGGACACTTTTATGAGATGTTTTGTTTTTATAATCGAACTCGACCTTTGTATAAACAAATGATAACAGGGCGGTTCATTCGATTTTTTACATTATTTTTGATGAAATAACATATAAAATGTATATACAGTGGCGGTCAGATAATTAAAGATAACAGTTGATTTTCATACAAATGAGGTGTCTTTGAAGCCTCGTTTGTATTTATGCAAATTTTGTGGAAATTCTAAAGATATCCTTATATCTTTTAGAATGCTTATCAGATCAGTTGGGTGTGTATAGCGATCTGAATCTCCTCCAATTCACTCCCTAGAGTGCAATCATCTGATCACAGCTAGGTCAATCTCTGGCGGAGAATCAAAGCTTCAAAGGTATGAAAATCGACTGGTGTCTTTAATTGGGTATTTGACTGTTGTTGAAATGTAGATATTTAATTATGACATTCAGAAATATAACATTATTGAATAACAATTGTGAAAAAAGAAATTAAATCTGTATTATAACAAGCGAAATAAGAGCTACTTAATTGTGACTCTAGCTATCTCTTTCTAAAACGAAATTTTCTATGGCGAGAGTATGGCGCTATAGAAATGTGACGTCATGTTTCTATAGCGCTCTCCTTGTCTAATTAGAAAGTTTGATGCTCTATAACGCTGAAAATATGCAAGATATTTGAAAATAAATACCTATGGTGTGTTGCTACCAATTAAATGATAATTTTAAGTCAATAAAAAGAATTCAGTCAAATACCCAATTATGTGACCGCCACTGTATATTTAGAATCGGCCCGCCACCTAGCACCGAGTGACCCACCTTGGCTGTACCCGAGCTCCGTGTCCGGGCGGTGCCTGGCGGTGCGCGGCGGGCGGCGCGTCCCGCGAGCGCCGCGGGCGCCGCCCCGGCCGCAGCCCCGCCCGCCCCGGCCGCGCCCCGCCCGCCCCGCCACCTAGCACCAAGTGACCCACCTTGGCTGTACCCGAGCTCCGTGTCCGGGCGGTGCCTGGCGGTGCGCGGCGGGCGGCGCGTCCCGCGAGCGCCGCGGGCGCCGCCCCGGCCGCAGCCCCGCCCGCCCCGGCCGCGCCCCGCCCGCCCCGCCACCTAGCACCAAGTGACCCACCTTGGCTGTACCCGAGCTCCGTGTCCGGGCGGTGCCTGGCGGTGCGCGGCGGGCGGCGCGTCCCGCGAGCGCCGCGGGCGCCGCCCCGGCCGCAGCCCCGCCCGCCCCGGCCGCGCCCCGCCCGCCCCGCCACCTAGCACCAAGTGACCCACCTTGGCTGTACCCGAGCTCCGTGTCCGGGCGGTGCCTGGCGGTGCGCGGCGGGCGGCGCGTCCCGCGAGCGCCGCGGGCGCCGCCCCGGCCGCAGCCCCGCCCGCCCCGGCCGCGCCCCGCCCGCCCCGCCACCTAGCACCAAGTGACCCACCTTGGCTGTACCCGAGCTCCGTGTCCGGGCGGTGCCTGGCGGTGCGCGGCGGGCGGCGCGTCCCGCGAGCGCCGCGGGCGCCGCCCCGGCCGCAGCCCCGCCCGCCCCGGCCGCGCCCCGCCCGCCCCGCCACCTAGCACCAAGTGACCCACCTTGGCTGTACCCGAGCTCCGTGTCCGGGCGGTGCCTGGCGGTGCGCGGCGGGCGGCGCGTCCCGCGAGCGCCGCGGGCGCCGCCCCGGCCGCAGCCCCGCCCGCCCCGGCCGCGCCCCGCCCGCCCCGCCACCTAGCACCGAGTGACCCACCTTGGCTGTACCCGAGCTCCGTGTCCGGGCGGTGCCTGGCGGTGCGCGGCGGGCGGCGCGTCCCGCGAGCGCCGCGGGCGCCGCCCCGGCCGCAGCCCCGCCCGCCCCGGCCGCGCCCCGCCCGCCCCGCCACCTAGCACCAAGTGACCCACCTTGGCTGTACCCGAGCTCCGTGTCCGGGCGGTGCCTGGCGGTGCGCGGCGGGCGGCGCGTCCCGCGAGCGCCGCGGGCGCCGCCCCGGCCGCAGCCCCGCCCGCCCCGGCCGCGCCCCGCCCGCCCCGCCACCTAGCACCAAGTGACCCACCTTGGCTGTACCCGAGCTCCGTGTCCGGGCGGTGCCTGGCGGTGCGCGGCGGGCGGCGCGTCCCGCGAGCGCCGCGGGCGCCGCCCCGGCCGCAGCCCCGCCCGCCCCGGCCGCGCCCCGCCCGCCCCGCCACCTAGCACCGAGTGACCCACCTTGGCTGTACCCGAGCTCCGTGTCCGGGCGGTGCCTGGCGGTGCGCGGCGGGCGGCGCGTCCCGCGAGCGCCGCGGGCGCCGCCCCGGCCGCAGCCCCGCCCGCCCCGGCCGCGCCCCGCCCGCCCCGCCACCTAGCACCGAGTGACCCACCTTGGCTGTACCCGAGCTCCGTGTCCGGGCGGTGCCTGGCGGTGCGCGGCGGGCGGCGCGTCCCGCGAGCGCCGCGGGCGCCGCCCCGGCCGCAGCCCCGCCCGCCCCGGCCGCGCCCCGCCCGCCCCGCCACCTAGCACCGAGTGACCCACCTTGGCTGTACCCGAGCTCCGTGTCCGGGCGGTGCCTGGCGGTGCGCGGCGGGCGGCGCGTCCCGCGAGCGCCGCGGGCGCCGCCCCGGCCGCAGCCCCGCCCGCCCCGGCCGCGCCCCGCCCGCCCCGCCACCTAGCACCAAGTGACCCACCTTGGCTGTACCCGAGCTCCGTGTCCGGGCGGTGCCTGGCGGTGCGCGGCGGGCGGCGCGTCCCGCGAGCGCCGCGGGCGCCGCCCCGGCCGCAGCCCCGCCCGCCCCGGCCGCGCCCCGCCCGCCCCGCCACCTAGCACCGAGTGACCCACCTTGGCTGTACCCGAGCTCCGTGTCCGGGCGGTGCCTGGCGGTGCGCGGCGGGCGGCGCGTCCCGCGAGCGCCGCGGGCGCCGCCCCGGCCGCAGCCCCGCCCGCCCCGGCCGCGCCCCGCCCCGCCCCCGCGCGTCTCGCCCTCGCCGCCCGGCCCGCCCGCCCCGCCGCCGCGACCCGACCGCACTGCAAGTGACACGGATATTATGGGAAGGAAAACTAACTTTTTATAGCGACAAAGTGCGTAGGTACAAGTTCTCTTTTAAGTCCACAGATAGATATTTGTGCCAGATACGATACTATTCGTTCGTTTCAAAGCCGAAATCGCCTCCTGTAACCATATGAAAGCGCACGATAGAGCTGCCAATGAAAAAGGAAGTAATAATAATTGAATCAAAATGTAAACTGTCACATGTCATGTACAGGGTTACTTTGAAACCACTGGCTAAATTTTGAAGTTCAACTCAGAATTGGTAAGCGAACAACTTTCTCCTAGAAACATGGGTGGAAATATGACTTTCATTTTATGACTTTTCATACAAATCATACTGATCACGTGATCGACTTAGTATAGGAAGTCCAGAATTTTTTGTCGTAATTCGACCCATGTTTCTAGGAAAAAGTTGTTCATTTACCGATTCTAAGTCAAACTTAAAGATTTGGCCAGTGATTCAATTCAATTAAATTTTTATTTATTTGCATAAATATAGTATGTACAATACAAGATGGTAGGTATAATAATTTTCCCGCATATTCTGTCGAATTGGTATTTCGACGTGCAAATATTTAAATGTCGCAATATTTAAGTCTTAAAAAAATATATAAGTATATTCATTAAAGTAAAATTTCAGAAATAAACTAATCTAAAGACAAAGTCCTTTTCAAAATTATTAAACGTCATATTGTTTTATCATTGAAGTAATCATTTATACAATAATACGTCCTTTCTAATAATATTTCAAAATAATTTCAAAATAACCCCATAAATATACAGGGTTATTCCAAAATAACCTTGTATAAGCTCAGATTACTAAATAGTTACTATGTAACAGATAGTTCACTCCGCTAAGTCAGATTTTAAATTATTTTTATGCATTCACAATGCAATTTTTGTAAGTATAGGAAAAATCCCGCCTGAAAGCTACTTATAGGGCTCGTGGTTTTTTACTATCACATTTTTCCGCTAAGTCATTTAAATAAATAGCAAGTCTAACTATAACGAAATAAAGTAGATCGATCAATCGTTGCATCTCTTTCTATCGCATATATTCTAGCTCTTTTGCGGACCTAATTTCTATGGATTTACACCGCCGGCGTTGCCGCCGCGTTTTCGAGCCGACACGTGGAGTGAAACAGGCCTGGTATAAGTGAACTCACTGGGTCTGGCGGAGGGCGGGCGCGGTCGCGCCTCCAGCTCGCCGTTGCCGGCGGCGGGCGGCTTCTTCTTCTTCTTCTCGCTGGTTTGCCACTCGCCCTGCGACAATAATGGTGCGGTTAAACGGCGGCGGCGCGTGTTAAAGCATCTACACACGTTCCGATCCGACCGCCGATTTGGTCTGCTCCAGACCAAATCTGGACGTGTGTAGCGTAGTCGTCCGACCATAATTATTATTATTCGTGTTTGACGCGGTCGGCCGGATTTGGTTCGCACGAACTTCACTTGCTACCAAATCGGAACGTGTGTAGGCTTTTTCCGACCGGACCAACTTGGCAGTGTTGACAATTTTGAAGGTTTTCCCCTAGATTTAGGGAGAAAAAATGTAAAAGCAGAAATATTTAAAGCAGGTAAATTACGTTTAAGGGATTTTCAGAGGATTCAATTTAGGAATGAACGAACGAAAGGATTAAATATGGCCATTTATGAAAAGATTCTATTTATCTATTTGTTTTTTTTAGAATATTTTGTTTAAAAACTAGCAATTTGTCGTAAAACTAAATATATATAAAAAGGGCATAACATCTCATCAAACAGTACTGCTTTTAGTAAATATTTAGCATGTTTTAGTATTTTAATAAAAACAACAGAAAATTAAAAAATAATGAAATTGTTTTTTTATAGTAATAACATTAAAAACCGAAAATATTTTTCTTTTTAATTTATTTACTGCAAGCAAATTGATGTTTTCAGTATTTATAAATAATAATAATATTGGGAGAATAGCAGTGGCTGGCAACACTGCAACAACGGCTAGAGGTCGGCCAGACCAATCGGAACGCGTGTAGCGCCGACCGATTTGGTGCGGCAGATTTGGTTTGAACGTGTTTAGGCGCGGATCAGGGGGGCAATTGCGTAAGGTAATCGTATTAATTTGACAGTTCATATCGTATTCGATCGGCTGCAATTTGTATGGAATGACATTTATTATGATACAATATGAACTGTCAAATGAATACGATTGACTTTACGCAATTTCATAGCTGATTTGCAGTGAAGTTCGCCCGCACCAAATCGGCGGTCGAATAGGAGCGTGTGTAGCGGCTATTAATACGCGCGATAACACACGCCAAGCGCCGTTTAAACGCCTACGCTCAGCGCGGCTCGTCAAAGTTTGTACGATCCATCGCTTGTCGGTTTTTTCTTAAATTTTTTAAAACTACACGTTCTTTGATTCTTAGAGCGCCCGCACATTGAGCCACAGTCGCGGCCACTAATCGCGACCACTGGTGGCTTAGTAGCGGCCACCTGTCGCAGTCACTGAGCCACTACCAGAGTATAACCAAATTTTTCCATACAGTAGGCCGACGACGACGTATACGTCTAGTAGGTGGAGAGCCGACCGCAAAATTTCGTACCGACTTGATACCGCGATGAAATGCACAATGGTTTCCCATAAAAGTTATGCTAAGTCCGAATGTGATAGTCTGCCAAGGCGGAACTTGCCGAAAGTAAAGAAAAAACCGACATTTTCGGTGCGAAAAAGGGGGCGTTTTTTACCCATCTGATACCGATATAATAGTTACGGCATCAGTTAGAAATTTACTGGTAGATACAGAAAAGTGAAATCTGTCAGTGTTTTTTTGGCCGGAAGTGCTTGGCAGACGCTCTCAAAGGTGACCATCTGGACCCCTTAATATACCTATCTGATACCAGCATGAAACCAATTCCAGTCGGTAGGTATGAACCCTCATTTCAGGAATTTAAAAGTCTGCCAAGGCTTTCTGCCGAAACACCTTGACAGACGAGATTATGTAAGTAACATCCGTGGAGCCCGTATTTTGAAATTATACTGATAACGGTCATTTTTATTACTATAAGCTTTTATTTGATTATTATTATTAAAAATAATTTAATGTATCTATAATATAATATTAGAGTCGCGTCATTAGCGTCCGAAATAAGCATTTTCAACTCACTGGACGCTTTGTTGAGTGCTCTTTTGTCGTTTAGGAATTGGGAGTCTGCTAGTGTGCCATACACGCCGGAGTCTTCTTTTTCCCAAGATAATTAATCGTATTGTTGCGGTATATATTCAACTTTATTGTTGGCACTCGTGCGTGACTCGATAGAATCCGACGTGCAAATCCAACAACATTTTTGGATCGTGTTGGTTACTGTCCTGACAGCATCGTCAATGTCGGTCTCAGTTTTAAGAGCTATTTTCAGTTCGAGATTCTCCTCAACTAGCTTATGAAAGTTATTCCAATATGTGCGTTTGTTGTATAATTTAAGATTTCTTTTAACATTGAGAACTGTAGTACCAATTGTTGGTATTACTGGAAGATGATTTGCGTCGGCATCTAGGCAGGTGGAAGAGTCTAGATAGAACCTTCTTCTCTTCTCTTCATCTGAAGACTTCGTTATCGTTAATAAAGAAGTCTCTCACGTCGTCGGTAGTCTATTTGGGTCTGGGCTTCTGCTGTAGCGATTGTCGTGGTAAGTTTGTTCTTATCTAAGCTTTTCTTTAACAACTCTAGTGGTATTCAATCTGGAGGCCGAATCCTTGTGCTTTGCATTGCAATCTCCCCAGCTATAAAGCGCGGGCCCAAGGTATTGAAGAACTCGTCATATTCTTTTATGTTTTGGAGGACTGTATATGGCTGCTGAGACATTGAATGCTCCATTTCGGTCTTCAATTGCAATAGTTGTTGCTTGGAAAATTATATGGTCTTCTTTAAACTGCGGTAGTTGTTAATTCTTGATATTGGATTTGACTATAATATCCGCTCCAGCATGGGCAGTACCACCTGGGTGATTCGTTGCGTAGATATTGTAGTTTTGTATTCTTATCTACTGCTTTTGGTGAAATGGGTTTCAGAGACAAGCAGTATCTCTATGTACTATATTGTATGATTTTAGTTAGATTTCAACTTGATCCTTATTTGGAAACAGTCAATCTAGGTTCCAGGCTACAATCTTAAGGAAAGTCATCGCGACTCCCTTGATATTAGGGTTGTTAAGATACTAATTAATGTACCTACTCATTTGTTGAAATTATCTAACTTCTCTGCTTGTTTCAATTACATCTGTTCAATTGTGTTGTTTGATGATGGGATCTCTGCTCCTATGCTGTTTAAGTTGTTTTTAATACATCGAAATATTTTGCCTTTGTATTGGGATATGTGTTCGATCTATCCGTTTCCAAATTAGCATGTGACGGAGTTGGCTGTTGAACGTCTCATTTGTTTTGGTATTTTTATCTTTAGTGATAAAACGAGGTCTTTTATTAAATTTGCTATCATATATTTTTCTATACACTTCACAGCCTTTGTAATTTGCTGGATGTACCGAGACATAGAGCACATGTTGCTGGAGCGATCGGACTTAGGACAATCAGAGGTTCTGTGACCATATTGTTGACACCTTTGGCACTGGACTACCACTTTCCGTTTTCGTGGGTCTTCTTATAGAGACCGATTGGTGGTGTATATGTCACCGGAAAATAACAAAAACCGCAAATTTATAAATTTCCTAGGCAATTTATAAATTTGCGGAAGTCCTGTAAAACACGTGATAAGTTAGAAATTTAAGGCAATCGCGAAGCGCAGCGAAGCGATAGCCTTAATTTGCGCCCGCCCGCCTGCAAAAAATTGCACATGCACACCATGAAAATACCAGTACACAATACCTGCATTTAGCAAGACAGCAACACACCTTGCACCTTCACCGATTAGACTATTCTACACGTGTTTCGCCCCAACCCGGGGCATCCTCAGGAGATTGTTCGTGCTAAAACCAACACCATTTTTTGCAGGCGGGCGGGCGGTGCATCTTGCATATTGTGTTTTTGCGGAAGTAAGCTACATATATTTCGTTTTTCACAATGGTTAGGGACTTCGGCCAAGTGACGCCTAATTCAATCAAATATGTTTAATTACAATTCTAATGACGTGTCGTCTATCCTTGCTATTGAATGTATGTGCAATCAATTCTTTTTATCTAACAATGTCTATTATATGTATCAACCGTTGCGCAAATAATTCTAAGCCGATTTTTGTTCATGATTTAATAGGTGAAATCCGATTTATCTGCGACACTTTCAAGAAGTTCCGTGAGTTTGTTCACGTCTTCAATGCCATGTAGAAATATTGGAATTGGAATCGTATCTTTCGTATAACTTCGGAAATAAATTAGCTACAAACTTAAAATTTTGGAGTTCTAGTGTGTGCATGCAGCATTTTAGCGTTCTAATCTAAACCGATTCAGTGTTTGCTTCGCGCTTGACTCGGCGGGGGCACTACCGTGCCCCCAGATATATAAATATAAGCATAAAGTAATAAAAATATCCGTTATCGGTATAATTTGAAAATACGGGTTCCACGGATGTTGCTTACATAATCTCGTCTGTCAATGTGTTTCGGCAGAAAAAGCCTTGGCAGACTTATATTATCCTTAAATGAGGGTTCATACCTACCAACTGGAATTGGATTCATGCTGGTATCAGATAGGTATATTAAGGGGTCCAGATGGTCACCTTTGAGAGCGTCTGCCAAGCACTTCCGGCAAAAAAAACACTGACAGATTTCACTTTTCTGTATCTACCAGTAAATTTCTAACTGATGCCGTAACTATTATATCGGTATCAGATGGGTAAAAAACGCCCCCTTTTTCGCACCGAAAATGTCGGTTTTTTCTTTACTTTCGGCAAGTTCCGCCTTGGCAGACTATCACATTCGGACTTAGCATAACTTTTATGGGAAACCATTGTGCGGTATCAAGTCGGTATCATTTCATCGCGGTATCAAGTCGGTACGAAATTTTGCGGTCGGCTCTCCTACTATAGGTAGTATGATATATATAGTATGTATGAAATCAACCTACTTATTTGGTTTTACTATGGCTTGTGGCTCGAACGCGGCCACTCGACCGCTCAGTTTGCGCCGAAGCTATACAAAATGTATGAAAATACTCGTCCGCAGATTGTGGTCGCGTTTGGTGGCCGCGACTAGTGGCCCAATGTGCGCCCGCACTTAATCATTCCTAAAAAAATCACTAAGTAAGGTCAATGTGGGGAAGTCCGGCATACTTTTCTAAAATTTAAGTTCAACTGAACTTATTGAATCGAGATACGCTTTCTAAAGTGACTTGTGTCGTCGGAAATTATAGGTAATATATTTATTTACCTAAATTGGTCTTAAAATAGTATGAATTGCAATTATCTTTAGATTTATATGATATTTTTTAAAACACGGCGTGTAGACGGACTTCCCGTGCAGTTTAGGGTAAGTCCGTCTACTAGCACTATATCCATAACTTGTGAGGCAATATGTATGAAAACAGTTTCTAGCAGTGACGTTAAACTAGCGTTGAAATGTGTGATTTATGTATTTGTCTATAAGGTTTACATTTCAAAGATAATTGATTTTATTTTATTTTAAGGCAAGTCCGGCATATCTTTGGTGACAGTGGTTGCAAACATTTTTAATAAAATTGTATGTAGCCAATTTCCTAGTAAAACATAAATTTTTATTTTCTAATTCAATTTTTATATTCTTAATAAGGTAGATATACGAAAGCGATTCATTACTATCTTACGGTACATAATTATATCCCTAGGGATTTATCTATATCACGGCTTTATCATGCAGGTAAAATACGTGCAGCTGAAAAGGTTGACAATATCTGCAATTGAGGCAAGACCGTCATATGACGGACTTACCTTACGTATGCCATACGGACTTCCCAACTATTACATTTTGTTGTTAGTAATTTGTTGCAGGTAATAATTACGAAACTCAAGCGCTATAAATGAATTCATTACCAGAAATAAGTATATTGATCACTAAATGACTTGCGTAATCAAAGAAACTCCAAGAACTCCCTTGATTTTCTACTTTTTTTTAGTTTTTTGAAGAGACGTTACACTCCAGCTTCAAGTACAAAACTCGAAAAAAAATGGCCTACCAATTTCTTTCAACCTAATGATGTTAGCGACGTCTATGATTCTCAGTTCGAACTAGCTCCGTAATACTGTTTTACCGACCGAGGCATAAGAAGCTAGTCATTCAAAAATGGAAGTTATTGGCGCTAGACGGACTTACCTCCTAGACGGACTTCCCCACATTGACCTTATATAAAAAAAAAATTTAACACCCAGACACGAAACAAAAAAAAATCACCTGTATCCGCTGGCTCTCCTCGAGCAGCAGGTTGCAGGCGGCCACCATGTCGTTGTCCGAGTCGTGCAACGCCGAGCACACCTCCTCCTCCGTGCGACACGTCATCTCCATCAGCTCCAACACCTGGACAACCAAACCACTGATTCATATAACAAAAATACAATAAATAATAGCGGTGATCGATCGAAGGAAAGGTGTTGAAACCCTTATTATGACATCCACTCAGATAGGATAGAAAGGATAAATCGCTCGTTTACCCGTCACTTAGCGTTTATATCAAAAGGTATAACCTCTCGCCAGTCTTATGAAGAACGGCTTACATTTTTCAAAAGTCTTAAACTAAAGGACCGACGTTCAATTTTAGACTCGAACTTTTTATATAAATTATTGCATGGTTTGGTACTTTCCGAATCCTCGTTGGATAATATATTGTTTCGTGTCCCTAGGCCGAACTCTAGGTTTAATAATAAAAAATTATTTCACATTCCACGTTGACGCACTAACCTCGGGCGTAACTCACCCTGTCATCGTATATGTTCGTTTTACAACAAACTTGCCACGGAGGATACCGACTTGGATCTGGACATTTTTGGCGCCAGTTTTAATACTTTTAAGCGCAATCTTATTAAATTAAAATCAATTTAAATTAAGTTTAGGTAATTTAAGTACTTACATGTTTTAATTAGTTTGTTTTGGATACTTTAAGATTGAATTGTATAGTTTTAAGTAATTTTGGTCTTAAGAAGAATATATGTTTGAAAATGTTGTGTATACCTGTAATAAAGGTACATACACGTCCAAAATTTCTGCGTAAAATTAATATGAAATGTTTATGTATGTATTTTGTTGGTGTACCATGAGAAATAAATAAATAGGCTGTGGCGGGAGAGTGCCAACCTTCCTGTCCCGTTTGTTCCACCGTCGGAGACCCTCCCGCCTGGACACGAGTTACCATGGCCTGCCAGGAAGTCTCTAAATAGACTCCGGACGATGGTCGGCCGCAGTAAGGACAACCTGTCTAGGTGGGGATTCTTGGTCGACGCGGACTTACACCCAATTGCAGGAAGCTCCATTAAAGTTAAAGCTTCATTAAATCTATTGCTGTCACTTTTTATTTCTTGACAACGAAAAGTGACAGCAATAGACTTAATGAAGCATTAACTTTAATGGAGCTTCCTGCAAGTGGGTGTTTGCGTGTAGGTGTGGTGCTGTTCCTCAGACGATGGAACATCTGACATCGTGCCCTGCGTGTCCAACCAGCTGCACGCAGGTAGACCTAATGGAAGGCTTCCAATCCAATGCTGCGATCCGCGTGGCCGAATTTTGGTCCGACACTGTTTAGGTTAGTTCGCGGTCGACACGATAAGAAGAAATTTTTATGACAAGTTTTTTTGCTGACTTTACTTTAATATTATATTGTCATCCAAATCAAACCTGTATTACAGAATAAATAATAGTTACAGAAGCTGCACTCCGCGAAACCATTTAAACAAATAGCAACTCTAACTACAACACGATAAAGTAGAATTCAGCTTGTACGGCTCTAATAACGAACGGCTAGACGTTGCATCTCTTTTTATCGCATATATTCTATCTCGCTCGGGCGGGCGTACGGCGGGCGGCCCGCTGTAAATTGTATCCCGAGATATACGCGAAGCGGTTGGCACATGTCTCGCGTCCTTGAGCGAGTGACGGACGCCTGCCTGTATGCAAAGTTTTAGCTCAATCGGACACTGGGAAGTGTGTCTTTAGTAAAGGTGTGCGTTATATTCGATAACGCATATAGCATAAAGTTATAAAAATATAACTATCGCACCTAATATAAAAATATAACTTATTCTGCTATTGCTATATCTATATATAAAAAATCGAGGGGACATAACTCACTCATCACGAAATCTCGAAAACTACTGTACCAACTAAGATGTAATTTGGCAGGAAGGTAGATTATGACTAGGAGACGTCCGCTAAGAACGGATTTTGGGAAACTCCCCCCCTGAAGGGGTAAAATGGGGGGGTTAACGTTATATGGAACTTCCTCATTTATGGATTTAGAAGCATGAAAATTAGTACCTTGGATATTGGTTATGATTGAAAATGATTGGCGTAAGCGAAGTTAAAAACCTCCCCCCCTAATGGGGTAAAATGGGGGTTAAAGTTTATATGGAACTTCCTCATTTCTGAACTTAGAAGTATGAAAGTCGGTATGTTTGATACTGATCACGATTGAAAATTATCTACGTAGGGGAAGTTAAAAAATCTCCCCCCAAATGTGGTAAAAAGTGGGTTTCAAGTTAATATGGAAATTCCTCATTTTTAGAATTAGAATTATAAAAATTGGTATGTAAGGTACTGGTCACAATTGAAAATGATCTCTCAGCCAAGTTTCAAAAAATCTCCCACATAATGGGGTAAAATGGGGAGACTAAGCTTATATGGAACTTCCTCATTTCTGAAATTGGAAGTATGAAAATTGGTATGTTGGATACTGGTCAGGATTAAAATGATCTGCGTAGGTGAAGTTAAAAAAACCTCCCCTAATGGGGAAGAAAGGGGGGGTTGAAGTTTATATGGAAAATTCCTTATTTCTGGGCTAAGGAGTATGGAAATTGATATGTAGGACAATGGTTCGGATCAAAAATGATCCGCGCAGGCGAAGTAAAAAAAAAAACCTCAAAGGAGGGATTAGGCTTATATAAAAACTTCCTCATTTCTGGACTTCGGAGTATGGAAATTAATATGAAGGATACTGGTCATGATTAAAAATTATCTTCTTAGTCAAAGTAAAAAAACCGTAATAAGGTAGAATGGGGGTTAAAGTTTATATATGGAGGGGTATTAAAGATACGGAGTTTGAATGTTTGTGGTTCAATCACAACAAAACGCTCTTGCCTGGACAATTTCATACGGTTTTTTTATCTCGGGAAAAAGTACGATTCCCGTGGGATGCAGTTTTTTTTCTCACTTTACTTTGTTAAATTTAGCATGGGTTCTATGCAAATCATTTTCATGCAAAGCAAAATGTGGTTTGGTTTCTCAACAAGAAATAAGGTCTAACTTTCTAGCCTAAACTGCATAAAAAATGTGTAATACTGATTTTATTGAGTTTTATTCCAATGCATAAAGAACTTTTTGCTTTGCACGAATGAGCTGTCCAAATGATAGGACCCATGCTACATTAAAAGTACCTATTAGCAAAGTATTGACTAGATTTTTTGCATTTTGGTAGTTCAAGAGTAGGAATGTCCGAATATTTTTCATGCGAAAGTAGCTCCTGTCTGTTTGTCTAGGTATCGTTAACTTCTCTTCTCATGCCTAAAGAACTGATCTGACTTTCATGAAATTTGGTACCTATATAGATCAGTGGGTAGAGAAGCGTGCTCGGCCTGTAATCGCTGAGGTTATGTGACTTTCGTTATGGTTTATCACGGGATGGCTGTTCAAAAATATATGGTGCTTCGGAAGACACGATAAGCCGAAGGTTTTGGCTGCATTTAGATTGGTTTAGAAAATAAGTTTTAGCGCGGGCAAAGCTGTGCAAAAAACAACTAAAATATCAGTCCGGTCCCCTATTGATCTGTCGATGGTTGATCAACGAGAATTCGAGATAGATCGATTGGTCTGGTAAACACTGTATATAGTGAGTACCTACAACACAGCGACTGAGGTGGTGAAATTGAAACGGTTTGTATACTATTTTATTAAATGGTATGTTATTTTATTATATCTCTCAGTCTCGTGCGCGCGCGCCTAGCGAACGGTCACCGTGCGACAATGTCCGTAAACAATACGATTAAGTGTGCAAATTGCAATGTTGTGATATCGGAAGTGCTCTCGTTTATTCGTAGCAGACATGACGTTATGGATAATGAAAGTTTAATCAGAATATGTGTATCAGCATTTTCTGAGGAAGAGATTAATGAAGCCAAGAAACTGTTGTTTACCTCGATCAAGACGAATCACAAAATGATATCCAGAAGGAAAGACAAAAAGCAGAAAGACTTGGAAGATGTGATATCGGTATTTAAAACAACTGATCCTGATCAGTTGCCTGTATTTGTTGCGTATCATTTACACAAATTACCGCCTGTAAGTTTTGATCATGTAGATGTCACAAAATTGCTGAAGGATATACTGGTTTTAAGGGAAGAAATAGTGGGTATAAAGAAGGATTATGTGACCAAAGAATACCTAAATACATCTATGCAAAATGTATCAAATCAATTGCCAAATCCGTTATTTAATCCTAATGTGAATAAAATAAGAGGAGGCGGGTACGCAAACATGGACAGCGGACCGTTCGGTTTGTCACCGTTATCAACGGAGCTAGAGGCACTGAGCGACACAGTGTCACACAGTGGCGTCGACAGCGCACCGAAATATCGCTCTCTCGTTCGCACCAGTACGCGTGACCTAGCCGTGGACACAGACGGTACGACTACACCTGCCAACTCAACTGTGTTGGAAAACAAAGTTAACTCAACTGTATTAGAAAACAAAGTTAACTCAGCTGATTGTTCACCAGTAAAGCAATTACCTAAAATATCAATGGCAGCTGTACTAAAACAAGGAGAATGGCCAAAAATAAAAAATAAGGCTGATGATGATTGGACACTGGTACAGAGAACAAGGTACAAGAATCGCTTTGACGGAAAAACGGGAACGGCAACCACTTCCACTACGGGAAATTTTAAAGCGGCCGATACTAAAATACCGCTCTTCATATCAAATGTAAATAAAGATACTACTAAGGAAGACATTTGCAGTTATATCCTTAAAATGACTAACGAAACGGTTCAACTAGAGAAAATTAATATGAAGTTAGAACGGCCCTACAATGCTTTTAAATTGTTTGTGACTAAACATAAAATTAGTGCGTTCTTAGATGACAAGCTATGGCCGGAAGGCATACGATTTCGTCGCTTCGTTTATTTCAAAACGAATAAAGACAAGGAAAATTCGTTAAGAAGTGAAGAAAATCCTAACACAAATGGATAATAGCTACACGAATGTAACTTTTTCAACCTTTAATTGCAAAAACGTTGTTCGGTCATTGGACTGCGTTAGGAAGATATGTGGTGTTTCTGACGTTGTCGCTCTGCAGGAGACTTGGCTTCTACCCCACGACGTGCCGTACCTTGGAAGCATCGATAAGGACTTTGCATACACGGGAAAATCTGCCGTTGATATTTCTACAGGTGTTCTCAAAGGGAGACCGTACGGGGGTGTTGCGTTATTATGGAGAAAATCAGTGTTTCGCTCGGTTTCTATTATCTCCTGCCACAGTGATCGTATAACGTGTGTGAAGATAGAACAAGAGAATCGCTCTTTATTAATTTTTAACGTGTATATGCCTACTGACAGTGCAGATAACCTCATGGAATATACAGAGTGCCTAAGTGAAATTATCTCAATAATTGAGAGCAGTGGTGTAGAAAGCGTTTTTATATTAGGGGACTTCAATACTCATCCTGATACAAGATTTGCAAGTGAGTTACTTACAGTTTGTACTGAACAGTTATGGTCTTGGGTTGATAAAGAACTGTTACCGGAGGATACATATACGTTTACAAGTTCGGCTAATGGTTCTCGTAGATGGTTAGATCATTGTGTAGTGACTAGTGCGGCTAGACCCTTAGTTGTCAACGCCACTGTGCTTTATGACGTGTACTGGTCTGATCATATGCCTATGTTACTGGAGTGCAATATTAATTTAATAAAGCCTAGGGCTTTCTCGCCATCTGTTAGCTGTCGTAATGGGGTGTTGTGGGGTGATAGAAACTCGCAACAAATAAAACAATATTTTGACTATTGTAACTCAAACTTACGTAAAATTGATTTTCCTTCCGAATTTTGTAATTGTGCCGACAGTATGTGTAAGAAAACTGAACACTTTTTATTGTTAGACTGCATGTATAGAGATATAGTATGCGTTCTTAAAGAAGCCTCGGAAAAATCATCTGTTATTAAGGAAAACAATTGTAAACGTAGAAACTATATCCCAGGTTGGAACAAGTACGTTCGCGATGCTCACTGTGAGGCGCGATTACATTACAAAAACTGGGTCTTATACGGTAAACCGCGTTCTGGCTATATATATGACAAAATGTACATGTCTAAAAGTAACTTTAAAAATAAATTAAAACTTTTACAGGATAAGCAACAGCAAATAAAAATGGATAACATAGCTCAGTGCCACTCAGATAAAAAATTTAATAAATTCTGGAAATCAACCAAATCACTTAACTGTAAATCGGGTCTACCAGTGAGCGTGGCGGGTGTGCATGGGTCAGCGGACATTGCCAATGCATTCAGTAGCCATTTTAGGGTTGAGCCTTCCGTAATCGATGAATCACAGTTAATCAACGATCAGTCTATGTGTGCCGTATCAGCACCAATTACATTTACCGCCAAGAAAGTAGCTAGTGTAATAAAAGGAATGACGAGGGGAAAGTCGCCCGGTTTTGATTGTCTGAGCATTGAACACCTAAAATATGCTGGAGCTCACTTGCCGTGTGTACTTGCAATGTTTTATACGTTATGTTTGAGTCACAGTTATTTACCGGCAGAACTCATAAGGACAGTTGTAGTACCTGTCATAAAAAACAAATCAGGGGATCCTTCGGATATTTCTAATTATAGACCAATATCCCTTGCTACGATTATCGCGAAAGTTCTGGACGGTCTATTGGACAATATATTGGCTGATAATATAGAGTTGCATGACAATCAATTTGGTTTTAGGCCCGGTTTGTCAACCGAAAGTGCTGTGCTATGTCTTAAACAGACTGTTAATTATTATACGACTAGAAAAACACCAATACTTGCTTGTTTTTTGGATCTGTCTAGGGCTTTCGACCTCGTAAATTACGATATGTTGTGGCACAAGCTTTACCGTGAGACTAAGGTACCTGGGGAAGTTTTATGTTTGTTTAAATTCTGGTACAGTAACCAGATGAATACTGTAAAATGGGCAGGAACTTATTCTGATATGTATGGGCTACGATGTGGAGTGAGACAAGGGGGGTTGAGCTCTCCTCGTTTGTTCAATCTTTATGTGAACCAACTGATAGGTGAGCTCAACAGCGCAAACGTTGGCTGTTACGTAGACGGAGTTTGTATAAATAACATCAGTTACGCCGATGATATGGTGCTGTTGAGCCCATCTGTCAGTGGGATAAGACGCCTCCTTTCTATCTGTGAGTGTTATGGACTTGCCCATGGGCTCAGGTATAACACGAGTAAAAGTGAGTGGATTCTTTTTAAGTCAGGTTCAATAGGCTACAGTAATCTACCTGAAATAACACTCTTTAAGAATCCCCTGAAACGTGTTCAGAAATTTAAATACTTGGGCCACTGGGTCACGGAGAACTTGCACGATAATGATGATATCGAGAGAGAGCGTAGATCGTTGGCAGTTCGCTGCAATATGCTAGCTCGCAGGTTTTCGCGTTGTAGTAGGGCAGTCAAATTAACGCTATTTAAGGCCTACTGCCAGACATTCTACACATGCAGCTTGTGGGTGAGTTACACGCGGCGGGCTTACAGCGACCTTAGAGTACAATACAACAATGCCTTGAGAGTAATGTTGGGGCTGCCTTGGCGGTGCAGCGCTTCCAATATGTTCATGGAAGCTCGAATAGATGGTTTTGCCGCGGTGATGAGGAAAAGGTGTGCCTCGGCGCTGACCCGCTTGCGGAGCAGCTCCAACAGTATTCTCAGGGTGTTTGTTGATAGGTGGGATATGCCACTTTTACAAAGGTGGGTGAAGCTCCACACGGTATGTTAAATGTTCGGATGTTATTATTGTATTTTTATTTATTTTTCCATTGTACTTTTACTAACTCTAGTTGATAAGTTTATTGTTACTAACCTCTACTATGGGCTATGCCTGAAATAAATAGAATTGATTGATGATTATAAATCAATTAAATTTTGTTTGTTTTGTAATTGTAACGCGATGGATGGCGCCAGTCACATTTCTTCATTCATTCATGCAACTCCAATTTCACACTCGTTCAATTTACTGCGTACTAAGTATTGACACAATAAAGTCACCGGGCGATTGTGTTTACTTCCCACGGTTAATTCCCTCATACGCCGGCCGTTACTATCTCTGATATGAATGCATATATTTTTCTCAATTTAATTATAGTGCGATTTAATGAAAGATGGGTATGAACATTTTATTACTTAAGGTTATTGTACTGTTTTGATGCTTTGTCTGATTAATAAAGGATGGCTTTTTATTGCTTTATTACTATTGTTAAATCTTTATTTACTACCGATTTGGCGCAGGGGTAGGCTACCCACCTTCTGCGCCAGTGGTCTCGGGTTTGATTCCCGAACAAGACAAATATTTGTGTGCATGAACATGTCTATTTGTCTTGGTCTGGGTGTTTACTATGTATATTAAGTATGTATTTACAAAAAAAAAGTATTTAAGTATATATTTATCCGTTATCAAGTTTTCCATGATACAGTTTCTTAATGAAATTAAAATGGGCTTAGATAATTGGTGTGATTGTAAGAAGTTATTAATTATTACGAATCGTCTCGCTCGCAGGTTCGACGACTTCCAACCTCCCGAACAAGCCGGGTTCCGAAAAGGTTATAGTACCATAGACCACATTCATACGCTGCGGCAAGTTATACAGAAGACCGAAGAGTATAACTTGCCACTATGCTTGGCGTTCGTGGACTATGAGAAAGCCTTTGATTCGATCGAGACCTGGGCAGTGCTGCAGTCTCTCCAGAGGTGCCAAATAGACTACAGGTACATCGAGGTGCTGAGGTACTTATACCAAAACGCCACCATGTCGGTCCGATTACAGAACCAGAGCTCTAATCCTATCCAACTACAGCGAGGTGTGAGACAGGGAGACGTCATTTCTCCCAAACTGTTCACAGCTGCGTTGGAGGATATTTTTAAGCTACTGGACTGGAAAGGATTCGGCATTAACATCAATGGCGAGTACCTAACACACCTGCGGTTTGCCGATGATGTAGTTCTCATGGCTGAGACTTTGGAAGACCTGAACACAATGCTCGAAGATCTCAGCAATGCTTCCCAAAGAGTGGGTCTGAAGATGAACATGGATAAGACGAAAATCATGTCCAATGCCCATGTTGCATCCGCTCCAGTTAATGTTGGGAACATTACACTCGAAGTTGTTGACCACTATGTCTACCTAGGACAGACAATCCAATTAGGTAAGTCCAACTTCGAGAAAGAGATCTCTCGTCGAATCCAGCTCGGATGGGCAGCGTTTGGGAAGCTCCGGCATATATTTGCGTCCAAAATTCCTCAATGTCTCAAGACTAAGGTCTTTGACCAGTGTGTGTTGCCAGTTATGACTTATGGAAGCGAGACGTGGTCTTTTACTATGGGTCTCATAAGAAGGCTCAAGGTTACCCAGAGAGCAATGGAGAGAGCGATGCTTGGTGTTTCCCTGCTCGTTCGAATCAGAAATGATGAGATCCGCAGGAGAACTAAAACGACCGACATCGCTCGAAGGATTGCTCAGTTGAAGTGGCAGTGGGCGGGACACATAGCGCGGAGAACCGATGGCCGTTGGGGCGGAAAGGTTCTCGAATGGCGACCGCGAACCGGACGACGTTCCGTGGGCAGGCCCCCTACAAGGTGGACCGACGATCTGGTCAAGGTCGCGGGAAGCCGCTGGATGCGGGCAGCGCAGGACCGATCGTTGTGGAGATCCTTGGGGGAGGCCTATGCCCAGCAGTGGGCGTCGTACGGCTGAAATGATGATGATGATTAATTATTATTATTATTTATTATTTATTTTACTTTAAATCTTGATAATGTATTCCATTTACATTAAACATCAAGCTTGAATCTCTTAAATATACTGCCGCACCCCATATACTCTATTAACCGTGTCAATCAGTTCTTTGTTAGTGTTGAAAGAGTATTAGCAGAGGATATCATCTCCCAATGCAGTCCTCGTTTGTTTTATTGCATGCTGACCCTGGGGAAGTTGACGAAATTCTTTCGGGACTAGATTCTAATAGTGCCCCCGGCTGGGATGGAATCTCAACTAAATTCGTTAAAAAAGCCAGAGACTTCTTGATTCCACTTCTAAGTCGCCTGGCTAACCTGTGCTTTGAGACTGGGAAGTTTCCAGTGGCTTTACAGCGATCAGTAGACACACCAGTGCACAAGGCTGAAGACAGAGGCGACGTAAATAACTTCAGACCTATATCTGTGCTTACATGTTTTTTGAAAATACTTGAAAAACCCCTGAATAGGAGACTTATTGGTTTTTTAACTAAATATAATTTGCTTTCGACCTCGCACTACGATTTTAGAAAGGGTCAATCGACACGGGATGCTGTAATAGATTTAACCAATATAATTACTGAAAAAGTTGATAATGGTGATGAGTGTGTCATCGTGTTTATAGATCTCAAAAAAGTTTTCGATACCGTCTCTGTCCCGTCCTTGTGCGTAGGTTAGAAGGTATTGAAATAAGAGGGACGGCCTTATCTCTTTTCAAAAATTATCTACAGGAGAGGAGGCAAGTTGTGAAGGTCGGCGATTACCACAGTGATGAGGAAAATGTCACTTACGGCGTACCCCAGGGAAGTGTGCTGGGCCCTACACTGTTCCTGGTATATATCAATGAGCTGTGTGTGTTTCGAATTAACGGTGGTCAGATTTTCTCTTACGCGGATGACACCGCCGCTGTATTCTTCGACCCTTGCTGGGAAACTGTTCAAAGAGCTGCCGAGTCTGGTTTGGCTGGGGTAGCTAAATCGTTGAATTAGAACAAAATACTTGTCATACGGCATCTATGTAGCTTGCTACCTGTGGTCTGTACCGAGCTGTACTACTAAATTTATGTATTTTTTAAAGTTCGCTCACCATTCTCCGAACGTCAGACGCGTCTTCGCTTTTACGATCGATCATGTGTGCCATGCGGAGCTGTTCTGTTGTTGCCTGTCGACAAAAAAACATTTGTTAATTTATTTGCAAGAATAAAATAAATTTCACATACAGTTACCTAAACGCGTTCCCGAGATAAAGGGACGGACAGACAGACGGAAAACAAAGAGATCCTATAGGGTTCCATTTTTCCTTTTGAGGTATGGAACCCTAAAAACAACGCCGCTATCGTAAAGATTCAGACCAGACCCGAGAGAATGCAGAAAAAATGTTTTCCACTTTGACCGTGCCTGATCTGGGACTCTACCGGCTAACTTTCCGAATTTCGGCAAATCTGACGGGCTTCAACTTAAAACAAATCGAAGTACGGAATTTCGTATCGTATATGTATAATTTGTATGGTGTCCTGTGCCTCCTTGCCTTCGCATATCATAATCTCAAAGAACAAGTTTACCAACCTGTGGTTTGACCTTCTCCTTGGGCTGTGGTTTGTCTGTGCCCTTGCCTTTGTCCTGTGCACGCGTGCCCTCATTGCCTTCGCATATAATCTCAAAGAACAAGTATACCAACCTCTGGTTTGACCTTCTCCTTGGGCTGTGGTTTGTCTGTGCCCTTGCCTTAGTCCTGTGCGCGTTTGCCCTCCTTGCCTTCGAATATTATCTCAAAAAACAAGTAGGGTAAAGAAAGGTATATTGATGGTATAAGTAATTTGGTGATATTTTATATAAAGATTGTTTACTAAACACAGAAGCGTTGAAGCGTAGCGCGTGATATATGTCTATCTTCCTCACACTCGTAAGAACTCGCTAGCGCTGTCTCATGAATGAGCTCGCATAGGGAACTTTGTGGTAATCCGTTTACAAAACTGTCACCAAATTACTTATATCACCAATATACCTTTCTTTACCCTATACCAACCTGTGGTTTGACCTCAAAAAACAAAAAACACCAACCTGTGGTTTGACCTCAAAGAACAGGTATACCAACCTGTGGTTTGACCTCAAAGAACAAGTATACCAACCTGTGGTTTGACCTCAAAGAACAAGTATACCAACCTGTGGTTTGACCTCAAAGAACAGGTATACCAACCTGTGGTTTGACCTCAAAGAACAGGTAGGTATACCAACCTGTGGTTTGACCTCAAAGAACAGGTATACCAACCTGTGGTTTGACCTCAAAGAACAAGAATACCAACCCGTGGTTTGACCTCAAAGAACAAGTATACCAACCTGTGGTTTGACCTTCTCCTTGGGCTGTGGTTTGTCTGTGCCCTTGCCTTTCTCCTGTGCGTGCTTGCCCTCCTTGCCAGCCTTCGCACCACCTTTGGTGGCGCGCGCTCCCAAACTCATCTTTACTTGCTATAATTATATTTACAGCTTCTATTTACAAGCAGCTGGAACAGAAGAAAAGGTTGGTTCAAATGAAGGTGCTATTACATCGACTATGTCGCTCCCAGAACACAATAGCCTTTATACTGCTTTTATTCTTACTACTATCCAGGGGGCCCAGTCTGCTAACGTTAAGTCACAATCGTATCTCAATCGTGTTTCAATTGTAGTTCAGTTGTAGTGCTTTTTTACACACTAGTTATAAGAAATATGTACTTTTTTCACAATACTATTGATGGTCACACCACCCAACACATTCACATCACATCATAGTGTCCTAATTCTTGTAACTAGTTTTTAAAAAAGCACTGCTATTAAACTACGATTGAAACACAATTGAGACACGATTACGACTTAACGTTAGCAGGCTTGGACCCAGTTCAAATGCTATTAGGATACGACCTTTTGGACTGGAGCGTCACACATACATACAGCGTGTGTACAAGTTTCATTGTCGCGTATCGTAACTCCAAAGGGTCATATCCTGATAGTACTACTGAGGGTTAAACTATAAAAGAAAGCTGCAGAGTTTGCTTGAACGCACTAATCTCTCGACGCTAAAGCTGTTGTCCCGTTGAGGATAAAAAAAAAAAACATCATCATCATCATCATTTCAACCGTACGTCGCCCACTGCTGGGCATAGGCCTCCCCCAAGGATCTCCACAACAGTCGGTCCTGCGCTGCCCGCATCCAGCGGCTTCCCGCGACCTTGACCAGATCGTCGGTCCGCCTTGGAGCTATTCATTGGTTCGAAAAATTCTTATAACATTTCATGGATAAATTCGAGTTAGGTAGGCTTCGTGATCGCACTACTGCTCTTAGTCCACAAGGGCGCAGTGGTGGAAAGCCACCTAGTCTAGCAGACAATAGAAAAGAGGGATAGAAATTAAGTTCGGACCGACGATCTGGTCAAGGTCGCGGGAACCCGCTGGATGCGGGTAGCGCAGGACCGATCGTTGTGGAGATCCTTGGGGGAGGCCTATGTCCTATGTCCAGCAGTGGGCGTCGTTCGGCTGACATGAATTTAAGTTCGCTAAGAGAAAATGCAGAACATAATCATCAGTAATATCAGTAACATAATCAAGTTGCAATGATGATTGCATCTACAAGAAAATCGTTTACATACATAACGCCGATATTTAAAACTAATAAAAAACGTTTTTAAAAAAAATGTAACCGCCTTCAAAAAGGATCTTCAAACAAAAATTAACAAACACTAAAAAACGAAAAAAATAATAAGATTTTTAATTCAAAGGACGATGATACGTGACTTTTTCTAATTTATCTTGGTACTTACTGAACTGTTTGAAGTCGGTGCCGTCTAGTAGGTATTGAGGTGAATACGTCCTACAGCCTACACCTCACGCTTGGGACCGGGTTTTTTTTATATGTTTGTTGTTTCACTCAGTATATTTCGTTCGTATTCTTTTTGGCTTGGCACCGACTTCAAACAGTTCAGTAAGTACCAAGATAAATTAGAAAAAGTCACGTATCATCGTCCTTTGAATTAAAAATCTTATTATTTTTTTCGTTTTTTAGTGTTTGTTAATTTTTGTTTGAAGATCCTTTTTGAAGGCGGTTACATTTTTTTTAAAAACGTTTTATTTTTCGATTTTTAGTGTACATAATCGTAGCTTAAGAAACTTTCTTAAGCTAGTTACATGATAAATTGTTGTAAATATCCTGTTACGGAATTCAGCTTTCCATCTTTAGCTACTTAGATAACTTGAAAGAATACAACTGAAAGTCCATTCGTGCATATGGTATTTATAAAACATCATATAACTCCTAACTGTTGAGGAGTTTCACCTCATCATCAGCTCACCCTAATTACCTGAAAGAATATAACTATTGGTCCATACGTACGATTAATACTTAAAGAAATATTCTCCAGCTCCTAACCGTTAAGGAGTTGTAGCTTCCATCACCAGCTCATCACTATGAGATGATGACTACCAGATGCAAATACTTGACTAACTTCAAAAATCCGTGGAACGCATAAAAGTCTTGCCTATATTTGAGAATTTCTTTCAATTTTCCTGGGATTTTATCTCCTGGTCCTGATTTGGTGAAAATAAGATCAGGTCAGAAGTACCAACTTTCGAAAAAAAAAATTGAAAATGATCCCCTTTTTGATGAAAATATGAAATCGTCCATGTACCCAAATAATGTCTTAATACACATTATTCAGGATAACTCCTGAACTTCTTGTCAGATCTTGATGAAATTTGAATGGGACCACACGAGAAGCGTCACCTTTTAAATAAAAAAAGAATTATCCAAATCGGTTCATTAACTCAAAAGTTCTGAGGTAACACACATAAAAAATAAAAAAAAAAATAAAAAAAAAAATATACAGTCGAATTGATAACCTCCTCCTTTTTTTGAAGTCGGTTAAAAACAATAGACGGTGAAATATCTAAGGAGAAAATCGACTACGAAAATATGCCCAATTTGTTTCATTTAAGAATAGATCTTGTTAAGCTTTCCAAAAGTTTTGATTTGTGATTTTTTTATACTGCATTTTTAAGCAGCTGCAATGCTTGGTGATCGGCTGAAGGCCTTAGAAGCCAGGGCCGGTTAAATCTACAAAAAAGCAACGTCTCGGGCAAAGTCAGTAAACGACATTACGACACCATGTTGTCGTGTCATACCTGCGGTAATAAATTGGCGATGTAAGAAGTCGCTATTCGCCCAAGTCAGTGAGTACTGACCCTTATGCCAAAATACGACACAGCTACATCTATCAATATTGAATATAAACAACACGAGATTTATTATAAATACATACATTTAAATGCCTATTCGTCACTCTGGTATTTCCTTCTCTGACACAAAATACGGAAATAATAGATCTGACGGGATTAAATGCGAAATGAGTATGTTCACAAAACAATGCCACACATAGGCACTAGATTTCAATGCTATATACCACTTGCAGACATCATAATATGCATCATAAATCATAATAGACATCATCACAATGTGAAATAAAATATATCCTTCTCAAAATTGCAATCCTATATCTACCTTCCATCAGTACAAAAATATAACAGACAGAAATAAGTATCTCTTCACTTAAAATAATATAATTATTAATGAACTAGCTGACCCAGCGCGACTTCGTTCCCGTGGCCCTACCCCCTACTCCACCCTACCCTACCCGTACTCTACCCCTACCCAACCCTACCCTACCCCTACCCAACCCCTACTCTACCCTACCCCTACCCTACCCCTATATCCTTCCTTGGACTTCCACGAACATTTCAAGACCAAAAATAGCCAAATCGGTCCAGCCATTCACGCGTGATGTCGTGACCAAGTAAAATAGGGATTCATTTTTATATATATAGATGATATACAAAACAAAACCATAACAAAATTGGTTTTGTGTATAACATGTAAACTGTGAACACTACTGTCAGACAACATAATAAATCAACATGAACACATAGGAGAGGTCAATGACTTGATTTGTCATCACATCAAGGACAATGTAATCTTTAAAATATATGCGTATGAATAGTTTCATTCAAATATTGGTTTTAAAAGTGACATTAAAAAAATAAAGTGGAAAGTTATGTTTCATCTATACTAATTTTATAAGGAGGAAAGGATTGATGTTTGTTTATTTGTTTAGTTTGTTTGCATCGAATAGGCTCCGAAACTACTGGACCTATTTCGAAAATTCTTTGACCATTAGAAAGCTACATTCTTCCCGAGTGACATAGGCGATGATGATGATGATGAAAAGTGAGATAATGCATAATCAAAATAAATAAAGGTTTTATAAAAATTGGCTTTATACCTTTAAAATTTTTGTCTTTCATATCTATTACTAGCTTTCCGCCCGCGGCTTCGCCCGCGTGGACTACACGACGTTATCCCGCGGGAATGTGATGTTTTTCCGGGATAAAAAGTAGCCTATGTTCCTCTCCAGGCTACAAAGTATCTGTGTCCCAAATTTCAGCTAAATCCGTTCAGCCGTTTTGGCGTGATTGAGTAACAAACATCCAAACATCCAAACATCCAAACATCTAAACTTTCACATTTATAATATTAGTAGGATGTAACAGTTACCAAAATCTAAAATAATTAATAAAGCCCATATAAAAAAATATTCTTAAAATGAAGCCTATGTTAAATTTTGATGAATTTTTTTATTGGTTAAGTTAGACTATGCTCTAATTATCTCTAAAATATATCAATTAATAAGTCCATTGCTTCTCTTTTGTATAATGTACCTATTACTATAAATAATAGCTATTAAAATAATTTGATGAAGCATGTCCAGAATGTTTGTACTAGACTAAGGGCAGTACTTGCTAAAATATGTATTCTAAAACACAAACTGCCATATAATACATTGAGATTATTGTACATGGCACTAGCAGACTCAATAATAAGTTATGGTATTTCAAGCTATGGGCGGACATATAAAACTTATTTGCAGAACATTTACAATCTTCAGGTTAGACTATTGAAAACTATTGTACCGCTAAGGATTAAATATAAATTTAGGAATGACTATGAACAACTTTTTAAATATTGTAATGTTATGAATGTATTTGATAAAGCAAAACTTGCCATTGTAATAGAAAATAGTGACAGTATAAATTTGTTAAAAACAAGAGAAAGACCTAAATCTCTGCGCACTCTAAAGCACCTACCTTTGTATGAAATACCGAAATGTAAAAATGATTATGGGAAAAGGGTATGCATGTGTAAACTTCCTCAGATTCTGAATGGATTGCCAAAGAACATTATAAATAAACTTAAGGACAAAAAACCCATTCAAATCAAAAACATCCTAAAAAAATATTTCATAATAGATAAATACAAATAGTGAGGGGTGATTACACATTCATATCTATACTAAATAAATATAGGTATTCTTTATATGTAAAAGTGGTAACAATATATAATGTAACTACTTATATCCTAAATATGTAATAAGAATGACCACATATACTTATGTTTATAAATAAGCAACAAATCCAATCCAATTCTGGCTCATAATCTTTAATTTTAAGATTCTGCCTAATTAATAATGCATGAATTTAATTTAATTCTAATATGTACTTTTTTTCATGAAATAAACAGATTTAATTTTTTTTTTTTTTTATGTAAAAATAAATAAACAAAAATGTAGCTTTAAGATGTTATCCAAAACTACAGATAACTATGTTGTGTTGTTGTGTTGTGTGTTTTGATACAATAACACTTATTGACATTGCAATGATTTTTATTGAGTTAAGTTTATCAATCAAACTTTATGATTCAAAGTCATGTTAGGTGACCCAAAACAACTAAAAGTCAGATTCTGAGATTACCTAATTCATAAAGTGAAATAAGACAGTGTCAAAAATACTACTTACAACACATGATTTCCCAATAATCTTGAATTTTGAATTGTTTCGGCCTATTATTAAATGCGCGAATTTTGTTATGGATAATTTATAAAAAGAAATGTGTTAATATAAATAAAAGTTTCCATGAAATATTTACAGTCAGTTAAAAATTCAGTGTGAAAAAATTATCCAATGCATGAATTGTTTTATTGAGTGTGTCTAATTAAATAAATAAATAAATAAATAAATAAATATTTTCTTACAATCACACCAATTATCTAAGCCCATAGTAAATTTCTTAAGAAACTGTGTCTATGTGAACTTGATAACGGATAAATATATACTTATATACTTTTTGTTTGTAAATACATACTTAATATACATAGAAAACACCCAGACCAAGACAAATAGACATGTTCATGCACACAAATATTTGTCTTGTTCGGGAATCGAACCCGAGACCTCTGGCGCAGAAGGCAAGTAGCTTACCCCTGCGCCAAATCGGTCGTTATTTATATGCACAAAATTAGTTGCTCAGACTACAGAATACAGAATAATTGATGTCTGATGATGTTAAACCTTAAATTTTATATAACAAGCTAAGACAATTTCAATGATGTGTTGACTCTTATATTTGAAGCAGCAACGAGCAGTGTGCAGCAAGTTTCAATTCAATAATAAGCATTATAATTTTTTTTTGGTCCACAACGGGGTAGCACTAAGCCTTCATGTCCTGATGTTAATTGGTGATAAGGCTGAAGGTGGAAGCGCACTACTCCCGGAATCCTCAATCACTGAGGAACTGGAATCTTCTCTCAAACTGCCGGAATGCAATAATGCTGAAAACAACATTGTTATGTCGTCAGACTTAGATAAGATGGTGGTAGCTGGCCAGACGGACTAAGAACAAGTCCTACCAACAACCAAACCAAATACAATATGTACCCCCACTGGGAATCGAACCCGGGACCTCTGGGTGTGAACCACTAGATCACAGGGGTGGTTAATAAATATCAGCGGTTATCTTTCCAGACAACGGTAGGTAGCCTCTTAAACAATTCCATTATCAACTTTATTTTGTTTCTTATCTCCATTAACAAACTCAAGTATGCTTGTAATGCATGCCTAGATAAATTAACAATTATTTGGAACCCCCCCCCTTCCGCTTATAAGGACCATAAACAACTTCCACTAGCAGAAATTCAGTTGATTAAATGTAAAAAGTTAGTAGGTATATACAATGTTCTTAGGTTAGGTTGGTATTCCACTTATCAAATATTTGATCAAAGAAATTGGATGAGGATGAATTCATGACTGGTTTCATTGGTAAATTCTTTGATCAAATGCATATTGGACAAAGATCTTTGATAAGTAGAATATCACCCTTAACTAATATTGAGTTGTATAGTCATATTTACAGCTTTGTCAATCATGAAATAAAATAAAGCTATATTTTGCAATTGAAGGTATTTGTTATTTGATGATTTAAAGACTAAGAAGTAAGACTGTAAGAATATTTTACTATCTATCTGCGACTTTTATAATTAATATAAAGAAAATAGATCAAATTAAATAGACAAATATTATAAAATAACCTCTAACTTTATTTATTTGGTAACTGTTTCTAAAACTTGTTAGAATTTTTTAGTTGTCAATTAATTTTGTTTGAGGGTGGGTAGTCAACACATAATCCTAGAGATAAAATTAAAATCATTATGAGATTCTGGCTAAGTCAATGACTTTCACCGGAAAGATAAAAAAGCGGTAAGATCGTAAACAAAACATTTGGGCGGATCTACAATTACACAGTAGTATGATAGCAAAACAATCCGATTTTGTCGAATGTACACACAGAAAACAACTCTGTTGCAATTTAATCGGCTAAATGCAGGAAATCTGTCGGTATTTTTTAAAGAAATCAGGACAATGAATCATTGTGAGTGGACCGCAAGGGCAACACAAGAAAGTGGATAAAGCGCACCGATTTCGACCGGAATACAAAAAATACCCGGACATATTAACTTTATCACGTCATTACAACAGTTCACGTCATCAGATTTTAGCACGTCCAAGACGAAACTCTACAGGCCAGCGGCACATGTGGGGGACGCCATTCCTGAAGCACCATTCTTGGTATCAAATTGACTCTTTGTTGAGAAAATAACCGTGCACAGCACCAATTCACACCTTTTTTCCACACACAAAAACACACAATGATAACGGAAAGGCTAAGATTACCTTAATTGATTACAACAATCCGGAATAAACTAAATTTTTATTTAATTTTACTGATTACCATACCTGTGAATGCGCTCTCAAAACGCAAGCTGGTCACGTGACTTGACTTACTAGTGTTGTGCCATGACATGACGGTACGTTACGATTTGAAGAATGGCCAGCCAGTTTTACCTTGGTGCCAAATCTATCTATTTAAATAGAAATGAATGAAAAAATTAAAATGTGTTTTTTTTTCATATGTTCCAAGGCCCACGGAAGGTTTTTATGGAGAGTAAAAACTTAAAAATTTTGTGGAAATAGTATAAACAATAATTTTCTTTTCCCTTACAAACCACTAGCCAAACATCAACGTTACACGTCAAAACGGAGCTACGGATCAATGCTACTTTTGGTATGGGGCTAGTTTGGGAGATGGAGCTACATTGGCTACTTTTTATCCCGCGAAAAACAATACAATCCCGCGGGATAACGTCGTGTAGTCCACGCGGGCAAAGGCGCGGGTGGAAGGCTAGCTAACTGACCCAGGCTAAAAAATATCAGATATGAGTACCTAGTATCTTATCCGTGTTTTAAATAATGTAGAACAAAATACAGTCAACTCCTTTCACTTACGTGATCTTGTTTGATTGAGTAATTGTAGTGTAGGCAATGAACAGATTCTTTGTATGGAGACCCATACACCTCAGTCCTCAGTCGATGAAACTTTGCTGGGTTATAAAATAAAATGAGCCATAAACTTTTAAATGATTATCCAAAAAAAAACTTACATGGAAGTTAGGTATGAGCCATAAACTTTTAAGCCCCCAGTACAGGATGGCCGATCATGGTCGGCGACCATGACCAATACATCGTACATTGACACTTTTGAAAGAACCTTTTTAAACTTGTTCGTTCAAAAGTGTCAATGTACGATGTATTGGTCATGGTCGCCGACCATGGTCGGCCAACCTGTACTGGGGGCTTTTAATGATTATCCAAAAAAAACTTACACGGAAGTTAAGTATTTATACCTAATATATTGAACCGAGTAATTTCGCAGTCCAAATTTATTTTACCAAATGAGTTATTTATACTAGCATGAGTATGCTTGGCAAAATGGTATAATTCCGTTAAAAAGTTCGACAGAGACATTTTTCAGTTCAAGTCACCCCAATTGTTTTATTAAAATTTGATGTTTCTGCTGGGATATTTTTTTGGATATTTCATATTATTGTTTTTATACGTTACATGAATATGTCCGGTGAAGAAAGTTTAGACGGAGCATTTTTCCTAAAAAAGATGTCAATGAAATAAGACTTTCATTAAAAAATACCTAACCTTCTATTATTATTATTTTTTGGTCATTTATACCATACTTTTAATTTGTTGATACTTATTTAAATTTTTACTTTTTTGCATTCACAATGCAATTTTTATCATAGAAAAATGGAAAATAAAGTATTTAGAAAAAATCGACCCGTCTCACAACCAGCTCCGATGGGACTCGAACCCACGACCTTTCGCTATCCGGGCGACTGCTCTAACCACTGAGCTACGGAGTCGTTACCTACGAGAAGCGTCGAATTTATCAAATACTTCTTACATGCTGTATAGCCAGCGTTAATTTCATCAATGTGAGGATATTACTACCCCCACACGCGAAAGAAATACCTTTCCAGATATTTGACAATCGCTAAAGAAGAAATTACCTTGGCAAGTTATTTAAATTTTTACTTTTTTGCATTCACAATGCAATTTTTATCATAGAAAAATGGAAAATAAAGTAATTAGAAAAAATCGACCCGTGACATATAAAATTAACGCTGGCTATACAGCGTGTAAGAAGTATTTGATAAATTCGACGATTCTCGTAACGACTCCGTTAGTTTTCGAGTCCCATCGGAGCTGGTTGTGAGACAGGTCGATTTTTTCTAAATACTTTATTTTCCATTTTTTTTGTTGATACTTTATCATGCTGTAAAGTTTTTTGTGACTGAGAAATTACTGTGGGGGTCAACTAGCTTCATTGACTACACTATTGATACGCTTTCAAATGAAAAGACTTCTATGACTCCCACGGGGCCTCGTAGCTCTACCTACATGCAACAGCGCTGGGGGGCTACCAGCAAAAAAATACAGATATGGGTATCAAAGGGATTCAACTGTCATTTGAATACCTTTTGATAGATTTTTGCTGCTTTGTTCTGTTGAACGTTGCAAGCTAGCTATCGTTATACTCGACGTCACAAAACAAGAAAATGAAAGTGGCTATTTTTTTTATAAAATTGACTTAAAGTTCGGAATAACGTATGAAGTTCATACCCATAAAGTTACGCGGTAGCCCCCCTGGGGGGCTACCGCGTAACCCCTGAGGTAAAATAAATATAAAGAAAAAACAAAATTAATACCAAAAACCTATTACTTAACTACTTAAGTAGGTACTTATAAAATATATTTTCCATGTTTTTACTTTATTTATTGCACTCTTACTTAACACCGTTATTTTGGACCCTACGATAGCATAATTTTCATAAATTAGGATACCTACCTATATTAAATAAGACAACTATTAATCTTTATAAATAAAAAGGAGATTTTTCAGTTTTGTATGGAGCCTCGGCTAGGACTTTGTACACTATACCATAGGCAAGCAAAAGATAAATATAATAACTGAAAACTAATTATATCGCAATAAACTAACGCGTTTGATGGTACAAAAGCATTATCTAGTCTTAATAATTATGCAACCCCGATTCAATATGGCGGTCAAATGTCACACTAACATTAAAAAAAAGGATCGCATTGACAGATTATTATCAGTCGTCAAATGTCATCGTTTTTTCGTACAGAAACATCAAAGTTTCCGAACGTGATTTAAATATGGTTGCCAGTGTGACCATGGATGGCAAAGAATTTTTATTTCAAAGTTTATTTTTGTACCATTTATCCAGTAAGACAATGAGAATTTTAATATTTTATTTGACTTCACTAAATTTTTTACTATTAGTACGAATAGTGTACAATGTCCTAGCCGAAAATGAAAATTGTCCTTAATGTTGCTAAGCGCAAAACTCAAGAACGGCTGGACCAATTTATATTTTTTTTACATAATATGTTGCATAAGTTCCACGGAAGGTTTTTATAAAAAGAAAAAAAAATGCGTGGAAATCCACACTTTTCTTTTCCATACAATACCTACAAACCTGAAATTTTGACGTTAGTCGTTTATCCGTCTTTCCACAGCCTTCTCTATCGTCTTCTACACGATTAGATAGAGAAGGCTGTGGTCTTTCACATCAAAACAGAGCAACGGATCGACACAATTTTTGGTATGGGGTGGGGATAGTGACCAAAGTTACTTTATATCTTTTTTTACTTGTAAAAGATAAACATTTCGATTGTTGACCGTTTATTAAGTTTCACATCCCTCAGAAACGGTTTTTCGATAAATTACCGGTATTTGTTTTTTTTTCGTTAGGTGTCGAAGAAAATGAATTATTGAGCCCATTTACGAAAATGCCTAATGCCACATATTCTATATCATCAAGATCAACTGATTGCTGCTAGAACTTGGCTAATGTTTGTGGGTTTTGAATTTCATTTCCAACTAAATGAAGATCTAGGATTTGAGCCTCCTAAGGTGGTTCGATCAGGGGGGCTACCGTACCGGCTAAGAAATCTGGATATGGGTATGGGCAAAGCCATCTTCTATCTCACTCGTTGCAGGGGCGCAAGCAGCCGAGAAATAATAGCGGGCCATGGTATGGCCATGCAACAGCGCTGGGGGGCTACCAGCAAAAAAATACAGATATGGGTATCAAAGGGCTTCAACTGTCATTTGAATTCCTTATTCTGATAGATTTTTGCTGCTTTGTTCTGTTGAACGTTTGTAGTTATCGTTATACCCGACGTCACAAAACAAGGAACTGATAGCGGCTATTTTTTTTATAAAATTGACTTAAAGTTCCGAAAAACGTATGAAGTTCATACCCATAAAGCCCCCAGTACAGTAGGGCTACCGGCTAAGAAATATGGATATGGGTATGGGCTTCAACTGTCATTTGAATTCCCTATCTTGATAGATTTTTGCTGCTTTGTTCTGTTGAACGTTGCTAGCTAGTTATCGTTATACCCGACGTCACAAAACAAGGAACTGATAGCGGCTATTTTCTTTATAAAATTGACTTAAAGTTCCCAAAAACGTATGAAGTTCATACCCATAAAGTAACGCGGTAGCCCCCCAGGATGGCCGATCCATGGCCGATCATGGTCGGCGGCCATTACCAATACATCGTACATTGACACTTTTGAACGAACAAGTTTAAAAAGGTTCTTTCAAAAGTGTCAATGTACGATGTATTGGTCATGGTCGCCGACCATGGTCGGCCAACCTGTACTGGGGGCCTAAACTTACGGCTAAAACACATTTCTCTGGCGCAGCGCAGCGCAGCGCGATCGGTTTCATACATTTAGTATGGCTAGAAAGTTTCTAGCCATACTAAATGTATGAAACCGATCGCGCCGTAGAAACACATTTCCCTGGCGCAGCGCAGCGTATCCGCTCGGATCCGATTGCGCCAGACCCCCCACCACTTTCTAGCATTGTATCGTCAGGTGGCTCGGTAGCGGACTGCGCAGCGGAGCTCTGCATTTTGCTTTTTACTACTTATGTTCTCCGATTTCTCCGTCAATAATGGGCCAATTTAAAAAATATTTTTTTTGTTTTGAAGAGTCACTAATTCATTATCATGTAGGGTTGTTAATTATACTGTTAAAACAGTATTACAGTGTTTTAAGTACACTATCCTTTTTAATTTTATAACAAAAATAATGTACACACGACGGCACATCAGACTATACATGTTGACCTTGAGACCGCCTTTATACTCTACGTAATAAAAACTGTTATCGCAGTTCAACTGTTTAACTTGATGTGCTGTCGAGTGTACAATTCTGATTTGCAAATAAATTACACTAAATACTTCTAAAATCGGTTCAGTATTTTTTGAGTTTATCTATTACAAACAAACAAAGTGTATTTATAGTATTAGTATAGATATAAATTGCATCTCGTATTCATTCATCATCATCTTATCATCGTAATCATCAACATATTTTTTTTTGGATTTAATATGTTCAAGTAAAAACAAACATAATGCAGATGTTAGCTCGGCAACGACTCGATTGACACTGATCAAAAATTTCGTCAGGACGCGCTGAGCCACACTAGTAAAGTAAAGTGTGCACACCCGGGTCGACGCTGCGCTGCGCTGCGTTTCTAGCTTAAGAAAAATGGATATGGGTGTGGGCTTCATTTTGATCGATTTTTTTTTTAAGTTCCCAAAAACGTATGAAGTTCATATCCATAACCATAAAGTTACGCGGTAGCCTCCTAACTGGGGCTTCACCTGCGTGACGCCTAACGGCGTTAATAACGGCATGCGCGTCTTAGCGCGCTAATTGTATCAAATTAGTGCACTAAAATCCGGCTACACCTGCGTATTATATCAAATAGCGCGCTAGTTAATGGCATTAGGCGCAGGTGAAGCCCGGGCAAATATAAATCAACCTTAAAGGGCTAAGTATTTGCTTCAAATGCCAAATAAAGCCCATGTCCATATCCATATTTTTTTGCCGGTACATGGGCAGGGGGCGTCTCGCATGCTATAATGGGGAGAAACGGGCACAGCTTTTTGTAGATGGCGTTTTTGTGATTGGGGGTCCCATTTTTTTCCCGCTATTTTGTATTGTCATTTGTCAATCAAATGTCAAGTCACTGTCAAACGAGTCTTCAAAAAGTTCAAACTCTATCAAAATTCAAGCAAAATGTGAAAATTCGATCATCTGATTATTGTTTATTTGTTTATATCAGTAACTGCTGATTTTGCAGCAAACAGCAAACTAGTTCCAGAGTGTCTGCTTTTGTTTTGGGTCTTTGAAATATTAATTTATCATTCACAATTTAAATGTCTCTATTGGAGGATGTGTTTCTTGAGGATGAGGCAGGTGAAGCTCAAGAGTTGGAACGAGTGATTGAAGGAGACGATTATGACGAAAGACCGGGTTCACCTGATAGTGATGATAATGAAGTAAAAGAAGACGAAGCAGGTAATTAAATATAAACTTATGAATAACTAGCGGATCCTCGCGGTTTTACCCGCGTGATACCCTTTCCCGTGGGAATATCGGGATAAAATTAGCCTATGTCACTTGGGAAAAATGTAGCTTCCTAATGGTCAAAGAATTTTTGAAATCGATCCAGTAGTCGGAGCCTATTCGATGCAAACAAACATACAAAAAAACAAACAATCAAATCTTTCCTCTTTATAATATTAGTATAGACTAGATTTCCGCTCGCGGCTTCGCCCGCGTGGACCAAATGACGTTATCCCGCGGGAATGTGATATTTTTCGGGATAATACGTAGCCTATGTTCCTCTCAAGGCTACAAAGTATCTGTGTCCCAAATTTCAGGCAAATCCATTCAGCCGTTTTGGCATGATGGAGTAACAAACATTCAAACATCATAACTTTCACATTTATAATATTAGTAGTATTAGTAGGATAGTAGGATTTTCTTCATTGCAGTATCCTTGGCCATTCAATTCATTTGATATTTTGTTGTTGTTTATTTTCAGAAGAGGACAAGAGACGCATTGACCCCAATCAGGGGAAAACTAAACGTGTGATTAAGAATCCAAGATTTATTTTGAATCCTGCTAGGCTCACTGGGCCTAGAGGACTACAAGTTATTCCAGAGCACTATAAGGATTTTAAATTCAAAGGTAATGGAAAGTTATTTCAGCAACTAAATCTAAATATTTTATTTTATGGAGAGGCTACACTCTTGTCCTTGTGTTTGCATTGCTATACTAAATATTTGCTCTCTCACTTACTCGCACTATTATTATTATTATTTATAGGGGGGAGGCCAGCGAAGCTGGACGGGTGATCAGTCACCTAGGTCGGGACCATTTCACCCAGTTCCCCAAGTCCCCTAAAAACTGAAAAATCAGGGGGGGAGGCGGGTTATCATTTACCCCACCGGCGTCGGACCCTCGAACCTACCTGTGCGCTTACAGTACCTGTTGAATTGACTTATTGTTAACTTCTTCAGATCCTCTTCCTTAAGCTTGTCCGTTCCAAAGAGCTCCCAGCACAGTGATGCATACATCGTGCACTCTGCCATGAAGTGGTAGCTTGTTTCTTCTCTTTCTTTGCATTGCGGACAGATAGGATCATCTGTCCGTTTAATCACTGATAGGTGTCTGTTTAGTGGGCAGTAATGCACTCCGCCGTACTCGCACTAACATAAGCATTGTAGTGATGGCGTAGCAGCACAGCAGTCTCACTTATTCAATTGATCAAGGTGATTGTGTGGCTACATGAACTCCCTTGCCACTTTGTTTGATATTTTCCTTGCGATTCAACAATAATGTGATTGCACCAATAGATTATTTAGAGTGTGGTATTGGTATTGGTATTGGTGTTTACAGTTTTCCGCATTTAGACTCATATTTGGTCCGTTATGCGTGAACATGGCTAGTCGAGCCATCCTAGCTCCTTCCAGAAGCGCAGAAGCCTCCTGGGGCGTTCACAGGCTTCTAGGAGCGACCTCACCTCTGTGAGGATTTCTGTTCGTTGTGCGGCCAAACCTACGCACTCCAGGATCACGTGGGCGGCAGTTTCCTCTGCGTTCAGGCAACCTCTACATAGAGGACTGTCTGTCGCATTCATAATAAATAGTTGTCGGTTTAAGGTAAGGTGACCTGTAAGTGTACCAACAACTATCCGGAGGTCTGGGCGATTGAGACTGAGCAGCCTGCAGGTCAAACGCGGCGAGACTGCAGTCATCGCCATCTTAGACTGTCTACAGCTTGTTAGAGCTACCCAACGAGTATTATGTGCAGCACGAGTTCGTTGCCTTAACCATGAGCGCAGTTGGCTGAATGGGAGTGGCAGAATGGGTGTAGGTCCTGCCACTATTGTGGAGGATCCCATTCTAGCCAGCTCATCGGCGGCGTCATTCCCGTGTGATCCACTATGCCCTTTAATCCATTGTAGGATTACTCCGTTGTTGGATGCTAAACGATCCAAAACTTTGTGGCATTCGTAGACGATACTGGAGTTGATGGTGTTGGCCTCCAGTGCTGTTAGGACGGCCATGCTGTCGGTCAGTATGCGGATGTTTAGTTCCTTCATACCTCTAGACAGGGCCGTGGTAGCGGCGTTTATTATTGCAACACATTCGCATTGAAATATCGAACTGTGTTGGCCCAGCGCTAGTGATATTTTGATATTCAGATCTTGTGAGAATACTCCAGCTCCAGTTCCAGTCCCCATCTTGGAGCCGTCCGTATAGATTCGGACTTCATGTATGCCAGAGTGATCTCGGTCATTTTCAAATAACTGTATTTGGTATTTCTTTTCGAAAATGTATTGCTTGGGTATCCTATCGCATGGGGCAGCGATTAGTGACTCATGTTTCACTAAATCATTCCACAATGTGGAGTGAGGACCCTCTCGATTGTACCACAGACCCAGGTGTTTTAGCCTTATAGCAGCCATGGAGGCTTCCTGTTGTATAAACAGATCCAAGGGTGTTAAATCCAGGGCTACTTCTAGAGCGGCTGTGGGGGTGGTTCGCATGCAGCCGGTTGTCGCAGAGCATGCCAATCTTTGGAACTTCTGCAGTTTGTTGATGACGGTGCTTTGCTCCGTTTTGGACCACCAGGCAACGGCTCCGTATGTGATTATGGGACGTATAACAGTTTTATACAGCCACATCGTTATTTTCGGTGATAGTCCCCAACAAGAGTGTGATTGTGGCTCTAATTATGTGTTGTAAATAAAAGTAAGGCCATGGTGCAGTATAATATTAAGATCCAATTTTTTTTTTATAATTACAGGCAAGGGACATGAAAAGGAAGATTTGGACGTGGTGCTGAAAAAACTAGAACATTGGGCTTACAGATTGTACCCTAAGTTTGAGTTTTCAGATTGCCTGAAGAAGATTGAAACTCTCGGCAAGAAAAGACCTGTTATGGTAATGTTGAAATTAAGATACAGGGTGTTAGGGGCACCGTTGCAAAAACTTTAACCACGGCTTCAGACCATCATGCTGATCAATGTACAGCAAGAGTTTTTTGACGGAAATGGGGTGCCCCTAACACCATGTATATTTTCTTGTTCAGCATCTCCTAAGTTCCTGTCAAATTTTAAGATATACTTATCGCTACTTACTTTTGACTAGTTAAGATTTCAAAGGAAACGCAAGTTACATGGCAATTCTAATTGAAAAATTGAAATAGTAGAAAGAAGTCACATGGCGCCAAAGTACATTTTCAGGCAAGATTCAAACCCACACCCCTGGCAATCCAAGCCAATGCTCTAGAGCCAACCAATCAAACCCTCATCTTTTTATTTGGTTTTAGTGATTTTTCTTTACTTATTGATTAGTATTTTGTCCATTTTGTTATTAAGTGGTGTCCATTTTTTGTTGCTCAAAATCAATATGAATTTGTATTATCTAGATCCAACTGCACAAAATAAGAAATGATCAAATCACATCCGAAGAGACGATAGTACAGAAGGATTCCAGTGATGATGAGGAGCCTGCCGTTCCACAGCAAGAGGATGAGTTCGACAAACTGCTACAACAACAGATTGAACTGGCTCGGTCTACTCCCGTGTCCGTTAAGAAAACTCCATTTACCACGCCTAGTGTTGATCGGTAACTATTATTAAAGATATTGATAATTTTAGATTTGCTAGTAACAGAAAAAAAAGAAGAAGAATAGGCTTTTGTAGGTCTCCTTTTTAACTTTTTTATAGTTGAACCAATTGAATGATGACCCATTTGCTAATAATTTGCTTAAAATCTTCAAAACTTATTGAATTTAAATATCTGTTAGAAAATGAACTTAGGCTGCCATCAGATGGACTGCACCGCAGCAACCGCGCGCAATTAGATCAGTCAGTAACCGCGCTCAGCCACAATATTCAACTGACAACGCAGACCTCTCCAGGCTCTGTAGTATACATGTCCCAAATTTCAGCCAAATCCGTTCAGCCGTTTTGGCGTGATTGAGCAACAAACAGCCAAACATCTAATCTTTCACCTTTATAATATTAGGTATGGATTTATACTGACTTATATGGTTTAATCATTAATTGCTAAGTTGCTATGTATTCCAGATGATATTGTTTTGCGATTACTATTACATACTAAACTGATTATATAATTACCTTTTAATTGTAATTATATCAGTGTCTACTGAACCGATTTTGAAAGTTTATTCACCAGTAGTTCTGTATAAAATAGTTCATAGGTATTTTGAAATATTCCATAAAAAAGTATGTACCTTTAGGTAGGTATATAAATCTTGATTTACTAAAAAGAATCCTTTTTTTCTTCTTTAGATCACTCTTGATGCCAAAGGCTACATCTTCACCCTCTATCAATGAGGAGCAAAGGGAAAGGATGCTGAGAAACAGGAAACTAGCAGAAGAAAGAAGGCTTGCTAAACTTAAGAATAACAGTGTAAATAATGATAGTAATGGGAATAATAGTGTAAATAATGATACTAATGAGAATAATAGCGTTAATAATGATACTACTGACCAACCCATACTATTACATGAGTTCATAGAAGAAAGAAATGAAACTCAAGGTGAAATAGTATCGAGAAAACAAAACAGATCAAATGTCATTGACAGTTCTTCAGATGATGAAGAAATGACCATTCATGAATCTGTCACAGTTGATGTGCATAATAAAGATACTGGTAATATTGATAAAAATTATGGAGTAAATAGTGAGACTGTCGAGGTTGTACAAGAAGAAACTGTAATTCATGTTGAAAATACAGTATTGAGAAAAAATAACAGATCTCATGTTATTGACAGTTCTTCAGATGATGATGAAATGACTATTAACGAAGCTGTCACAGTTGAGTTCCATAATAAAGATACTGGTAATATTGATAAAAATTATGGAGTAAATAGTGAGAATGTTGAGGTTGTAGAAGAAGGAACTGAAATTCAAGTTGAAAATACCGTATTGAGAAACAATAGCAGATCTCATGTTATTGACAGTTCTTCAGATGATGAAGAAATGACTATTCGTGAATCTGTCACAGTTGAAGTGAATGATAAAGATACTAGTAATATTGATAAAAATTATGGAGTAAATAGTGAGAATGTTGAGGTTGTAGAAGAAGGAACTGAAATTCAAGTTGAAAATACCGTATTGAGAAACAATAGCAGATCTCATGTTATTGACAGTTCTTCAGATGATGAAGAAATGACTAATCGTGAATCTGTCACAGTTGAAGTGCATGATAAAGATACTAATAATATTGATAAAAATTATGGAGTAAATAGTGAGAATGTTGAGGTTGTAGAAGAAGGAACTGATATTCAAGTTGAAAATACAGTATTGAGAAAAAATAGCAGATCTCATGTTATTGACAGTTCTTCAGATGATGAAGAAATGACTATTAACGAACCTGTCACAGTTGAGGTCCATAATAAAGATACTGGTAATATTGATAAAAAATATGGAGATGAATTGCACACTAAAAACTCTGTAGAAGAAAATTCTGCTGATGGTAGTTCAGTCATCAATGATATTGACGAAAATGAGAAAGGAATAGACATTTATAGTGCACCTGCACAAATTATAAATGAGGTTCAGGAAAATAATGAGAAAAGAAATGAAAGTACAGCCATCCAAATTTATAATAATAAAAAAGACATGAATAAAAACACCCAACAATCAGAAGTTATTCCGGAACACATAACAGACACAACGGGTGACTCAAAAATACAGGAAAGCCCAAAAGCAACTGTCAATAAAGACAGTGAATTGTGTGAAGAAATAATGGATGTCGACTTTGAGGATGGGTTCTAAATAACAATAAAATAAAACAATATAGTCACATTCCAAGTTTTATTCACGAGGGTGCAAACAAACTGAGTCTTATCACAGTAATAAAATGATTCCATCATAACTGGCTTTTAACATAAGCGATTAGAAAAATACGTAATAAATTCTAAGCATTTTTATTTGTACAGCAATTTTATAACCAGGGTTGCTCATGAACGAAATTGGATTGGACAATCCTTGCGTTAACGTCAAAAATCATAAATAAGGACCCTATTGCAAGGCTACAAGGTTCACAGTTTAATCGTCGCCGCACACTCATCACACGCGACAGCACTATACACCGGCACTTGAAGTTAGAAGAAGAAAGGAATATAATAAACAGACCGACAAAAAATTACTAAATTTTCCGACTAAAATAAAATAGGTTTAGGTCAGGTTAGCCGTTCCCGCTAGACCTTGGTAGCCCATGAGGGATAATAGCGAGGAGTGAAGTTGGTAGTGGAAGGCCAAGCCAATGCCAACCGAGCCCAACATAACCATTTGGTATACCTAAAGAACGCATTCTCCTCTCTAATGAGCGATTTTCTGAAAGCTCGTTGTAATTAGCTCACTAGATGGCGCTGTCCCACCTATGCAGTTGGAAGGAACGGAACGTTATAAATTTTACTTTGACGCGACTTTTGTTTCATAAAACGGAACGTCAGACAGATGTTATTTATTTACCATAATCTTTAAATTTACCTATTTCGTTTCTGTTCCTCACAGTAGTACCTATCAGTACTTATTTAATTTATTATAAGTTTCCTTTGGGTTTTTAAAAGTAAATAATTTAAATATGATTCATACCAAAATATACCATAGACATGTACATACTTCGTTCAACGCCATCTAGTGAAGCTTTTTTTTTAAAACGGCCTCTCAGACAATCGCTCATTATAAAAAAAATAAGGTTAGATTGTCGCTCACCTAGTATTTTTGTCGGTAAAAAGTAATTTAGTCGATCGAAACAAGTGACGACTAGAGGCTTCAACCGTTTTCGGTTAGTTCATCTATACTAATAATATAAAAAAAGATTTGTATGTATTCAGGTATGTAACGAATAAACTCAAAAACTACTGGACTGATTGCAAAAATTCTTTCACTTTTAGAATGCTACATTATCCCTGATTAACATAGGCTATATTTTATCCTGATATTCCCACGGGAACTGGTACCACGCGGGTAAAACCGCGAGGAACCGGTAGTATAGTATGTATGAAACTACAGCAAATAGGTCAGTGGCGGCGTTTTGTGTTTGTAGTCGGTGAACCATGTGCGGCCAAGTTTAATGATTGACATTTGCGCAATGATCGTCCTTTGTAATTTCGTTCAAAAGAAACCCACCAGTCCCAATAATCTATCCTTAGTAAGAGATAGGCATATAATAGCTCAGTTGCTTAGATATTTTTAATGCCTGGCTAGCTACCACTATCTTAGCTAACACCCAGTTGCAGAAAGCTTCATTAAAGCTAATGCTTCATTAAATCTATTGCTGTCACTAATTTTCTTGACAACGAAAAACTGACAGCAATAGATTTCATCATTTCAGCCGTACGACGCCCACTGCTGGGCATAGGCCTCCCCCAAGGATCTCCACAACGATCGGTCCTGCGCTGCCCGCATCCAGCGGCTTCCCGCGACCTTGACCAAATCGTCGGTCCACCTTGTAGGGGGCCTGCCCACGGAACGTCGTCCGGTTCGGTCGCCATTCGAGAACCTTTCCGCCCCAACGGCCATCGGTTCTCCGCGCTATGTGTCCCGCGCCCACTGCCACTTCAACTGAGCAATCCTTCGAGCGATGTCGGTCGTTTTAGTTCTGCGGATCTCATCATTTCTGATTCGATCGACCAGGGAAATACCAAGCATCGCTCTCTCCATTGCTCGCTGGGTGACCTTGAGCCTTCTTATGAGACCCATAGTAAAAGACCACGTCTCGCTTCCATAAGTCAGACCAAGTCTCGCTTCCATAAGTAAAAAAAAAAAGAAAGATTAGATTTAATGAAGCATTAACTTTAATGGAGTTTTCTGCAGCGAAGTGACAGCAATAGATTTAATGAAGCATTAACATTAATGGAGCTTTCTGCAACCTTTCGTAAGTCTGTCGTTATACCAACATTGCTTACAGTCTTGTGTTCTGTTCATTAGAGATAAGATAGCCAGTTCCTCAGTGATTGAGGATTCAGGGGGTAGTGTGATTCCACCTTCAGTCTTATAATTACTTAACACTGATGCTGATGACTGATCAAGGCTGGCTGCTAACCCGTTGAGAATAACATTAAGTTTTTAGTTAAAAAAAAAAACATTTTCATGACGAGCCTTTTTGCCGACTGTACTTAAATATTGTATTGTCATCTAAACCAAATCTGTATACAAAATTTCAGCTCCATCGGAAGGGAAGTGGGTCAAATTAAGCTTGCAAGATTTGTCCCCCACTAACTAACATGGCAAGTAAATAAAAAGCTTGTAAAAATGTCTTAAAGGTTAACAAGTAACATAACATAACCAGGGGGGGCTCACTCCGCAATTCAATCGACTACGCGCTGTCTACCGCGAGGTAGAGAATAGGCGGGTGTCACGCGCGCTCACCGCTCAGTTGTGCATGCGATGCCACGCGAGAAAGAAAAGAATAGTTACTTATTTTACTTTCGCCACACTTTCGCGCCAAAACACACGTGTTACCTTATGATTTTATCCATAGCAAAATCCGTAATATTAAATATTATTGTGCGGCCTTCGGTTGTCTTAACAACGACAGAAAGAGACCGGATTTAAAATTTTATCATCTTCCTAAAAAACCTGAAAGGTACCTAAGTTTTTTTGTGAGACTATACTGTCTTATTCTAAGTATCTATAATACTTAATGATCCGAATATTTGATTTAAGGACCCCCGACCCACCTTAGCATAGGTAATTACGACAAAAATAAAAATTGACAAAGTCATTCTCGCTTATATACCTACATAGCTAGGTTAGGTACCTACGAATAATTATTATTAGGGAAAAAGAATCAATAGGAAGTGGCTGTAGCACTTTTAAAATAGGTACCTACCTACCAAATTACAAAATATCTACGTACTTTCTGTCTTAGAATAATATAATAACTGTGAATGCTCTAATAACCACTGAGCTACGGAGTCGTTACGTTGCAGTCGAGTCGACCGGCGGCGACCCTACGCGGCAAGCAAGACCACCCAAAACCAATTTGGCTTAAGAGTTTCCGAGTAATAGAAGCGTATTACGTACAGCTACGGTTCAATTTCGCTTGTAATGACCGGTAAATTAGTTAGGCAGGCGTGCGGGTGCAAATTATTTTAGACCTAATTGTCGCGTGGACAAGATTGATAATTTATTGTAACTGTTTCGGAAGTGAGCCTTCTGCTACAAATATTATTCTGTGACATAACTAAGATAGGCCCATCTCATAATAAAAAGGAAAGAATGTTGGAACTGGCCATCTATAAGACTTAGGCCTCGCACACACGAGAGCAGCCGAAAATATTGAGCGCAGTACTCAAGTGTGGAAAGGATCGTAATCATAAATAACACTAGGCGAAACTTTTTACAATTCAATAATTTTGGTTAAATAAAATCAAAGGCAAGTTTATAACATTGTTTGTTTCTGAATATGCTTCAGAATGAGGTCTAATCTGGACAGGTCTCCACTCCAAGTGGCGCTGCCCAAGCGAGTATTTTATGTACTAAGATTAGACCTCTGTTAGTTATATCTAACAGCCAAATATCTAAATTAATAAATACCTTATCAATACATTAAAATGCAGGAAAGCATTGTATTAACCAGTTCCTTAGCTATGCCTATCTGATAAAAACAATTCATTTTACTAAGTCTTTACAAAACTAAAATAAAACAAACATTTTTATTATAAAACCGAAATAATGCATAAATTAAACCATTAAGGTAGATAGTACAAATAAGACATAACTAAAAATAACGAAACCTGATTAAAAAAGCAATGATTTATTGAAACATCTCACTGTGCCCATGTTTTATGTTTAAGGCGCTACTCGGAAAAATATGGACTTTTTGATTTAAAACTATAGGACGGTTACAGTTGTTAAAAATCTGGTAATAAGATATATATTTCTTCATACCTTTATCTAGAATCGTATAGTTTCAAAAACACGATTTTATGATTTTGCCTCGACACTTTTTATTTTCGAAAAGACCTCTAAAAAATACGAAAAGTGAAGATTATTCTTAAATGGGGTTACTTACACCATTGGAAATTGGTTTAATAAGTGGACACCAATAATATTGAGGATCGTATAGAAGCATTTTTTTTAAATCGCTGTAGTTTTTTAATACGAAGTGATTTTGTTTTTTTTGTCTAATCTGCAAAATCGGTCTCGCTCCCGCGCGCGTCGTTTTCTCATTGCTATCTCGCTTCAGCACATTTTTTCAGAGTATCGCCTTAATATAGCAACTACCCTAGCATATTTAGTAAACAATAATTTATATGAATAAAGCTTATTTCACTAAAAATATTACTTGCATGTTCTTCCGCATAGTTAACATTACAGCAAGTATTTAATTTAGCCAATTTAAGTCTACAGAAAATAATTATATACAATTAGTTTTTGGTTTTGAGTCAGTACATTTGGCTAAACTGTCCTAATGGGGGGAAAACTAACTTTTTATCACGACAGAGGGCGTAGGTGTTATTGGGGGGTGTTTTGTTGATTAGTTGTTATTGTGACCTAGCGTCACATTAACAACCAATCATAACAACTGACAAAATCGATGACATCTTTTGATTGCGTCAAAGAGTACATTATTATCTCACAGATTAGGTAGAAAGTGGACCTCCAATCACAAAAACGCCATCTACAAAAAGATTTGCCTGTTTCTCCCCATTGTTGGATGCCAACTATTATTGGCACCCTAAAGTTTATCTCGAAAAACAAAAAAATAAATAGATTACACTCAAGTTCAGCATGCATTAACACGTGATATAGTATTATTATATTGTACAAAATTGGCCCTTCGTTTTGCCATTTGAGCTTAACTCTAGCGTGCCAATAATAATGGGAGTTTAATAAATTCATGACAAGTGTAATTTACATGACGGACACAGAACCAAATTTCAAACAACCTAAAAAAATAAATAAAAAAAATATATTTTAAAATTCATGCCATGTAATGGGTCATCTAGAATAGAACCTCTGTTTTTTACCCGACTACGGCAAAGCAAAAAAGGAGGGTTATGATTTTGACCGGTATGTATGTTCATCTGTTCCAGCATAACTTCTAAACTGCTGATCATGTATGATCACAGTTGATTGAGGTGTCGTTGGAAGCGTCTCGATTGTCCGCTGGTTATTGGCTATGTCACGCACGTCACATGAAACGCGCACGAACAAACGAACCACGCACGAATTCGCGCGTCGACGCTCATCGACGCTGAGGGCCTACTTTGAAACGCAAAACCCGAAACTTCGTTATTAACTTCGGAGCGTGAGAGGGATGGGTAATTGGGTATCCCTCTCACGCTCCAGTCATGACAAAGTCGAGTGAAAGGGGCGGGGCTAACCGAAGTTTCGGATTTGCGTTTCAGAGTACGGTCCCTGGTTGGATTCCGTAAAACAAAGGGGTTCGAAAAATTTGGTTCGAAGCCTGGTTTAGTGCCCAGCCGCCATTTTGTTTTTTTTTTACAAAATAGCGGCGCACTAAAAACCTACATAGATCGATTAGGGGTATTTTTGCAAACAAAAAATATATATGATCACTATAGTCCGAAAGCGTCACGTTTCAGAGGTATCTGCAAAAAACTTTTTTATTTAATTACCATTGATGTTTTTTTGCAAATAACTTTGTAACGTGACACTTTAGGAATATGGTGACTATCGTGTTTTTGTTTATTTAAGTGTGTCCAAGCGATATATGTGGGAAATATTGTGCGCCACTATTTTGAAACAAAAAAAAAAATGGCGGAAGTTAAAAGGTTCTCCCTAGACTTTTTCACAAAAAAAAGGAATTTGACAAAAAAAATATATAAATACGGACTGGATTTGAACCGAGGTCTTCTGGCTTCAAGGCCGCTTGTTTTCTAACCTGAGCTATCACAACTTTGGAAACGATGGCAAAATTTGCCTTCGTATTCTAATAACATTCTACCGTCCGTCCGTGTCAGTCTTACGATCTGACGGTCACGTGATCCTGACGCGAGTTTAAAATTTTTTACGTATCACAAAAAGTGCACAAAGCCGCTAAAGAAGTTTTCACTTCAAAAAAACAAAATGGCGGACGTTGACTAAGCCAAAATTTTCAAACCCGCCCCAAAGATGGTCAGTTCGCCTGTCAGAACCCCATGTCAGTTGATTTATACTATCAACGTTAACGAAAACTCGGATGATCTGCTCGTGTCGGTATAGCAGTCAAAGGACATGAAAGAGTTAAAAAGACTACAGGTTGCCAAACTCATACTAGGAGCTCACAGACGGCCGATCCGGTCTAGGCCGACAGGCGACCTGACCGTTTGTGAGGGCGTACGCGGCGTTGCGTAGTCGTGATCACGACGCGTATAGTGCGACAACGTTTGCTGTTCCGGTGATAATCTTTGGAACTAAAACAGTTTTCAAACGATAGTCCATTTTGACAGCTAATTTCGTATTGCAAGTGGCTCCTCTTGTCACGGATGTCACCGGAACAGACAGGAGTGTGGGACTGTACCATGAAGTTTGACTTAATACTCTGAGGTAACTGGAGCTCTCACCCTGAATAAAAAAGTGTCCCCAGCAAATTTGACATTTATGTATGTAGTGGCTGTCAGCTGTCTCATATGACCATACGTATTTTTTTAAAGTGTAGGTGAGACGGAATACAGCCACTGTGTAATTTGTGGTGGACAAAAAATTGTTCGTACTGCACTCTCCAGTTACCTCAGTATTAAGTCGATCTTCATGGACTGTACTCAAGAGTTTCTCCGCGTTGTCATGGCATCGCTATTTTGTTTTCTATTCCGCGCTTCACTCGGAACAAATTCTAACCTCTATCTTCCTGTTCTGTGGTCTTAACTGTATGACTTCAGAGTATTTTGCAGTGGCATATTTTCTAACATAATCCGACTCCAGGAAATAATAAGGAGTGTATAATTAAATATTTTATTTAGTTAATAGGCATGAAACGAGTAACAAATCACAATTGCAATGGGCATAATAACTTATAGTCAACAACAGACCATGTATTATAAAAACTGTCAAGTTTCTCCAATCGACTTTCAACTTTAACAATTAAGACATTGGGCTTAAAATCAAATGGAGAAGTTTGTCAGTCCTATGGCCGTTTTCACCAAAACTTATGAATCGCCTAAGTCTTTGTTTAACTACTACCCGAACCAGTGCTGCCAACTTAGCGCTTTTCGCGCCAGATCTAGCGCTTTTTTTGTATCGAAGCGCGTTTTAGCGCCTAGCGCTAAATCTAGCGCTTTTTTAAATTACATGAAACGATATTACTTACCGCGCAAAACATAATAATAGGTACTAAATAAAATTATTACTACCTACTTCTGACATTGGAAAACTAAAAAAAAGATGTCTATGCTTTCATCATAGTATCAGTTTTATCACAGTAGAATATTTTTATCACTAACAAATATAGGTATCATGTATAATTTACAAAGTGTCTTTGTTTCATTTCATTCTATTATAAAATTTATTTCATCTAAATAGGTAAGTACCTACCTCATTTGTAACGAGCATGTGGTTGGCGCGAAATCTAGCGTTTTTTTCTAAAAAGCCATTTTAGCGCTTTCTAGCGCTTTTTTACAGCTCTGACAGCGCGTTTTCGCTAAGTGTAGTTGGCAGCACTGACCCGAACAAGTTAACTCGGCACCTGAGTGTAAGTTTAAGCGTGTTATGTCTTATGTATATTTATATGTAGGTATTTAGTTACATTTATTTCTTTTGTACCGCATTTGAGTTTTCTCTGTTTACCGAAGGTTGGCTGGTAGAGAATGCTTTTAGCATTAAGCCCGCCTCTTGTACTGTCCTTATAATGTATTTTGTATAATAAATTAAGAGTAACTTGTTCGGGTAGTAGTTGAACAAAGAATTAGGCGATTCATAAGTTTTTGGGAAAACGGCCATTAAAGTCACTTGGTTATAATAACTGGTTTATTTAATTAAAATCAAAAGTCTGAACTACTCCACCAATTATGTATCTAAGACGAAATATTTTGACCCATTCATTGAACAGTGAGAAGAATTAATAATGTACACCTACAACATAGAACCTTTTCTGACACAACCTGGTAATATATGTACAGAAATCATGCAATAAGCTATCGTGAAAAAGTTCTAAAGTGTTTTGACTGTATACAAAATGTTGTATATTGTATACACCGCTTATTAATAAACGAAGAGTAACTTTACACCTAGTTTAACCAAAAAGTTTGCTTAGGAATATGACGCTTTGAATGAGGGATTTTCTGACAGATGACTAAAAAAGAAAAAAGTTAGTTCCAAAAAACTCAACAGATGGCGTTCATCAGACATGGGTCTGCTTTTTTTATTTGCTGGCAAGGAGTCTATGTTAAGACGGTCAATTAAAAAAAAAAACACTTGCAGAAGGAAAAAAAAACATTTACAGGACTGAAAAGGCTTATCTACAACTCGCGGTATGGTCGGTATGGTATTGCAACGCAAAACAAGAGGAATAGAATTATTTGACATTTCTTTTCTTCCGTCAACGTTAACTTTTTTTTGGCCTTGCACCTTCTTGCACAACTTTGAAATACAAGTGTAGGTCAGATCAAATGAGATACATGTCTGGTCAGCGCCATCTATCGAGCTAATAAATAAACTTTATTTTTTAATTTGCTGGCAGAAAATCTCCCATTGAAACGTTAAGAAATATTTTTAGTTAAACCAGGTGTAAACTTACATTTTGTTTATTAATAAGGCCGCTCAAGTTTAGCAATGGCACTATATATGTCATGTAAGTAACTTAACCAGTAAATCGTTACTTTAAGTTCAAAATTGGTTTTTTATTTTGTTGATACATTCTTGAAACTACAAATCTATTGGGTTCAAAAATAATACTTATCACGTCCGTATATCCTTTCAAGATATTGATTTTTATTTACAACAGCAAATTAATGCTAATTAATTCGCTTCAGGTATGAGCGAAGCGAAGAAAGATGTGAATATCATCCAACCTACCGCAAGTAGGGACTGTTCATTGGTCGCAGGCGGTTGGTTGGTTGGTTGCGGTTGGCCGGTCTCGTTTGGTTGGTTCGCGTTCGGTTGGTTCTGGTTTTGGTTCGCCTCATTCTGGTTGTTCGGTTGGTTTTGGTTGTTCTCGCGCACTTCCTCTTGCGGGGCGGCGTGGAGATCGCGGAAGAACCCGATTTGGTGGCTGTAAACAATAAAATATGGTTATTAAAATTTTTATTTTTTTGCATTCACAATGAAAAGGAGTCAAATTTGGTTGAGGTTCACGTTTCGAAATGATGAATTAAAAAAATATGTAAGTAGGTAGGTAAAAAGTTTTTAGTTTAGTGCCAATTTTTAGGTCGCAGTGAATATCCTTATTTTTTAAATAATAATAATTATGTAAATGTTATGTTTATCTAGCGAAAGAAATCAAATATTTCGTACTTCCACTTTTTTTGGAGGAGAACGAAAATAGTAGTTGGTACAGCCAAGAAAAATCTTAAAGACGGCCGCTGGGTTCGATTTCTGCTTAAAACAAATATTTGTGTACATGAACATCTCTGTTTGTGTGTCTAGTGTCTCGTTACTCACAGGTAGCCGGCTCCCAGCAGCAACAGCACTAGCAGCAGCCGCGCCGGGCTCCCGTACAGGTACACGAGCGAGAACAGTATGGCGAGGCGCGACGCGGCGTACAGCTGTTCCAGCCAGTCGTGTGGGGGCGCGTCATCGTCGTCGGCGGGGGGCGCGGGCGGGGCCGCCGGCGCCTCCGGGGGCGCGGGGGCGGCGCCTGTGGCCGTCGCTTGCCACCTGGAAGGGGGGACGAGAGCTTATTTCATCTATTATATTTACAGGGGTTAGAACCCAGCCCTGACGCGAAGCCTATTAGCCTTGGCGGGAGGGCTGGGCGCGGCGAGAGACGAGAGCCGCAGGGGGTGCATATCACCACGGCCCCCCCACAGTCGGTGTGCTTAACACTGACGGCGGAGAGCAAGTAGTAAGGAGTTTAGTTGGTAGTGGTGCCTGCTCTCAACCACCCCATCTGGTCAGCCCACCCGGAGTGGGTAACCTTATGGGGAGATTGAGAGGAGGCTCTCTCCTCCTGTTGAGCTTTCGAGCACGTCAGGGGGCGGGGCAGGGGTTAGAACCGCCCAGCCCTGACGCGAAGCCTATTAGGCTTGGCGGGAAGGCTGGGCGCGGCGAGAGACAGGCCTTGTCTTACTGAGTCCAACATGCCGTTAGCGGTATACGAAAAGACTGTATTCGCCCTCACTATAAACAAAAAAAAGGGTAGGGCTAGAGTAGGGATAGAATAGGGGCTGGGCAGGGTAGGGTAGAGGTAGAGTAGGGTAGGGCTAGAGTAGTCGTAGGGTAGGGGCAGAGTAGTGGTAGGGTAGGGGTAGGGGGTAGGGCCACGGGAACGAAGTCGCGCCGGGTCAGCTAGTACTTAATACACAGACACGATTATTGCACGTTCTTGGGGAGTATAACGGTCCATGTTTATTTTAAGTGAATTTTACATTTGTTTACTACATAGTTTTCAATAGCAGAATAACAGAGATGTCATATAAAAAAATATAAGTAATTTTTATAGTGCACATCAAAAACGTACCAAGTAGGTACTAGGTTAGGTAGGTAAGGTAGGTAGATAGGTATTCAACTGGTAATTGTTGTAATTTTTTCCAATTTATTTTTTATTATTGTGAACCTTAATATGTGCGATATTGTGATCAAAATCGAATGATGTGATTTGACATTTTAATTTAATTTATTCGTGCATTCGTATTAACATTATGATCAAAACAGCTGCTGCTGTCCTCATATTTTGATGACATAATAAAATAACCTTGGCAGATATTTTACCAAACTTTTGATACACTATTTATGTTACTTTGTGCATAATTATATTGTTACAAACGTTAGGTACGATAAGCTATTAGGCAGGATGCACACAATATAATCCACGCCACGATATATTCGCAAACCATATTGAGAATACGATTGTAAACCAACGTAAAATGCGTAATGCAGGTAACTAGGTAAACTAAAAAAATATATGTTGAGTGAGGTGAACCGAGCGAGACGAGTTAAGTACCTACTATGATGACAATGGTAAGTCAAGGTCTAGGCCAAGTGACGTCATAGTTCCTTATTGGCATTGTTTATTATGTAAAAAAAACTAAACATCTTTTCAATGATAAGAAAAATAAATTATTCAAAACAAACAATAAATAAACTATCAGTGCTTTTTGGCGTGTGGACATGTTTTCAATTCTTATTTAACATTTGAAAATTAAGAGTTGCTCCCTAAACGTACCTACGTCACGTCTAACGTGGGATGACAGAGTGGAATAAGCAAAATTTTTTATTAATTTATTTGTGCTTTATGGCCGGTTTACATGAAGCCAGTAGCACAAGTTACAGCTTACTGGCGCATAAATTAGGCGTCAGTTAGTAGTACTACTACTGTATATGCAATATTAAAAGAAAAGATTTGATTATTTTATGTTTGTAATGGATAGGATCAAAAACTACGTGACCCAGGCGAGGACTACTGGATCCAAAAATCCAGGATTTGGTTGAAGGGGGGGGGGGGGGGGGCAATTTGGTTCGAGGGGGGGAATTTGATTCGAGGGGGGGGCAATATGTTTTAACCCGATATTCCCACGGAGACGGGCACCAAGCGGGTAAAACCGAGGAGAGCCACTAGTTTCTAATATTTGTAGACTTAACGTCCACTCTTAACTAATTTCTTTAGTGTCGCGATAAATACACTGTGTAACTGATGCATTGACTAAGTTAAGCGCGCCAAAACGTTCGGTTCTTATCGGAGTTCTGTGAAACTGTGTCATTGAAATAAACTATGATATCGTTAGCTGAGAGCAACGTCATCATTACGACATAGTATACAAAACAAAGTTGCTTTAGACGAAAATAAAATCATTAAGAAATTAGTTTAAGCACTAAAACTACCTACAATTAGCTTCTATAGTACTTCGCATTCGCATCATACTTGGCCAAGGTCTAATCTGTTACTATGCTAAAATCATCAAAAATAGTTCAGTGGTTTAGGTGTCAATAGTATAGAAAGGTTATTTTCACATTTCAACATTAGTAGGTACTTACTTAAAGAAAGTAGTGAAGCAGAATGTGCAGATATTTGAAATAGAAGTAGAAAATGGTTTATTCAGCAAAAAAAAAACAACACACAATACAAGGAAAATAGGTATAAAAAAACAAATAAGATACAAATAGGATTTTTTGCTGAAACGGCCTCATCTCAACTTGTATTTAAAAAGAAAACAACAATGCTTACTTGCCACATTTTGTGGACAGGACATAGGAAAATAAATACCAAAACAAATTCTTGTTAAAATTCTTGTCTGCTTTTCACGCAGAAACTGTAGAACGGATATTTATAAGCGAAAACTACCCCTCGGTGCCACGATTGTGGCGCTGAGGAAGACAGCGCAGAGCACACTCTACAGGTGTGCCCTGCCTGGTCCCCACAGCGGTGTAATCTTGTTGCTGTGATAGGCAGGGATCTCTCGCTGCCTGGCATGGCCAGGGCCATGCTCGGTGGCGACAGATCCTGGGAGGCGGCGGTCTCCTTTTGCGAGGACGTGATCTCGCAAAAGGAGGCATCGGAGCGGATCCGCGAAGAGGAGGCTCATGCGGATCGGCTCCGACGAAGACGAGTGGGGCGGAGGAGGCGGCGATTCGCGCACCTCATTCCACCCTAGCGGGGCGGTGCGGGGCGGGAGATGGCTTGTTGGCTGTCTCCCGGACCGGAAGGGCCCCCCCTCCGACGAGTCTAAGAAATGGCAACGTTTGCCATTGATGGCCACGCAGAGGCCCGGATAGCCGGGCAAACCGCTGTCTCGAGGGGAGCGTACCACTCAGGGGGGGCTACCGCGTAACTTTATGGATATGAACTTCATACGTTTTTGGGAACTTTAAGTCAATTTTATAAAGAAAATAGCCGCTATCAGTTCCTTGTTTTGTGACGTCGGGTATAACGATAACTAGCTAGCAACGTTCAACAGAACAAAGCAGCAAAAATCTATCAGAATAAGGAATTCAAATGACAGTTGAAGCCCATACCCATATCCAGATTTCTTAGCCGATAGCCCCCCTGGTCCCCCATGGCCTAAAGCGGAGAGAGGGATATTGGGTTGTTTGTATTGTTATAATGACTTACTTTACCTACTCAACATTTAGGATACTTTTTAACGCAGTCGAGTCTGTTTATGAGTGGGGAAATGCCATCCTACTTTGCACAGCGACCTACATTGCTTCGTAAGGGTGCAAATGAATGTCTTACACATAATGAATCTTCATCCACTCTCAACAACCCTCAGATCCATCATGGATCTGGTCGATGGGTCTACTAAGATTGAAGTAGGCGTGAATCCAGGATTTGGTTCATAGGGGCAACACATAATGAACCTTCATCCACTCTCAACAACCCTCAGATCCATCATGGTCGATGGGTCTACTAAGATTGAAGTAGGCGTGAATCCAGGATTTGGTTCATAGGGGCAATCTTAGCTATAGCCACAGATTACTTAATAGTTACTACTTAAGTAACAGATACGGGCAGTGTTTGGGAAGCTCCGGCATATATTCGTCTCAAGACGAAAGTCTTTGACCAGTGTGTGTTGCCAGTAATGACTTATGGAAGTGAGACGTGGTCTTTTACTATGGGTCTCATAAGAAGGCTCAAAGTCACCCAGCGAGCAATGGAGAGAGCGATGCTTGGTATTTCCCTGCTCGATCTAATCAGAAATGATGAGATACGCAGGAGAACTAAAACAACCGACATCGCCCGAAGGATTGCATCATTGAAGTGGCAGTGGGCGGGACACATAGCGCGGAGAACCGATGACCGTTGGGGCGGAAAGGTTCTCGAATGACGACCGCGTACCGGACGAGACGTTCCGTGGGCAGGCCCCCTACAAGTTGGACCGACGATCTGGTAGCGGTCGCGGTGCGCCGCTGGATGCGGGCAGCGCAGGACCGATCGTTGTGGAGATCCTTGGGGGAGGCCTATGCCCAGCAGTGGGCGTCGTTCGGCTGACATGATGATGATGATGAACAGATACTGCACTCCGCTAAGCCATTTAAATAAATAGCAACTCTAACTATAACGCAATAAAGTGGAATTCAGCTTGTACGGCGCAAATTACGAACGGCCACTCGTTGCATCTTTTTCTATCGCATATATTCTATCGCGCTCGGGCGGGCGCGGGCGGCCCGCTGTAAATTGTATTGAATTGGTATCCCGAGACATACCAAAAGCGGTAGGCACTTATCTCGGGTTCTTGAGCGAGTGACGGACGCCTGCTATAGCACAGAATACTAAATAGTGCTATAGCTTATTTCCTATACGGATAGTTTGGGGTTTCGGAGCTTGAGAGTGACATAGGGCTGCTTTTGTCCCGGAGAAATATAACATTCCCACCGGATAGCGTCGGTCGTCATGTAGTCCACGCGGGCAGAAGGCTAGTTCATAATTACTTGACTTTAAAATAGATATTGGTCATGGTTGAGTAAATTACTGGACCATAAGAAGTATGGATGGCAATCTGTCAGGGGCTAACACTTGGTCAAACATTAGATAGCTTACAATAGGCAAACAGTTAGTAGGTATTCGTAGTAGGTATCGATATGCGTAGCATTTCGTGATGTCAGCAGATAAGTATTTTTTATCATTGTTCTGACAACATAATGTATTATCTTGCAGGTAAGTATAGAATAAGATTACAACATAATATCTCCAATACCGATCGTCATTTTGCGTCGTTATTGCAACACATATCATATGGATATGATTTTCCACAGTAAGTTTAACAAGGTTCAGCTTCTTTATAACTTAAAAATATTACTTAAACACCCTTACGAAATGTATGGAACACTTTATTTTTCAATTTATATTTGTTGATTCAAAACACCCTCTCTCTCTCTCTTTAAAGAGGAAATTAGAATAAAAAGTAAAATTTTGCTAACTTAGAAAGGCCGCTGAGCGAAAGCACAGATTACTAATTAGTTACTTTGTAAAGCCCTCAGTACAGGATGGCCGATCATGATGGGCCATCGTGTACAGGGGCAGTTTGCGTTGCTCGCAGACGGCAATCACACGCAAACCGGCCCTGTACAAGATGGCCCATCATGGTTGGCCAACATGATCGGCCATCCTGTACTGGGGGCTTAACAGATACTGCACTCCGCTAAGCCATTTGAATAAATAGCAACTCTAACTTTAAGACAGCTTTTACAGCTTGTACGGCGCAAATTACGAACGGTTACTCGTTGCATCTCTTTCTATCGCATATATTCTATCTAGCTCTTTTGCGGATGGATTTGCACCGCGTCGGGCGGTGCGGGCGAGAGTTGCGCGCAAGTAAATCGAGTGACAGACAGACGCCTGGAGGGGATGTGTTTGCGCATGGATATAGGTTATACTAGGCTGTGTTTTATATTAATCATATCAACTTGTTAGTGCGTTGGAAGTGATGGTACCTATAAGCTAAAATTAAAAATAATGCGCTGCACAGGTACTTCGCCAGGCGGCGGCCTTTTTATGTGGCGGGAGGACTTAAACTGTTATTGATTTTTTAAATATTTTTTAATTTGCCTTCTTTGAAGCTAAGAATATCTGGTTTTGTCGGAACCCTCCCCACGCGAGTTTAACTTGCACCTGTTCAGTTTCCTATTACCTCAATTTTTCCTATAAAACTTTGTGTTCAGTATAGAACTAATAAGCTGTAAAAATTCATTTAAATATTATAAATACTACGCTTATTTGTCTTGTCTGTTAGGTACCTTTTTAGGCCTGAACCAGTTCATAAATTTGATGGAAGAAAAATAGTAATGAAGTTAGTTAAGCTTTGCCTTAACTGGCTGGTTTTTCCACTACCAAATGTAGTTATAAATCTAATGTACTTACATGTTAGCATATTGCTGCATATACTGAACGTAGGCTTGCTGCATCATCATCATATGGTTAGCCAACAGAGCGGGATCATTCGGCACAGGCAGGTACCCCTCCCCAAAGTTATAGTTCGGGTACGGTGGGACTCTGCCATAGTTATTGGCAAATGAACTTAAATAGTTCTGCATTTCCACATTGTGGTTTTGGTCATTCTGACGCATTTCTGGCCTCGGCTCTGTAGGGGCTGTTGTAGCTGCTGTATTTGATGTACTGCTAGTAGCGGCCACATTCCTTTGCCTTAACCCGTCAGTAGTATCCGTTGGTGGTTCAGCAGGTTTCACTGGTTTCTGTGGCGGTGGCATCCTTTTATTTGGTGTGCACACTAAGTGCATAGTATGCGCGATCTGACTCTCATATGTACGGAGTACGTCTTTTATTATTGTATTATCGTCTAACAGTTGTCCAGAATAAATGATCTTCTGTTCTTCCGTTTTCTGCAACAAAGGGTTAAAAAAAAATTGTATGGTTTTTTTTAACTTTGATGATGTATTGTAGTTTTTTGTTGTGTTTTTAAGTTTGTTTTGAGATAGGTACTTAAGCTCAAGTACAAAAAAAAATTGAAACTCACAAGGGAAAACAAAACCATCTTTAAATAACATTAACAATGAACAGAATACATAAATATGTTGAGGATTTACAATATTTATTAATAATAATTTTTAATATATTTATTCTAAAATGGTGTGTAATGAAAATAATGTAGTAGCACCTGCAAAAGTTTTCTTCCAATTAAATTAAAATGCGCATAATGTTTTGATTGGTGTTGCTCGTTAAAATCTTATCGGCATAGCACCAAATAACCACAGCATAACTGGCAAAGTAGTGATAAACATAGTTGTGGTTCGCTCACAGTAACGGTTTAATTTTAAAAAGACATTTTACAACAAATATAATTAGAAGAGTAATTACCATTCCGAAGCTGATTACAGCCATCCAAATTAAAAATCATGTAAACTAATAATAAATGGACATGTTTTTTTCTGTTTTATTAAAATGTAGTTTAGATTTTGCCTGTGCCCTGATGGTGTAGTGAGTAGTATTTACTAAGCCTGGGGTTGCGGTTTTAATCACTAAATAAAACAAGTATTATTGTCCCATCGGAGCCAGTTGTGAGATGAGTAGATTTTTTCTAACACTTTGAAATTATTTGAAGTATGAGTGTTTGAAACAAATTATTTGTTTACAATTTTAATTATATTCAAAATAAAAAAGTATGAAACTTATTTAATTGTATACCTATTCATACTGATAATAAGTTACCATTATCAGCTGTGAAAACAAACCATTACATACATAATCATAATTATGATACTGACTCCAAGTAAAAGGTATGATATTATGATACATACATAATGAACAATTCTAACTTTTCGATACATGTAGTATTTCAATGTTATTTTCTCTTGCTATGAATGTTCACAGAATTTCAGATGCAAACTACATAAACTGAAGACTATGTTGCAATAAATAAGTTGGTATTGGACGATTACTCAAATTTAAATCATCAGACAAACTTTACAAATTACAGTCTTGTCAGTGTTTCTAATCAAAAAACTATTGGTCAAGAAGACTATTGACTCTGCACTTACTGATAGCGATACAATACTGATAGCGGTACATAAATATTGGCATCTAGAAGAGGTTTAGAGCCAAATTCTTACCGGTTTGCTTGGATAAACTTCAGAAAGATGCCCCTTTAATTGTCGCACTGTCCATGATGATTGGCACTCTATATTCTGATCTTCAATTTGTTGATTAGGTGCCTTGACAATCAGCGTCACGTTATCTGGTATCATTTTCAATCATCCAATTGTTGCTTCTCGTGTTAGATAATCAGTAAGAATCACTCGTGATCTAAACAGCACTCCTGATATACAAAGATAGACTAATAAAACGCAAAACTAATTTAATCTAGCTGACGCAATAAGTGTACTGGTGTGTTTTAGTCTATATAGTATCATAAACGGATTACCAATGTCCACTATTTTAATTGGATTCGATGTAAATAAATACTTCCTAAAATGAGAGCCCCCCGCACTTGTCAATTTGCCATTGAAATTATTTGTCGATTTTCCATTGGTCCAGCGAGGATGCATGACGTCACATTTTTGTTTTTATTGATGTCAACGATGAATTTTGATTGGCTAATCTGACTTACTTTTGACATAGCGCCGAAGCGATTGGACGCTACTTGATAGATCGTGCATTGACCAATCCTAATGAAGTGTATGTTCTCTTCTGTGACTTTTGATGTTTTGAAGCTGTTGATGCTTCAAAGCAAATAGTAGATTGTACAACAAGTGCATAAAAGGTACCATTTTACCCGAGACGTATATATCCATCCGAGCCGTATGCGAGGGTGGATAGTCAATTCGAGGGTAAAATGGGTTTTATGTACAAGTTATACACTCTGCTTTTCACTTCGAGTGTGAGGAAAATAAATAACAATATTGCAAAAAAGAATAAATAAAGACTTCGCCATATTGGCGGGAAGACTTTCTTTTTCTTTTTTTTTATACGGGCATTGGCAGCACAGTGACTTTAGCATAGATCGTAGTCCATAATACTCTTGAAATTTTTTCCTTAGAAAACTCATTAATTTTGCCTAGTTTTATTAATTTAATAATTTATCATGGATTATGTACAAAATTTAAGAAACAGAATGAAATACGTTAGTTATTAATAAAATTGAGCGATTTTCTGAAAGGCCATTTAAAAAAAAAAAAGCTTCCAATTGCTTCACTAGATGGCGTTGAATAAGTATGTACATGTCTATGGTATATTTTGGTATGAAACATATTTAAATTAATTACTTTTTAACAACCCAAAGGAAACTAATAATATATTAAATAAGTACTACTGTGAGGAACAGAAACGAAATAGGTAAATTTAAAGATTTAGGTAAATAAATAACATCTGTCTGACGTTCCGTTTTACGTAAAAAAGTCGCGTCAAAGTAAAATTTATAACGTTCCGTTCCTTCTAACTGCATAGGTGGGACAGCGCCATCTAGTGGCTGAGCTTTCAGAAAATCGCTCATTGCGTGTGTGACTGTTTACCTGACGACCTTTGTCTTAAAGTCTGAGACTAAAGTCAATTAAAACTGCTATGACCATGAAGTTTGACTTAATACTCTGAGGTAACTGGAGCTCTCACCATGAATAAAAAAGTGTCGCCAGCAAATTTGACATTTATGTATGTAGTGGCAGGTAGTGGCTGTCAGTTGTCTCATATGACCATACGTATTTTTTTAAAGTGTAGGTGAGACGGAAGACAGCCACTGTGTTATTTGTGGTATTCAAAAAATTGTTCGTACTGCACGCTCCAGTTACCTCAGTATTAAGTCGAACTTCATGGCTATGACCAAATGAGTCAGGCCCTCAGTTCATCAATTGTCATAAATTTGCTGTCACCTGTCAAAGTAATTAAGCATTGATTGTTAATAATTTTTGAATCCGAATATAGTAAAGAATTCGTGAAACCTTTTCAGAAGTTTTCAATTGTCTAGAATATACCGTTACAGATTTATAAAGGTTTAGCTTGTGCTCTCAGTTCATCAATTTGTACAATAATGAATCTTCCAAATTTGCAAGTAAACTAAAGAAATACATAAAAATACTTTGAATTTCTGATTCTTTAACACTTCTGGGAATTTCTAACGTAGAAACAATGGTGCAAACGTTGATAGTTTAGTAATAATTGGATTTTTTTTATTTTGACAATTGATGAACTGAGGGCCTGACGTTTTCGGTTCTACTGACTAGGCTTCGCCTCATAGATTAATGAAAGTAAGCTTACGTTTTTTTACGAAATCTTTACTAGAAGTTGACCTAGCATCCGTTTCTCTAAGTACCATACTTTCAGAGATTGAATTTTTAATTTTTGTGAGAACAAAATTGACAGATGGTGACCATCGATTTTTACTTATTTTAAAGACGGTATTATTATAACAAAGTGTAAAAAGGCGTTAACTATTTCGACAGTAGATGCCAGAATAATAAACAGTCTAAATAACCGCGGCGAACGTCGCAAGTGCGCTCTTTTATTATAACAAAACAGTATTATTATAACAAAGTGTAAAAAAGGCGTTAACTATTTCGACAGTAGATGCCAGAATAATAAACAGTCTAAGGCTACGTTCCGTTTTGCGCCAACAGCGATAATATTACTGCTATCGCGCTCACACATCGTTCCGATTTGTTGTGAGCGCGACAACGAAAGCAGTAATTACGTCACGGATGACGTCACTACCGCGGCCATTTTGCGATCACGGTGATATCGTTCTCAAGCGTTAGCACTGTGAGCGGGCTGTCATATTTGACGTTTTGTTGTCAAACGTCACTGTTTGTTGTGGTTTTGTTTGAGTAATCTCTGCGTTTTAGGTTTTATTTAGGTATTTTATTTGTTTATCCCGAAGCAGAAAGCCAGAAAAATGATAGTGCTTATTAAAGATGAGACGACGGGTAGAGACATTACTCTTAATTTAAGCAAGGATCACTATCATCATCGCTGTCCAATTAAACGTTTACTAATTGACGAATATCCATACTAAACCGGTGATTATTTACTTACAAATTCAAATCAAAACAACGCTCGCTCGTGATGCGTGCAAATAGCCGTTCCAAATTGAAATCGCGTCAACAGTGCTGTCAGCGCGATAACCAAAACGGAACAGCTTTTAGCGCTCACAGCGCCAACAGTACTATTGACTCAAAACGGAACACGGCCTAAATAAGTCGCGAGTGCGCATTTTTACACTATGTTATAATAATACCGTCCTTAAAAAAAGTAAAAATCGATGGTCACCATCTGTCAATTTTGTTTTCACAAAAATTAAAAATTCAATCTCTGAAAGTATGGTACGTAGAGAAACGGATGCTAGGTCAACTTCTAGTAAAGATTTCGTAAAAAAACGTAAGCTTACTTTCATTAATCTATGTGACGAAGCCTAGTCAGTAGAACCGAAAACGTCAGGCCCTCAGTTCATCAATTGTCAAAATAAAAAAAATTCCAATTATTACTAAACTATTAACGTTTGGACCATTGTTTCTACGTTAGAAATTCCCAGAAGTGTTAAAGAATCAGAAATTCTAACTATTTTTATGTATTTCTTTAGTTTACTTGCAAAATTTGGAAGATTCATTATCGTACAAATTGATGAACTGAGAGCCTAAGCTAAACTTTTATAAATCTGTAACGGTATATTCTAGACAATTGAAAACTTCTGAAAATATTTCACGAATTCTTTACAATATTCGGATTCAAAAATTATTAACAATCAATGCTTAATTACTTTGACAGGTGACAGCATATTTTTGACAATTGATAAACTGAGGGCCTGACTCATTTGGTCATATCATAGCAGTTTTAATTGACTATTAGAAATTACATGGAGTTTTGCTTAGGTATCAACTATTTTTTTATTAAATCCTCTGATAGGTTTCAAGCTGTTTCTTGCGATGGCCCTCAATCCTTTGGTTAATAGTGGTCTTGTCTTGTCAGTTGTCATTGTCTATATAATTTGTGATTGTGATTGTCACTGTCACGCTTGACGCTTGCTTTGTTGACGTTTGTTTGTTTTGTTTGTTGTGAATTTTAATATTTTCTATTTTTCGTGCATATCTATACATTTTGAAATCGTATTCAATAGAAAATTATGATTACACTTCTTTGAAACAGTAGATAAATAGTGATTTATTATATTATAATATAAAAGACATAATTCTCAGGTTTAACTTATAACCTATAAACATAAAATTAAATACAGAAATGGGGGTTACAGTGTAAGTATAAATAATATTTACTTATTTAAACTTTCTACTAGCTAAACTGTGAATAAAATGTGTCGTAAATGCAGTTTACAGCAATACCCGGTGCCTGAAAACAAAACCGGCACCTATGTTATAGAGTTGCTGACGAAAAGATTATTAGCACTTGGAGCCACACAGCAAGGACAGTTTCTTGTGGATTGCGAGAGTTATTTGTCTCACCCTCAGATGGGTAAGTACTTAAAATTTAAGCATGTTACACTTATTTTCCATACCTTCCATGAATATCTTACAATAATTTCCATGTAAGTAAGATAGTAATCCTATTTCCTACTATATAATATTAAAAATGTGAAAGTTAAGATGTTTGTATGTTAGTATGTTTGTTACTCAATCACGCCAAAACGGCTGAATGGATTTGGCTGAAATTTCGGACACAGATACTATGTAGCCTGGAGAGGAACATAGGCTACTTTTTATCCCGAAAAAATCACATTCCAGTCCACGCGGGCGAAGCCGCGGTCGGAAAGCTAGTCTTACATACATTTTATAATTTAAACATGCTATCTGCACACTTAAATCTAACTAATATTATAAAGAGGAAAGATTTGTATTTTTGTATGTAACAAATAAACTCAAAAAGTACTGGACCGATTTCGAAAATTCTTTCACCGTTAGAAAGCTACAGTCTTCCCGAGTGACATAGGCTATATTTTATCCCGATATTCCCACGGGAACAGGTACCACGCGGGTAAAGCCGCGAGGATCTGCTAGTGTTTAATAACTTTGAATTTTCATAGGTAACCCCAAAACAGTACACATTCTACATAACTCTGAGCAACCCGCATCAGTGTTCTCAATCCTCGAGAGTGGTACGAAGAACATCCATGTGATAGCTGACGGTTTGTTCGACCTGCTCATGATGAAGTTGTCGCAGCATTATACCTCAAAGAAGCAAACCAAAATCGAGAGTAAAGGGCCAAGGTTTGAGCTGGGAGACTTCTGCGTGAAACTAGGGTCTGTGACCATGAATCAGAATTTCAAAGGGATACTCATTGAGGTAAGTTTGTATTCAACTTAAATTAAAAAGCCTTTATTACTGATTTCCTTCACCTTCGAAAACGAGGGGTTCTTACTAACTTGATAAATGATCAATTTTCATATTTTTTGCATTTATTATGTATTAGTTATGAATTTAGTATAAAGTAAATATTATGCATCATCATTTCAACCGTACGACGCCCACTGCTCCCCCAAGGATCTCCACAACGATCGGTCCTGCGCTGCCCGCATCCAGCATATGCATAATATTATGCATGCTTTGTTAAATTTACCAAAAGTAAGAAAAAAAAGGCTTTTTTATTTTATTTATTTATTTATTATTACTGATTCAAAAATAAATCTATTTATATAAAAATTAATGTTGCTAAGAGCAAAACTCGAAAACGGCTGGATCATATAATTTTTTTTGTCATATGTTCCTTAAGGCCCATGGAAGGTTTTTATGGAGAGAAAGGCTGGAATAACACATAGGATATTTTGTATCCTGATATCCCCACAGGAACGGGAACTACGTGGGTAAAACCGCGGTCGGCCGCTAGTAAATCCTACTATCCTATCCTACCTTACCCTTTTTCCTACGAATATTATAAATGTGAAAGTTTAGATGTTTGGATGTGTGTTACTCAATCACGCCAAAACTGCTAAACGGATTTGGCTGAAATTTGGGACACAGATACTTTGTAGCCTGGAGAGGAACATAAGCTACTTTTTATCCCGAAAAAATAGCACATTCTCGCGCGATAACGTCGTGTAGTCCACGCGGGCGAAAAGCTAGTAATAAATAAATATTGGACACCATCATCTATCACATAGGTACATTGTTCCAATACCAAACTATAGTCGCTTGAGCACTAGTATTATTTATTTATTTATTTATTTCTTTATTCAGGATAACAACAGCACAATAATAAAAAAATTACAAAGATGCAAAGTTTACATGGTTGAGGGCCAATTATAGTTATCCACAAAATTACTTAAATTAAGTATGAGCTAGAATTTTAAAAATTAAAATTTTGATGAATTTAAGATAAGTAGGTACTTAAGTCATAAACAGAACAAATAAAATACTAGTAAAGTATCAGATAACACAAGATACAAACCGATTAAAGTTATTATTAAGATTACTTACAAACCTACTGCCCAATTCACAGCAACATCCAAGCCATGTCAAACCTAAACACTGCTCTGCCCCCGTTACACAAATGGCTTTTCCAGTTTGAGCAAAAGAGACAAAACAATGTCTAGGCCAAACACAACACAAATATCCCCATGAACAAGGCAGCTTGTTGCGACCCAGTACCGGATCGCCGAACCCGCCGGCTATTATGGAAAGTGGAAACAACGACGGGTATCTAACCAAATACCCATACCCGAGTAAATATTAAAAAGTTAGTTTTCAATATTTACCCGACCGGGAATCGAACCGGGCCCCGATCGATACAAACAGTTGTTTATCGCTGGTGTTAAAAAGTTAAAATATTCAGTTGCGCGGCTATCAAACACGCGTTTGTATCGCTGCAAAAAAGTTTTATTATTATTATTATTATTTATACGCCAGCGAAGCCGGACGGGTGATCAGTCACCTAGGTCCGGACCATTTCACCCAGTTCCCCAAGTCCCCTAAAAATTAAAAAAATCAGGGGGCAGGCGGGTTATCATTTACCCCACCGGCGTCGGACCCTCGAACCTACCTGTGCGCTTACAGTACCTGCTGAGTTGACTTATCGTTAACTTCTTTAGATCCTCTTCCTTAAGCTTGTCCGTTCCAAAGAGAGCTTCCAGCGCAGTGATGCGTACAGCACTCTGCCATGAAGTGGTAGCTTGTTTCTTTTCTTTCTTTGCAAAAAAGTAGGTAGGTAAACAACTCATTTTGCGTCGCCCGTGTGAATCAAATACTTAGGGCACTAAGCCTGGCCGCACGCGGGCTACAGTAATACGCCGTCACAGACCTCTTACCTGTAGTTTCAGAATCCAGAATTTGATGGAGGGTTTTGTTTGTAAATACATGCTTAATACAGTGTGCTGTGTGCCCCTCGATATGGTGCACAAACGAAAAGGGCGTTGACTATACCCGATTTTATCGAAAAAAAAAATAAAACAACAAAAATAAAAAAAAATATAAGTACTTATTTAAAAAAATATTTATTTTGTCCTTTTGACATTAAGAATGAATAGTTTTCGTATCAAAAGAGATATATCGTTATGTAATGCATGAAGTGCAACTTTATTTGGTTACTTCACGCCATACAACGATGACTTTTTTGTTGACGTCCACAGTTAACTGTGCATAGCAAGTGAACGGGACGGGAAGTGTTGATTTTTTTTTGTTACAAAGCAGATGCAATGAAGAACAAGAAAATAAGGATAAAATAAAAATTTATAAGTAATGGGATTATTTTGCGAAAATCGCTAATAATAAAAAAAAAAATAAAAAAAAAACTCGAAAATGTTTGATTTTGTCTTTTTTTTTGTCATGTTAGTCATCTTTTATGAATTAATTTTACTCTTCCACTTATTTGCCAATCCTTCACAAGTATTTTAGCATTTATTTCATGACGATATCTCTTTTGGTTCGAAAAATATTTGTTTTTTATGACAAAAGGACCTAAAAAGAAATTCTATTTTTTAAATACATTGTAACATGAGCATTTGAGCAATTTTTTTTTTATTCTATTTTTCTGTCGATAAAATCCGGTATAGTCAACGCCCTTTTCGTTTGTGCACCATATCGAGAGGCACACTGTATACATAGTAAACATCCAGACCAAGACAAATAGACATGTTCAAGCACACAAATATTTGTCTTGTTCGGGAATCGAACCCGAGACCTCTGGCTCAGAAGGTGGGTATAGCCTACCCCTGCGCCAAATCGGTCGTCAATCGAACCCGAGACCACTGGCGCAGAAGGTGGGTAGCCTACCCCTTGTATCCGCGCCTGTGTTTTCACACATTTTAAGTGAACGCCGACGCCTGTAGTTGTCACTTCTTTCTTCTTCTAGCTAAAGGCAGTTGTCCCACCGCCGGCGAGGGAACGACGAGCGAGTAACTTCAGCTATTTTCTCGCTCAAGAAACGTACAATAGAACCTTTCTTTTGTTTACACGGAATGTATATACATTCCGTGTAAACAAAAGAAAAGCATATATTAATAGTTGATCGCTGACTGTCCACACTGCCAGCGAAGACTCGCTCCACTAGTTTCGTCTCTGAGCGACAAGAATCAAGTATCAAAGATAATACTCGCTCAACGATACTCTCTAAGCGATGCTCGCTTGGCGGTCAGTACTAGTATAGTTTTGTTTTGGTTTTTGTCACTCGCACACTCGCTAATAGGCCAGCGACAAAACTACCGGAACTACACACTCGCTTCCCGCTGCTCGCTAAATCGTTTCTAGTTCTAAGTCGTGGGCCACACTGGAGCGGCGCGTCTTGCGTCCGCGTTGAGCGGGAAAAACTAATATATTGAGACGGACGGGAGGGGCCACATCACTGGCGCGTCTGGCGGTTGCCGCGACCGGTGGAGGGAATAGTACGTGTTCGAGCGTCCTGCGGATCCGCAGGTCGCCTCCGCGCCCCGCGGTCGCTCCAGTGTGGCCCACGACTAACTCTACTCGCTTCTAGTTCATCGCCGGCGGTGTGACAACTGCCTGATTTGTGGCTCGTATGCGAGGACCAAGGAGATTCAACCAAGGAAACTGGAGATAGTAGTACTAACATTTTTTTGTAGACTGTGGCTGTCTTCCGTCTCACCTATACTTTGAAACAAAACGTATGATCACATGAGACAACAGACAGCCACGACGTATGTTAAATGTCAAATTTGCTGGGTCATCATCATCATTTCAACCGTAGGACGCCCACTGCTGGGCATAGGCCTCCCCCAAGGATCTCCACAACGATCGGTCCTGCGCTGCCCGCATCCAGCGGCTTCCCGCGACCTTGACCAGATCGTCGGTCCACCTTGTAGGGGGCCTGCCCACGGAACGTCGTCCGGTTCGCGGTCGCCATTCGAGAACCTTTCCGCCCCAACGGCCATCGGTTCTCCGCGCTATGTGTCCCGCCCACTGCCACTTCAACTGAGCAATCCTTCGAGCGATATCGGTCGTTTTAGTTCTCCTGCGGATCTCATCATTTCTGATTCGATCGAGCAGGGAAATACCAAGCATCGCTCTCTCCATTGCTCGCTGGGTAACCTTGAGCCTTCTTATGAGACCCATAGTAAAAGACCACGTCTCGCTTCCATAAGTCATAACTGGCAACACACACTGGTCAAAGACCTTAGTCTTGAGACATTGAGGAATTTTGGACGCAAATATATGCCGGAGCTTCCCAAACGCTGCCCATCCGAGCTGGATTCGACGAGAGATCTCTTTCTCGAAGTTGGACTTACCTAATTGGATTGTCTGTCCTAGGTAGACATAGTGGTCAACAACTTCGAGTGTAATGTTCCCAACATTAACTGGAGCGGATGCAACATGGGCTTTGGACATGATTTTCGTCTTATCCATGTTCATCTTCAGACCCACTCTTTGGGAAGCATTGCTGAGATCTTCGAGCATTGTGTTCAGGTCTTCCAAGGTCTCAGCCATGAGAACTACATCATCGGCAAACCGCAGGTGTGTTAGGTACTCGCCATTGATGTTAATGCCGAATCCTTTCCAATCCAGTAGCTTGAAAATATCCTCCAACGCAGCTGTGAACAGTTTCGGAGAAATGACGTCTCCCTGTCTCACACCTCGCTGTAGTTGGATAGGATTAGAGCTCTGGTTCTGTAATCGGACCGACATGGTGGCGTTTTGGTATAAGTACCTCAGCACCTCGATGTACCTGTAGTCTATTTGGCACCTCTGGAGAGACTGCAGCACTGCCCAGGTCTCGATCGAATCAAAGGCTTTCTCATAGTCCACGAACGCCAAGCATAGTGGCAAGTTATACTCTTCGGTCTTCTGTATAACTTGCTTGCAGCAAATTTGCTGGGTACACTTTTATATTAAGGCTGAAAACTCCAGTTTCTTTGAAGAATCTCCTTGGCTAGGACGGTAAGTCCTTCAATGCTTCACAACTTTTCAGGTGGAGTATAGACCGTGTGTCATGGCCAGCGCTGTATGGAACCTACTCAAAGAGTTCCTTCAAGGTCTCCTCGGGCCCACCATACCGGTGCAGCCGCCGCAACACTTGCGGATGAACGAGATTTACACCCCAATCGACACTGTATATCAGTACTTGGAACACTTTAGTGCTTACAGGAAAACAACTGGAATGAGAAACCAATGAGTTTTTGTTGGAATCAAAATTTGTGTGTAAAGAACTAAATAATAGTGTGGACGTGTCATCATAGGAGTTATGGGAAAGTGGTATCTAAAGGGCCCCACAGACTGCCTGCAGGCCACGGCCTGTCAGTTGGCTGCAATCGGCCACACACTGTTTATACAACGAGTTAATAAATAAGCGCAAAACCTCTTAGGTGATGACTGTGCTCATGAATATGAACAACTTTCACTATGGGGCCAACTCTGCAACTCAACAAAAAGGTGGCCTGCCGGCGGACTGATAGTCTGCCCCTTAAGGCCGGTACCCTGACCGAAAGTGGCGCCGCGTTGAAATTTATTTAATACTAGCTGACCCAGCGCGACTTCGTTCCCGTGGCCCTACCCCCTACTCCATTCTACCCTACCCGTACTCTACCCCTACCCTACCCCAACCCTACCCCTAACCCTACGCTACCCCTACCCTACCCTACCCTACGCTACCCCTACCCTACCCTACCCCTACCCCTACTCTACCCCTACCCAACCCTACCCAACCCTACCCTACCCCTACTCTACCCCTACCCAACCCTACCCTACCCCTACCCTACCCCTACCCTACCCTACCCTACCCTACCCCTACCCTACCCCTATATCCTTCCTTGGACTTCCACGAACATTTCAAGACCAAAATTAGCCAAATCGGTCCAGCCGTTCACGCGTGATGTCGTGACCAAGGGAAATAGGGATTCATTTTTATATATATATATTGTAATTCTAATACACAATTTTAATGAAACTTTACGTGGAGTTTTTAGGGCCCATAGTCTAGTATTTTTAGACGGTATCATTACATTCCCTCGTAGTCACTGCTAGAAGTAGATAGCAAAACTGTTAAAAGTGGCCGTTTTTAACACAAGCCAAACTGAGTCGCTCTATGGAGACTCAACAATAATTCTATATCAGTAATTTCTTAACATAGAAAATTAGATTATCTAGTTTATTAAATATTTCATTAGTAATCCACCAATATTTATGACAGCGTCATTAAAAAAAACAAATACAAAGCTATTAAAAATCTATAAAAAATGGGCAAAAATGGTATAAGTATTATTCACTTTACATTTGAGTACATTTATTAATTATCTTTCGAAAAAGTATATAATCCCCCTATATTTGTAAATAAAAAACAAGTAAACTTTAAAAAAACTCTCTACGTAAACTCAAATTGGCATTACACCTATGTTAAAAATGCTATCAGAAACAACTTTATGGATTTTGACTTTCATGCTTAGATATGGTGAACATAAACACATGTTCACAATAAAATTGGTGATAGCATATTTGCTGAAAAAATTGCACCATTTTCGGTGTATAACTTTTTTTTTATACCTTCCAATGCGATATTATGTTGGATTCCAAAATATAGTCTCTTAAAATTATATTTAAGGGCCATGTACAAAAATTTGGCCTGTTATTGAATTTTTTACAAAAATATCGGATAGTTCTTGGGCTATATCTACTTCTACGAATGACTATGAGGGAAGAGGGAATGTAGCGCCTTCAAAAAATACTAGACCATAGGGTGTCCATCGTTCCAGCAGCGCCACGGTCTCCGATTTGCTTGAAAAAAATACACCATGCAGGCCAATTTTTTTACCAGTCGGGAAAAAATACGATTGATTTTTTCCCCCCACTGGATCCGAGGATATACGGGGATTTCTGTGGCGCTGCTGGAACGACGTCGTCCTGGCAGCGCCCCGCTATTTCTCATTAATTACAAAAGCTATAATAAATCTAATAAGACACATATTTTTTCCTTTTTTTTCCATTTCACATAAGCTAATGTCCACCTGTAAATGTCGACAGATTCAGGAGTAATCGTAGGTCACTTGGGGCGCTGCTGGGACGACGTCGTCCCAGCAGCGCCACGGCCGAATCTCAGCAATTCGATTTTTTTACTGAAAACAGTGTGCCTGTATATTTAGTTCCTTCATCATAGGGTACGGAAAAAATTGAATTTCTACATTTCATCATGGAATAATGATTTTATAGGCATCGAAAAATTATAACCTCAAAAAAAATTTTTTTTGCTCTAACGCCTTTAATTGATGTATTAAATAGCATTTGCGCATTCTTTTATCTTGCTATAAAGGGAAAAAAATAAACCACTCTCGCAGCATTAACTATTCCAGAGAAATCCTAGGTTTAGATTGTGTTCCTACATTTAGGCATCGTTCCAGCAGCGCCACACCCAGTACATCATGATCCAGGGCACCTGTCACCAAACTGAGCATGCCAATATTTACTACTACCATAGCGAACACGGGAAAAAATCTGACAACGAGTATAACACAGCGAATTTCCGAGAAATAAGCCTTTGATTCAATATGCCATACAATTGGTACATTCGAGTAGAAAAGTTTTATTTAAATTCTTTTTAGTGCCACAAACTTGGGGGCTTTAAGCCCCCAGTACAGGCTGTCCGATCATGTTGGCCGACCATGATGGGCCATCGTGTACAGGGGCGGTTTGCGTGTGATTGCCGTCTGCGAGCAACGCAAACCGCCCCTGTACACGATGGCCCATCATGGTCGGCCAACATGATCGGCCATCCTGTACTGGGGGCTTCATATTTCATGTTTACCGGGCTTGTCAAGCATTGCATTGCATCATTGGGGCACAATATCGGTATCGCTATGCGGATCGCAGCTCAGCATTATTATGGTGCAAATAATGCAATTGAAACGCTCCTGGCTGGAGGAGCCGGAGAGCACGAGTCAGAAATAAAAGAGGGTATATGAAATTAAGTGTATTTTATTTTCCACAATTAGACCGTGGGTTCTGTCGCTCGGGGATCAGTGCAAAGAACAAGTTGGGAGGACTTAACTTAGGGACTTCCTAAAGAGGGGAGAAGTCGCTGTAGCCTAGAGGCAGCGGGGTCTGGTCCGGGGTAGGCCGGAGCAGAGCAGGGTCCTGGCGGTTAGGCGCGCAGGAGCAGGTGGAGAGCGGCACGAAGTAGGCAGGTACTGGTGCAGGTACAGCAGGTAGGTACCGGTGAGACTCGGGGAGATGTTGCCCGGAGATACGACCCCAATTATGTTGGGGCGAGAAACCAGAAAAAGGAGAAATCTTTAGCGAATCCTCCTTTATATATTAAAAATCTTCCAGAACATTCTGGCTGTAAGTAGGGTTATAATTTTTTTGCATAGATAGATTCAACTTGTCATTGGATTTTAATCATACAGCCAAGGCACCGACTAATTACGTCGCGAAGATTTCAGAATTATCTGGAAGATTAATTTAGTAAAATCTATGGCGCGCGTAAGACAAAATTGCTTCCAATAGACTATTTATGTTGTTACGTTAAGAAATGCAATATAAATATGCACGAAACTACAATCAAAGTATTTCGCATACAGATCACAGTCTGCCACGGAACGCGCGGCGGTTTATAGCTATGTTACTTCGGAACATCGCAAACAAACAGACAGCTGAGTGGCATCTGACATTGACAGCTCCTATCACATAAATACAATAGAACTGAATAGACCATATTTGTTTATAATTGTAATGATTTTTTCATAAAATTAATAGTTGGTGCGATTATTATGGATAAAACAATGAAAGAAGTAAGTAAAAATGGCAGCCGTTACATATCCCCCTTTTTAGAGAAGGATTTTGCCTGGGAAAAATCCACTAAGAAACACAAAACCACCGAATACAAAACTAAGATTTAGAGTAGCAGTATACAATAAGATAAGCTAACTGTACGTTATCGACAGTAAAAGTAACACCATATTGCTCTTGACGATCCTAAACAAATTTGTTCGTACGCTCAACTTAACAACGAACAAAAGGAAAACGCTGATAATATTATTTCTCAATTTCGTAGTATTTCCTATGAAAAATGTGGTTTAGGTCGTACTTCGTTGATCACTCACGCTATAGATACAGGTGACTCTGTTCCCATTCGACAACGTTACTATAGAATGTCCCCTCAGAAGCAACAAATTCTCTCCGATCAACTGGACGAGATGTTGAAAGAAGATGTTGTCGAACCATGTGAGAGCCCTTGGTCTAATCCCGTGCTTCTTACTCCCAAAAAGAATGGCGAGTATAGATTCTGTCTCGACAGTAGGAAACTAAACTCTGTCACTCGCAAAGATGCTTACAGCTTACCTTATATAACTGAAATCCTAGATAACCTTAGGGATGCTAAGTATCTATCTAGTATAGACCTATCTAAATCGTTCTGGCAGGTATTAATTAAGCCTGAAGACCGATGTAAGACTGCATTCTATATTCCCTCTAGAGGAACCTTCCAATTTAAGTCTATGCCTTTTGGGTTGACCAATGCACCTGCCACGCAGCAAAGATTGGTAGATTTGCTGTTTTATGGTCCTGAATTCGAAAATAAGGTCTATGTATTTGTTGATGACGTAGTAATTGTGTCTAATTCCTTTCAGGAGCACATTTCTTTACTTTTACGAGTTTTGGAGAAACTAAAGTTCGCAAATTTAACTATAAATTTCGAAAAATGTCAATTTTTCAGAGAAAAATTAAAATATTTGGGTTATATGGTCGATTCGAATGGGCTACACGCCGATCCGGAGAAAATTGAGGTCATTGTGAATTATCCTACTCCTACTAACAGGAAGGAAGTTCGTCGTTTCTTAGGTACTGCTTCTTGGTATCGTCGTTTTATTCCCAATTTTAGTTCATTGGCTGCACCATTGAACAAACTTACCTCTCAGGGTAAGAATGCAATTCCTTTTGCCTGGTCACCAGAAGCAGAAACTGCCTTCAAGAAGCTCAAAGAGTGTTTAACGTCCCCTCCGATTTTATCTTGTCCGGATTATTCTGAACCGTTTCAAGTCCATACCGACGCTAGTGATTACGGGATTGGAGCTATACTAACTCAAATTTTAAATGGCGAAGAGAAAGTTATAGCCTATATGAGCAAGTCCTTGTCGGCACAAGAACGAAACTATAGCGCTACGGAGCGGGAAGCGCTCGCAGTAATTGTGTCTATAGAACATTGGCGCTGTTATTTGGATAATGGTCGTAAATTTACCGTTTTTACTGATCATTCGTCTTTAAAATGGTTTCTAAATATTAATAACCCTACAGGTCGACTTGCCAGATGGGGAGTACGTCTTTCTGCGTTCAACTTCGACATCAAACATAGACGTGGCAAGGATAATGTCGTTCCAGATTCGTTGTCCCGTGCGGTGCCTGTAGCGGCTATAGATAGCGTCAACCGATCTTCTTCACCTCCTGTACTTGATCCCTGGTATTTGGAGCTATTTGCCGGTTGTCAAAATTCCCCTACCTCTTTTACCAATTATAAAATAAATAATAATAAGTTATATCGCTTCATAAAAACTATAAATCCCTTAACTAGAGAATTTGAATGGAAGGAAGTTGTTCCTAAAGAATCTAGAATTGATATACTTAAAGACTATCATGATAATCCTACTTCTGGACATTTAGGGATATTTAAAACTTTTAAAAGAATTTCTTTAAATTACTTCTGGCCTGGCATGCATAAAGATGTCGTAAAATTTGTTAATGAGTGCGATGCTTGTAACTCTCACAAACATGCAAATCATCCTACCTTAGGATTTATGGGACGACCTAAGGAATGTTCTAGACCATTCCAAATGATTAGTGTGGACTTGGTTGGTCCCTTACCTATATCTAGAAAACAGAATACTATGCTACTTGTAGTCACTTGTTGTTTTTCGAAATACTCGCTTTTGTTTCCTATCCGTCGTGCTACTGCCGACATTATAACTAGTTTAATTGAAGAGAAAGTCTTTCTTGTTCATGGCATTCCTAGTACTGTTTTGATGGACAACGGTAAGCAGTTTGTCAGTCAAAAGCTTAATCACATGTTTTCTCAATATAAAATACCAAACGTACGCTTTACTCCTAAATATACTCCACAGGTAAACACGGTTGAGCGTTATAATAAAACCATCATGACTGCTGTTTCCACCTTTATTGAAGAGGACCACAGGTCCTGGGATAACAACATTCCCAAAATACAATTCGCACTTAATACAGCCGTCAGTGAAGTCACAGGTTATACTCCGTCATTTCTGGTTTACGGGAGAGAGTTAGTGCCGTGCGGTTCTCACTATCTTGATGTTGATCTGTCCGATGAAATTGTTTTTGCGCCTAGGGATGTGTATGCTGAAAACACTGGTAAACTTAGAAAACGCCCCACGTTGGGCGCCACTGAAACGCTCCTGGCTGGAGGAGCCGGAGAGCACGAGTCAGAAATAAAAGAGGGTATATGAAATTAAGTGTATTTTATTTTCCACAATTAGACCGTGGGTTCTGTCGCTCGGGGATCAGTGCAAAGAACAAGTTGGGAGGACTTAACTTAGGGACTTCCTAAAGAGGGGAGAAGTCGCTGTAGCCTAGAGGCAGCGGGGTCTGGTCCGGGGTAGGCCGGAGCAGAGCAGGGTCCTGGCGGTTAGGCGCGCAGGAGCAGGTGGAGAGCGGCACGAAGTAGGCAGGTACTGGTGCAGGTACAGCAGGTAGGTACCGGTGAGACTCGGGGAGATGTTGCCCGGAGATACGACCCCAATTATGTTGGGGCGAGAAACCAGAAAAAGGAGAAATCTTTAGCGAATCCTCCTTTATATATTAAAAATCTTCCAGAACATTCTGGCTGTAAGTAGGGTTATAATTTTTTTGCATAGATAGATTCAACTTGTCATTGGATTTTAATCATACAGCCAAGGCACCGACTAATTACGTCGCGAAGATTTCAGAATTATCTGGAAGATTAATTTAGTAAAATCTATGGCGCGCGTAAGACAAAATTGCTTCCAATAGACTATTTATGTTGTTACGTTAAGAAATGCAATATAAATATGCACGAAACTACAATCAAAGTATTTCGCATACAGATCACAGTCTGCCACGGAACGCGCGGCGGTTTATAGCTATGTTACTTCGGAACATCGCAAACAAACAGACAGCTGAGTGGCATCTGACATTGACAGCTCCTATCACATAAATACAATAGAACTGAATAGACCATATTTGTTTATAATTGTAATGATTTTTTCATAAAATTAATAGTTGGTGCGATTATTATGGATAAAACAATGAAAGAAGTAAGTAAAAATGGCAGCCGTTACACAATGCAAGCAAAGTAATATCACAGTTTAAGCAATCTTTCTATACAGTTGGACGACGCCCTTGAAGTTGGGCGATGCCGACGCCTGTATAGGTATTTACGTAAGTACGTAAGGGTTGTCACTTTAAAATGTGACGGTGGACCTTTAACGACCCCGGGTAGGTACATTGGTATTGCGATATTAAATTAATAAAATAATTTAATAATGCAAATGCAATGTCAAAAATATTAAAAAATTCAAGATGGCGGCCGACTTTTTTGTTTGTAGGCTGATTTCGATGAAACTCGGTTTTTGGTACTATTCTGACAAGAAAACAGCAACGCAATGTCAAAAAAATTAAAATCTAAGATGGCGGTCAACTTTTTAGTTTGTGGGCCGATTTCGATAAAACTCGATTTCTGCCCCCCTAGCATGACCAACAAAATGGGATATGATATGATAGGTTATCCGTTTTAACTGTCAAAAGACTATGGGTTTTGACGTTTGAATGTCGATAAGTCGCTTTATCATTCGATACATATCGCGTTTTGGGTGGTCATGCTAGGCTTAATGGTACTATTTTGACAAGAAAACAGCAACGCAATGTTAAAAATATAAAGAAATCCAAGATGGCGGCCAACTTTTTTGTTTGTAAGCCGATTTGTTTCTGGTACTATTTTGACAAGAAAACAGCAACGCAGTGTTAAAAATATTAAAAAATCGAAGATGGCGGCCAACTTTTTAGTTTGCAGGCCGATTTCGATGAAACTCAGTTTCTGTTTCTATTTTGACAAGAAAACAGACACGCAATGTTAAAAATAGAAAGAAATCCAAGATGGTGGCCAACTGTTTTGTTTGTAAGCCGATTTTGATGAAACTTAGTTTCTGGTTCTATTTTGACAAGAAAACAGCAACGCAATGTCAAAAAAATAAAAAAAATCAAAGTGGCAGCCAACTTTTTAATTTGTAAGCCGATTTAGATCAAACTCGATTTTTGGTACTATGTTGACAAGGCAACAGCAACGCTAAATTATATATACATAAATGTTACAATTACCACAGTATAACCAATGTTTTGTTTAGGCCAACGCCCTTGAAGTTAGGCGATACCGACGTCTGTATAGGTATTTCCGTAACTACGGAAGGGTTGTAACAAAATTAAAATGCGGCAGGTACATTTTGGTGTATTGCGAAATAAAATAAAATAAATAATTATGGTAAGCATTTTAGAAGTATCAAAATAAAATATATTATATGTTTTATTTAGTTTCACCTATAATTGTATCTGTCTGTCTGTCTGCCATGAAATTTTGCAAGGTAAATTTGATCTACTCCTGACGTTTGAATGGGTTGAAGTTTTGTTAAAAAAAATATTCAGATTGGAAATAAGCCGATTCATATTTCTTAACCTTTGAAGCGCCTTCGTCTATATATCAAAATCATCCCATGTCACAATCATTTTTTTTTTAAACTCTGTAACTTAATATAAATTATTATTTTATTTAAGTACTTATTTTTTATTTTTTTTAATAGGGTTTACAGCTGTCAAAAACACAGTAAATTACGAAGGATGTTACGTCGTAATTTACTGTGCTTGTGTTAAAGCAAATTAATAATTAGTTAAATCTTTTACTTGACATGATGATGATGATACTTGACTCTGTCTCAAGCTTTCAAATAAAAACCTGTTACATTTTAATAAGCGAAAAGAGAGAAACAAAAACAAAAAACGGCCACCATCTTGACCATTTGTATTTTTTTACATTGTGTTAGGAACGGTTTTCTTGTCAAAATAGTATAAATAACCGAGTTTTATCAAAAACGGCTCACAAACAAAAAAGTTGGCCGCCATCTTGGATTTTTTAATACTTTTAACATTGCGTTGCTGTTTTCTTGTCAAAATAGAACCAGAAACTGAGTTTTATCAAAATCGGCCCACAAACAATAAAGTCGGACGCCATCTTGGATTTTTAATATGTTTAACATTTCGTTGCTGTTTTCTTGTCAAAATAGTACCAGAAACTGAATTCGAAATCGGCCAGCAAATAAAAAATTAGGCCGCCATCTTGAATTTTTATATTTTTAACATTGCGTTGCTGTTTTCTTGTCAAAATAGGTACCAGAAACTAAGTTTCATCAAAATCGGCTTACAAACAAAAAAGTTGGCCACCATCTTGGATTTCTTTCTATTTTTAACATTGCGTGTCTGTTTTCTTGTCAAAATAGAAACAGAAACTGAGTTTCATCGAAATCGGCCTGCAATCAAAAAAGTTGGCCGCCATCTTCGATTTTTTAATATTTTTAACACTGCGTTGCTGTTTTCTTGTCAAAATAGTACCAGAAACAAATCGGCTTACAAACAATAAAGTTGGCCGCCATCTTGGATTTCTTTATATTTTTAACATTGCGTTGCTGTTTTCTTGTCAAAATAGTACCATTAAGCCTAGCATGACCACCCAAAACGCGATATGTATCGAATGATAAAGCGACTTATCGACATTCAAACGTCAAAACCCATAGTCTTTTGACAGTTAAAACGGATAACCTATCATATCATATCCCATTTTGTTGGTCATGCTAGGGGGGCAGAAATCGAGTTTTATCGAAATCGGCCCACAAACTAAAAAGTTGACCGCCATCTTGGATTTTAATTTTTTTGACATTGCGTTGCTGTTTTCTTGTCAGAATAGTACCAAAAACCGAGTTTCATCGAAATCAGCCTACAAACAAAAAAGTCGGCCGCTATCTTGAATTTTTTAATATTTTTGACATTGCATTTGCATTATTAATTTATTTTATTAATTTAATATCGCAATACCAATGTACCTACCCGGGGTCGTTAAAGGTCCACCGTCACATTTTAAAGTGACAACCCTTACGTACTTACGTAAATACCTATACAGGCGTCGGCATCGCCCAACTTCAAGGGCGTCGTCCAACTGTATAGAAAGATTGCTTAAACTGTGATATTACTTTGCTTGCATTGCATTATTTGCACCATAATAATGCTGAGCTGCGATCCGCATAGCGATACCGATATTGTGCCCCAATGATGCAATGCAATGCTTGACAAGCCCGGTAAACATGAAATATGAAGCCCCCAGTACAGGATGGCCGATCATGTTGGCCGACCATGATGGGCCATCGTGTACAGGGGCGGTTTGCGTTGCTCGCAGACGGCAATCACACGCAAACCGCCCCTGTACACGATGGCCCATCATGGTCGGCCAACATGATCGGACAGCCTGTACTGGGGGCTTAAAGCCCCCAAGTTTGTGGCACTAAAAAGAATTTAAATAAAACTTTTCTACTCGAATGTACCAATTGTATGGCATATTGAATCAAAGGCTTATTTCTCGGAAATTCGCTGTGTTATACTCGTTGTCAGATTTTTTCCCGTGTTCGCTATGGTAGTAGTAAATATTGGCATGCTCAGTTTGGTGACAGGTGCCCTGGATCATGCTGTACTGGGTGTGGCGCTGCTGGAACGATGCCTAAATGTAGGAACACAATCTAAACCTAGGATTTCTCTGGAATAGTTAATTCTGCGAGAGTGGTTTATTTTTTTCCCTTTATAGGAAGATAAAAGAATGCGCAAATGCTATTTAATACATCAATTAAAGGCGTTAGAGCAAAAAAAATTTTTTTTGAGGTTATAATTTTTCGATGCCTATAAAATCATTATTCCATGATGAAATGTAGAAATTCAATTTTTTCCGTACCCTATGATGAAGGAACTAAATATACAGGCACACTGTTTTCAGTAAAAAAATCGAATTGCTGAGATTCGGCCGTGGCGCTGCTGGGACGACGTCGTCCCAGCAGCGCCCCAAGTGACCTACGATTACTCCTGAATCTGTCGACATTTACAGGTGGACATTAGCTTATGTGAAATGGAAAAAAAAGGAAAAAATATGTGTCTTATTAGATTTATTATAGCTTTTGTAATTAATGAGAAATAGCGGGGCGCTGCCAGGACGACGTCGTTCCAGCAGCGCCACAGAAATCCCCGTATATCCTCGGATCCAGTGGGGGGAAAAAATCAATCGTATTTTTTCCCGACTGGTAAAAAATTGGCCTGCATGGTGTATTTTTTTCAAGCAAATCGGAGACCGTGGCGCTGCTGGAACGATGGACACGACCATAGGCCCTAAAAATTCACGTAAAGTTTTATAAAAATCCTTTTCTATTAGCAACTTGGGGGAGGCCTATGCCCAGCAGTGGGCGTCGTTCGGCTGACATGATAATGATTAGCAACTTATTAAATAAAAACCTCTGAGGGCGCCACTTTCGGTCAGTGTACCGCCTTAACTTGTTAGTGTAATAATGACTAATATCTTATTTCCATTTATTGAAAAGAAGATGTTGGTAAATGTATAAGTCGTAAGTCTATCTAATAAATTTTTATAATTAAGAAATTTCTAGTTTTTATAATTTTTTGAAGACAGGTCTGTATTGCCGATATGTGGTAGGTACTTCTTATTTCGTGTCGATGGTAGGAAATTAAATTAATCAATCAGTAGGTAGTACCTATTAAGTATTTGAGTTTTATAGTGGCCTAAATCCTAAAGTGCTTTATAAAACTAAATAAGACCATGATTGGAGTCAACATTATTGTTTAAATTCTTAAAATCCCTAAATTAAAACAAAATATACTTAACAGTTTTTTTGCCGCACTCAGAGATGCCAGTTAAATTAAATTTTGGCATTAAATTATCGTTCCTACTGGACATTCAATACTGGACATACAAAAGAGACAGAAAGAGAAGAGAGAGACAGAAAGTACAGAGCGTGCCAGTTATGTAACTCTGCGCGTGTCTGGAGCGTGGCGCTAGTTACCTACAGTAGGTATATTTATTGTTCTATTTTCAAAAAACTTTTTGATTAAATATTTTTGCACTATTGTATGGAACGGCTGATTTGTTAATGTCCTGGTTGTTCGGTATTTTAACTTTGTTGAATATATTTTTCCAAGCCTGGGGCCTGGACCTTGCTGTTGCTCTCAGGCACATCACAATAATGCTAGGTATCTTTAAGGAGTGCCATTTCTGTAGGTAAGTATCTATATTTATATTACATTCGTCGCATTGTTCACGGGTGTCAAATGTAGGTAATGTTATTTTATACAACCGCCCCGTTTTATTTACCCGTAACTTAATCGTATTGTTGTTGGATATTTAAGTTATTGTTTACGTAAACAAATAAACAACAGCATAATGAATGCGAGTACCTACCTATTAGTTTAGTACCATATTTCTTTATGAACTTTGAAGAAGTACGTAAAGTACATTAATTGTGGTAAAGTACCGCTTTTTAATTAGGTACATGATGAATTTTAAGACTAGTAAAATCAGTGTAGTAAATGTGTTATTTATTTTAGTGATACAGTTTGGTGAGTAATTTTTTTTAATTATTACAGTATAGCTGCATGCAAGGCAATTAAATAAAAATAATTTGAATCTGTTTATAAGAATCGAATTATAAGCTGTTTAATTGTGATTGTGACTATAGCGGGCTCTTTCTATGACTTGGTGACGTCACAAAGATAGTCGTTCTCTCCTTGTCTAATTAGAAAGTTTGATGTCCTATAACTTTGAGATATTCAAGATACTTAATTTAAAAAAAAACTTTTTTTCTCATAAGTACTTCATTTTGAATTCCTACCTACTAAAAACTAGTTTTGTTTTGCTAATATAACGAAAATCATTTTAAATAAAAAAATATCAGTAAGTAGGTACCTAAGTATAATATTCTTTATCTCAAAACAGCAAGCACTCCATACATTTAAGTTGAAGTGTATATTTTTTAATAATAAGTATAGGTTATTATTTATTTTATATTATAAATATAATGTAATTAATAAAAATAATAATAATTAAAAATATTTTAATAAATAAAATTGTTAAAGTAATAATATCTAGGTAAGTACTTAAATATAATAATTTAATTTTGCTGTGCCCTAACCTAACATGGTCTATGCTATTTGGTTTGAGGGTCTATGTTTGAAACTATCAATGTTTGAATCTTTGCATGCTTCATCCAGTCATGGCATGTGTCAACCCCATGATCCTTTTAACTCTTTCTAATGTTGTAGAAGCACTAGATTTTTTTGTAGTTTATAGCCATGTTCTGGTCTTCTCGTTGCTCAGCACCAAAGGCAAGCGGCGCGACCTTGGAGAAGATCGAGTGCGGCATAGACTCCAATGAGGAGGTGGCGGTTGGGAGCGACATACCCATCAAACTTTATCCCTGGGTCGGGGTCCTGTACTACGTCAACCGTAAGTACTTACCTACTTACTATACAACGTGTTAATGCAATAATTGAAAAGTCCATACATCCCAACTAATTCATTTTATTATTGGAAAATCAAAAATGAAGTATTTAGAAAAAATCAAACCCGTCTCACAACTAGCTTCGATGGAACTTGAACCCACGACCTTTCGCTAAATGGATGAGTTCGAGTCCCATCGGAGCTGGTTGTGAGACTTGTGAGACGGGTCGATTTTTTCTTACTTCATTTAAAATTTTTCAATAATAAAAATTACATTGTGAATGCAAAAAAGTAAAAATTTAAATAATTTATATTATATTAAATATATTATTTCATTAAAAAAAAACAAGATATTCGTTCTCATAGGTCTCTGTGATTTTCTGACCGATTTTAAGGTCTACTATGACGTAAGAGAGCACGTGACGGGTCTCGCGCGTATTGAATGAATAGGCAGAAAATATCATTTTATATTATAAACATTTTTAAAAGCGGCAAAAAATGAACCATTTTCGCCGAACTCAAGTAGTACCCGTCAGGTGCGGATCCAGAAATTGGTTGAGGGGGGGGGGGAGCAAAATTGGTCTGGGGGGGGGGCAATTTTAGGTTATTTCACGTGATAAAATGATGAATGAAAAAATTTTGTAGGTAAAATTGTTTGCCCAGGGGGGGGGGGGGGGGGACGCCCTCATTGCCCTCCCCCCCCCCCCCCTTGTATCCTCGCCTGGTACCCGTGTTATAATAATTTTTAAAGAAAATGATTGCAATCGGTCTTCAACTTTAATAATGAGTTGTGCTTTACTCTTCAGATGATATAACGGGTGAGGTACGAGCGGTGACCACAGTGGTGCTGATACAGGAAGAGTTCGTCATAGCAGCGGCCGCCGATATAGGACCCATGCCGAAACATGACTTCCGGTAGGTAGATATAGAGTTTAATTTACAATGTACAGTCGCCATCTGATTTATCAAAGCGGGCAAGGTACTCAAACATTTTGTAGCATCATTAAATTTCAATTAATTCGTTACCCTAAATACTAAATTAAATCAATAACAACATACCTTTTATCCATGCACTAAACACAGAATAAATAAACAAACACATAGACACACACTACACCCACGCACTCCACACACACACACACGCCCACACAAACACACTCACACATACACAAATACACTCACACCATTTTTTCGACAAGAGAAACATAAAAAAAAACCAAAATAAAAATTTATAATAAATAAAATGGAAAAGTACACATATTTCAGAAAAAAAAAAGATTTGTACATATGAGCAGCAGCAAAATGGGCCAAGGCTCAGTGCAGTTTTTGCCCGGAGGCAAAAACACTGATTTTCAGCCATCACCCACTCACTAGATGGCTCTGTAATATTAAATTTCGTACAGCGGGGCTATATACCGCGTAACTTTATGGATATGAACTTCATACGTTTTTTGGAACTTTAAGTCAATTTTATAAAAAAATAGCCACTATCAGTTCCTTATTTTGTGACGCTGGGTATAACTATAGCTAGCTAGCAACGTTCAACAGAACAAAGCAGCAAAAATCTATCAAAATAAGGAAATCAAATGACAGTTGAAGCCCATACCCATATCCATATATTTTAGCCGGTAGCCCCCCAGGTCGATATGAAAGCTATTATGTTGGTACAATGTATGGAAGTTGCCCCCCCCATAGATGTGTTTCGACACTACAATAGTAAAGGCGCATGTTGGTTGCAGCGACAACACCCGGGTGCTGCTAGGCGAGGCGTGGCACGGCAAGGAGCTTCGCGTCAGGAGCTACGTGATCCACCCGGAGTACGGGGAGACTGAGAACACCGTAGCCTTGGTGCAGCTGAAAGAACAAGTCAGACCGTGTGAGTTTCATCATTGGGAAGGCTATTTACAGGGACTTTGTATAGGACTTGCTTTTGGAATTAATAGAAACTTTCGTTTTGTAGTAAATATTATATTTTTGCTTTTTGTGACAACAATTGTATTTGAATGAAAATTGAAAAATCGATGTCATCGTGACACACATTTTAAAAAGTAGTAGTAATGAGAGCGCTTCAGCAAGGAGGCGCCAACATGCCGGCCCCCTTGAAGGCATCGGCTTCAATCGACACCGAGAGGCACCAGCTTCGAGACCGGGCGCCTGCAGGAGCCTGCGCCGGTGAACACGTCGACCACTCGCACAACGCCGTCGAGCCCCGGGTGCAGCGCACACACGCGGCCCATTAGCCATTTGAGAGGGGCCGTGGAGTCTTCCTTAATCACCACCAAGTCGCCAATGTTGATTGGTGGAGCTCTGGTAGTCCACTTGGAGCGTTGTTGCAGTTGCGATAGATACTCCTTGCTCCATCTTCGCCAAAATAGCTGTCGCAGTTGCTCGATCCTTTCATATCGTTGCCGTGCGTTGCCCGCGGAGTCAGTTGGCTCCGGTAGTGCGGTCAGCGGACGACCAATTAGAAAGTGACCAGGAGTCAATGGTTGAATGTCGTTTGGTGATGATGATAATGGCGTCAATGGACGTGAATTTAGAATGGCTTCGATTTGATAAAGTGTGGTAGTCAACTCCTCAAAAGTGAGATGAGCTGAACCAAGAACTCGTTTGAGATGATGTTTTGTGGATTTTACACTTGATTCCCACAAAGCGCCGAAGTTAGGACTTTTTGGTGGTATAAAATGAAATTGAACACCATCATTTGCAAAATCATCACATAATTTGGATTTGATGTCATTCCAACCCCCTACAAAATTGGTACCGTTATCACAATGAATGTGAGACGGTTTTCCTCGACGGGCAATAAATCGCTTGAGTGCCAAAATGAACGTGGCACTAGTCATATCGGACGCTAACTCTAAATGAATCGCCTTAGTCGCGAAGCATACAAACACACATATGTATGCCTTTATATGTTTCGCACCTCGACCTTTCTTACTGTTTATAACAATTGGACCAGCGTAGTCAATTCCAGTCACCGTGAAAGGAGCTGAAGCTTCGATTCTGGAAGGCGGTAAATCTCCCATAATTGGATAATTCACACGAGCTGCTAATTTGATACAAACGACGCACTTATGAACTACAGATCTTGCTATATTTCTTCCACTTATTGGCCAGTATCGTTGACGTACCTCTGCTAATAACAGTTGAGGTCCTGCATGCATCAGTCGACGGTGCTGGTCTTCAAATATCTTAATCGTGAGAGCATCGTGTTTCGGTAGAATTATAGGATGCTTAACGTCATAGGCTACTTTAGATTGCGATAGCCTTCCTTGAATGCGTAGCAAACCCTTTGAACAGAGAAAAGGCAATAGCTTGAAAAACGTATTTCTCGACAAAGATCCTTTCTGTTTAGACCTTAGCAAATGAATCTCCTTTGAAAAGTGTTTTGCTTGTACACTCTTGATTAGCACTGCAAGTGCAGAGTCTAGCTCATCACAAGATAGTGTTTCGTAATTACGCTGAACTGCATCAGATGTTCTGGCATTGCTAGTAAATCGCAAAACATAAGCCATTACTCGTTTGGCCTTAATCAATGTTGAACATCGATCGAGTATTGTTTCGGCAACAGAGTCTTGAGATTCACAGACCACGTTTGCAATTATCCGTTGTTCAGGCAACTCAACAGGATTGATGCACTCGTGAGTAGGCCATTTATGTTCCTCTAGTAACAGAAACGATGGACCTTGCCACCATAGCTGATGATTTTGTAGCGCGTCGGCCCTTATACCTCGAGAGAGGACGTCGGCCGGGTTTGCTTCACTAGCAACATATCTCCAAGTATGAGGAGCAGTAGCTTCTTGAATCTTTGACACTCGATTTCGTACAAACGTTTTCAAGTTGTTTGGTTGGGTTCGTAACCAACCAAAAACGATCGATGAGTCACACCAGAAAACAAATCTGTCGATCTTGAGTCTCAGAGAACCTTGTATTTTTTGACACAACTTAGATGCTGTCAATGCGCCACAAAGTTCTAGTCTTGGCAAAGTTGTAGACTTCAATGGCGCTACCTTTGCCTTCGCACAAAGTATATGAGAGTGGACTGTATCATTGGCCTCTATTGATCTGACATACGCACACGAACCATAAGCCAATTCAGAAGCATCGCAAAATATGTGAATTTCGACCTTACATGGCGAACCTTGCGATACAAATCTCGAAATAGCTATGGTATTGAGATGGCTTAATGTATTTACTATTTCATTCCAATCGTTTGTGATTTCACTGGGAACCTGGTCATCCCAGTCCACTTTCCATTGCCATAGCTTTTGCAATAGAACCTTCGTTTGAATGACAATTGGCGAGACCAATCCCAAAGGATCAAACACTTGCGCACTAGTAGCAAGAATTGTCCTCTTAGTGACAACATCAGATATCGACACTGCTATTTTGTAACCCAGTGTGTCGGTCTGACTATTCCGCAACAAACCTAATGTCTTGGAGACAGGAGACTCATTAAATGTGTATTTACAATCAGCAGCTATTTTTGCATTGGACAGATTTTTGAGAACAGTCACATTGTTCGACCTCCACTTTCTGAGTTCGAAGCATCCAGATAGCAGTTGGCTGCTGACTTCTTCACATATTCTGGTTGCTTCTTCTTCAGAATCAGCGCCAGAAAGCAGATCATCGACATAGAAATCGTGCTCAATAACAGTGCCAATCGATCGATCTTCACACTCGTCAGCAAGTTGCTTCAAGCATCTGATTGCAAGATATGGAGCTGAAGATGTGCCATATGTGACAGTATTTAGCTGGAAGATGGTGTATCGATCACTCTTGTTGTCACGCCAGATGTTCCGTTGCAGTGGTCTCTGCTCATCTCGCACCATGACCTGTCGGTACATTTTGGAAATGTCAGCAGAAATAACTATTGTATGTTGTCTGAATCTGAGCAGAATTGCCAAAATGTCATCTTGCACAACAGGCCCGACAAGTTGAATATCATTGAATGATATTCCATTAGACGTCTTGGCTGAAGCATCGAAGACCACCCTTAGCTTAGTTGTCAAGCTGTCTTCTCTGATTACTGCGTGATGTGGAAGATAGTAAGCAGTTTCCGTCTTGTTGTCTATTGCCACCTGTGACATATGACCCATGCTTTCATATTCATCCAAGAACTCCTTGTAGGCATCAAACTGTTTGGGATTCAAATGTAGTTTCCTTTCCAAAGACAGGAACCTTCTTTCGGCTATTTGGAAAGAATCCCCAAGTGCGCTTGCCTCTTGTTTCAACGGCACTTGTACGAGAAATCTTCCGTCTGTCAAGCGCTCAGTTGTTTCCTTAAAGATTTTTTCGCAAATGTGCTCTTCTTCGGACCATGGCTTGACTTCCGAAACCTCTTCCAGTTCCCAAAACTTTGTTAACTGCTCTTGGATGTCTATGGTAGATGCAAAATAGCACCTTAACTTTGATGACGCTGGAACACTTCCAGAGACTACCCATCCCAATTTGGTCTCTTGTAGAGTCGGCTGATTCTTTCCTAGGTGGATGCGCTTTGTTTCTATTAGGTTCCAAAAAATATCGGCACCTAACAGAAGGTCAATATCACCAGGAGTTGCGAATTCGGGATCAGCTAAATCCAAATCGGTGGGAATCTGAAATCCTTGAAGGTTCATCTTATATGCGGGTAAAGGCTCTGTTATGTACGGGATTACATAACAGTCAATTGCTGCGCGATACTCGTCATGGATGGATTGCAGTTGCAGCACGCACTTGTTTGCGATCGATGAAGGGCGATTGTTTAATCCGACCACCGTCGTCTTTACAGCCACCATGTCAGGCTGTAGGATCTTCGCCAGCTTTTCGGTGACGAAACATGATGTGCTTCCACAATCCAGTAAACACCGAACGTTGTGCGCGTTGCCATCCTTGTCAAATAACTTGACGCACGCCGTTGACAGTAGCACTTGATGAGTAGTTCTTGCTGTGGTAGTTACTAATTTGGAGTTCTCTATCTGTTCTTTAGGAGAGTTATCTTCGTCATTTGCGTGCAGTAACGAGTTGTGCCTCTTGTTACAAACTCTACAACTTGAATGTCTGCAATTGTTGACATTGTGTCCAACTCGAAGACAATTCTGACAGATCTTTAGCTTAGTAACTATTTCCTGTCGTTTAGTTATCGGCTCCTTGAGGAAGTCGACGCAATAATAGATTGTGTGGTCACCCTTGCATACCACACACTTCCACGGAGACTCGGAACCTTTGTTGACAGTCAAGAGCCCGCGATTGTGGTGAGGCTTCGATGGAGAAGGCTGCGGCTTGGTCTTGTTGTGCCCTTCCAAACTCTCCAACATATCAGCTCGTTGCTTGAGAAACTTATTGAGAGCATGATAATCGACCTTATCGAGAGAGCCGCGATGTTTTTCCCACTCCTTCAAGGTGCTGGAATCAAGCTTAGTTGTCATCATGTAGATTAATAGTGTATCCCAACCTTCAGTTGCCTCTCCTAGTGCCTTGAGCGAATGAAGGTTCTTGTTGAAGATGTCAACTAAATCACGTAGATCCTTTGACGTCTCACGTGGCTGTTTTGCGTCGAACAGAGTTTTAACATAATTGTTGACAAGCAACCTGTTATTGTCAAAACGTTCAAGTAAAATATCCCAAGCAATGGGATAATTACTCGTAGTCAGCTCAAGTGAGCTTATCAAGCTTGACGCGCTACCTTCTAAACTGGCTCGTAAATAATGAAATTTACTAATAGCATCTAGATCTTTATTGTTGTGCACCAACGAACAGAAGGTGTCCCTAAACTCGAGCCAATTTTGAAAGTTCCCGTCAAACTTGGAAAGGGATATTGTAGGCAGCTTTATTTTATACGGTCTAACATTAGGAGAACCGCTGTGCTGAACGTCCGTGCCGTCTTTGTCACCCGGATTGCACTTCACCACAGACTGGAACTGACTACCAAGGGAGCCTGACCGCGCGCGCTTGGGCAGAGCCACGAGAGCCCGAGCCCTAACCATTGCGTTGATAAATTTAGATTCAAAAGATTCGCGATCGATATATTGCTCGTCGGGGTTTTCACATAAACACTCGATTTGTAATTGAATTTCATCGTATTCAAGTGATAACGTTTCCATTTTTGACATGCGGAACTCAATTTCGTCCCTTTCCGCATCAGGCAATAATGTGTCAGAGGGATACTTAGAAATATGTTTTTCAAATATAGTTAGCCGTGCCTTAATTGAACCACGTTTTCTTTTAAATAGCTCCAATGAAGACGAATCGTTTGATAGTTTAGTGTTCGTTTCCATTATTGCGAAAACAAATCACGGCACAATCACAATCCAAAAATGAAAATGAATTTACGTATCGTGCGAAAATAAAAGTTACGTAGTATAGCCGGGACAAAATGATAACTACGGAATGAATGTAAAATGGAATGGACTCACTTTCTATTGGCCGTCAACAAACCACACCGCAGAGTTTCCCTGACCAGCTGGCGCTTTGGACCAGCAAACATTTGGTGATCGAGGAGTCTCGTTGTAGATATAGTCTGACAGCTGCAGAATACGATTCTTTTGCTAGTTTCGTATTTATCGTAGGTCCATACGGGTCTTGGGACCAAAAAAGATGTATAGGACTTGCTTTTGGAATTAATAGAAACTTTCGTTTTGTAGTAAATATTATATTTTTGCTTTTTGTGACAACAATTGTATTTGAATGAAAATTGAAAAATCGATGTCATCGTGACACACATTTTAAAAAGTAGTAGTAATGAGAGCGCTTCAGCAAGGAGGCGCCAACAGACTTTGAAGTGAAAACTTCTTTGGCCAACGCCGCCATGGGTAATAAATTTTAAAATTTGCGTCAGGGGTCACGTGACAGTCAGATCGTCAGATCGGACACGTGACCACTGTTACAAGGCAAAGGCAAAGGCAAATTTCGCCACCGTTTCTAAAGTTGTAATAGCTGAGCTAGAAAACGAGCGGCATTGGAGCCAGAAGACCCCGGTTCCAATCTAGTCCGTACTTTTTTTAGTCAAATTCCTTTTTTTTGTGTGAAAAAGTCTAGGGAGCCCTTTATCAAAGCAACTAATTCATCTCTGTATATTTTCTAAAAATGAACGGATTAAAAAATTAAGAATATCAAACATGCACAACGTTAATATTCAAGTTTTCACTTCTGCCGCGATCCTGACATGATGGATGGGGGATCCAGTGACAAGGATCCGATGGGGGGTCAGGAAGGGGGAATACCCACTAAACCCCTCAGTACTCACCGCCGCCGTTAGTAGGAGCCGCACTGTGGAGGGTCCGATGTGGCAATCTCCCCCTATTTACAGGGGATTTGCAGTAGGGAAAGAAAACGACCGTGTCATTGTCTCACAGTAATTTTATATTATCAGACACTATGAAGTGGGTCAAAAGTTTGCAAGATAGCTAATAGAACTTCGTTACGTTTCTTTCGTCATGCAACATCTTCCGTTAACGCTTTCAATGCTACCTACGCCATATAAAGTTTAAACAACTTAAGCCTCCGTTTAAGGGGCTGACTGACACGAGCCAACTAGCGCCGCCAATCAATTGGGTATTTGACTGTTGTTTAAATGTAGATATTTAATTGTGACATTCAGAAATATAACATTATTGAATAACAAATGTGAAAAAAGAAATTCAATCTGTATTATAACAAGCGAATTATGAGCTACTTAATTGTGACTCTAGCTATCTCTTTCTAAAACGAAATTTTCTATGGCGAGAGTATGGCGCTATATAAATGTGACGTCACGTTTCTATAGCGAGAGACGTCACGTTTCTATATTTGACAAGGAGAGAATATATATAGAATTATCCTTACTTCCTACTAATATTATAAATGTGAAAGTTTAGATGTTTAGATGTTTGGATGTTTGGATGTTTGGATGTTTGTTACTCAATCACGTCAAAACGGCTGAACGGATTTGGCTGAAATTTGGGACACAGATACTTTGTAGCCTGGAGAGGAACATAGGCTACTTTTTATCCCGGAAAAATGACAAATTCCCGCGGGATAACGTCCTGTAGTCCACGCGGGCGAAGCCGCGGGCGGAAAGCTAGTATATTATAAATGCGTCTCTGTCTGTCTGTGTGTTACACAATCACACCTAAACTACTGAACCGATTTAAATGAATTTTGGTACAGAGATAGTCTAGAGTCTGAGAAAGGACATAGGCTACTTTTTATTCCTGAAAAATATCAGCTTCCCGCGGGATAACGTCGTGTAGTACACGCGGGCGAAGCCGCGGGCGGAAGGCTAGTATTTCTATATATATTCTCTCCTTGTCAAATTAGAAAGTTTGATGCTCTATATCGCTGAAAATATGCAAGATATTTGAGAATAAATACCTGTGTTGTGTTGCTACTAATTAAATGAACATTTTAAGTCAATAAAAAAAATCAGTCAAATACCCAATTATATTTTATTTCTTATAAATAAGACAAATTTAAAAAAAAGAATCGGCCAAGATCTTGTGAATAACATCTAATTTACTAAATAATTTTACACCATTACAATGCGTTTAATAGTCTAGAAATGGGTTTGACTTTGAACGAAAAGTGGCCACTTTTAACAAAATCCTGTTTGAACATATTCTAAACTGTATAAAGTTATTCAATAAATGACCTTATTAACAAGACCTTGACCACATCCTTCTCTATAGGTAGAAGACGATAGAGAAGGCTGTGCGTGGCTGTGCCTTGTCCGATTCCTTTTTTTAGAAATAAGGCTTAATTAGAAGAAATAAAATAAAATCGATTGGCGGCGCAAATTGGCTTTTTCTATTATTCACAACGGGGTAGCACTTAGCCTTCACATACACACTGTTAAGTGGTGATAAGGCTAAAGGTGGAAGCGCACTACTCCCGGAATCCTCAATCACTGAGGCACTGGCTATCTTATCTCTAACTGCCGGAACACAAAAATGCTCGAAACATCATTGTTATGGCGTCAGCCTTAGATAAGATGGTGGTAGCTAGCCAGGCGGACTAAGAACAAGTCCTACCACCAACCAAACCGAATACCATAGAACCTAAAATCGGTGGTTAACCACTAGACCACAAGAGGCGGTACGAAACTAACTCGTGGGCCACACTGGAGCGACCGCGGGGCGCGGAGGCGACCTGCGGATCCGCAGGACGCGCGAACACGTACTATTCCCTCCGCCGGTCGCGCCAGTGTGGCCCCTCCCTTCCGTCTCCATATATTTGTTTATACCATACCTACTCTAAAAAGCTTATTTTATTCACGCAAAACAGTGAATAAAAAGGCCTTTTATTCACTGTTTTGTTTTTATTCACTATTTTGGTGTTTGAATTTGGAACACAAAAATATATCCGGTCTCTATTTCAATGCTTACACAAACTCCTTGCGCTAAGATTCGAAATTCAAAACTCTTTGGTGCAAATAAATTCTCGAGATTTGATTGGTCGATATTTGCGACAAGGAGTTTGGCATTAGATTAAAAACTGTTTTGTGTTCTTTGCTGCCTTTATAGATAAAAAAAATAGGGAATTGGCGCCAGTTCAAATACTTACTGTGAATTGTACGGACACAAAGTTTAGTGTCACTTTATAATAAATAAATATTGTTTCACAAGTTGACCACCCTAATGATAATTATAAGAAAATTACGCTTAATTTCAGTCATTGCTCTAATTTTAATGTCCATTTCAATTAATGTAACAATTCTTATTTCTTGATTAAATTTCTATTTTCGCTTAAATTATGTCTTTTCTCGTAGTCATGGTATAAAGTATAGTATGCAACTCCTGAATAAAGTAGGAATTTATATCGAGGGCCATGAATCACTCGCGTCGTTCAGGATTCTAACAAAAGAATCCTTCACTTGCTCGTGACTCATCTACGGCCCTCGCTTTAAATCCGTCCTTTATTCACTAGTTGCATAATATACTATTTTCCCGCTCAACGCGGACGCAAGACGCGCCGCTCCAGTGTGGCCCACGACTAAAACAGATGCCCGTTTTGTTCCAGCGGATATAAAGCCGGTGTGCCCGCCGCCAGCGCTGCTGAGAGATCCGGAGTTCTTCGTCATCAAGTTTAATGAGAGTAAGGAAGTGTTCATTAATTCTGTTTAGAGTCCGCGCTGCAACTCTTGTACCGTGACATTTGCAGAAACAAAGAAAAAAAAAACATTTAAGGCGTCTGTGTGCGTCATGCATGATTTGTAATATTTGAACTTGTACGCGTAGGTTCACTACGAACGGTGTCGCAGGCGCATTGCGATGTGTGCGGCAGCCTTTATTTGGTACATCTCATTAAGACGATACTCGGAAAAATTGTGCTGAAGCGAGATAGCAATGAGAAAACGACGCGCACGGGAGCGAGACCGATTTTGCAGATTAGGCAAAAAAACACAAAATCACTTCGTATTAAAAAACTACAGCGATTTAAAAAAAAATGCTTCTATACGATCCTCAATATTATTGGTGTCCACTAATTAAACCAATTTCCAATAGTGTAAGTAGCCCCATTTAAGAATAATCTTCAGTTTTCGTATATTTTAGAGGTCTTTTCGAAAAGAAAAAGTGTCGAGGCAAAATCATAAAATCGTGTTTTTGTAACTATACGATTCTAGATAAAGGTATGAAGAAATATATATCTTATTACCAGATTTGTAACAACTGTAACCGTCCTATAGTTTTAAATCAAAAAGTCCATATTTTTCCGAGTAGCGCCTTAAAATAAGATGAACTTAAATCACAAAAAGCGTAAGGTATGTCCCAAAACGGCCCGACTCAGCATAATGCAATGATGACCAGCGCTGATCTGCCGTCAGAACCACAGAACATGGAAAGATTTTTCTCTTAAATAGTTGCCGAATTGACTAGTTTTTGTATTGACTAGCATAGTTATGTCAAAGTCAGCCTAGTTCAGTAGGTATGGTAGGGTGGGGGAATCACTACATAGTATAAAACAAAGTCGCTTTCTCAGTCCCTATGTCCCTTTGTATGCTTAAATCTTTGAAACTACGCAACGGATTTTGATGCGTTTTTTTTAATAGATAGAGTGATTCAAGAGGAAGGTTTATATGTACTTTTTATCCCGATATTCCCACGGGAACGGGAACCACGCGGGTGAAACCGCGGGCGGCCGCTAGTCTGATATAAGCGAGTGTTTGTCATTTTAGGGGACATTCTTGTACTGGGCATTGATCTAGTGGAAACTCTTGTCACTTTGTGTAGCGACCTTAAGGGCAGGCGGTAAGTGAAACGCGTAAAACAGCTTGCAGGGTTTTAAACTTAGAGCATAGAATTAAGGACAGATATTACTTTAAAAAATATGATAGTGAACAGGAATAGTTACTTTACAATAACACCGTGGAAAATTTTAAATATTTTACTCACGTTAATGGCAAAAAAAACGCAATCTTCACTAAAAACAGCAAAATCAACGTTTTTTGTTTTAAAGATATTGTTAAAGAAAAATAATCTTTTTAATAATATTTAATGTTAAATTTAATGACAATGAAACATAGAATTGATTCACCGCGCCATATTTTCCGTTTTTTATATAAATTGAGAACAATCTGGCGTCAAAGATTGACAATTTTGAAGCGCGCTTCGCTCATACATTTTCGTATAGAACGCGAAGATAAATAAAACATTGTATAAATACAAGCCGCCCTAGCAGCAAAATTTAGTAAGCCCGCTGATTTCAAGGTGAGAGCATGTCGCTTTTTCTCAGCTTCTGACACTCGTAATGAGACTATCTGTACACAAACACTTTGAGCGGTGGTAAAGAAAAGGTAGGTAAAGGAAAATTTACAGAAATCCGAAAAGCGATACCAATATCAGGACATAATTAGTTTTCCACACAACAATTTGTTTGATACGTCATCACATTAGATATCTGGTCAAATGCTGGAGCCAGGAAGTGGCTGATGGAACTGCTCAGCAATTCAACGTACGTAACCACTTTGAGTCGTCTAGATGAAAACTCTGGTGCCAAGTAGTTTCGAAGGTCTGATGCTGGAGTCAGGAAGTGGTTGATGGAACTCTTCAACGATTAAACGTAACCACTTCGAGTTTGGGCTTGTTTGAATAGTCTTGATGAGAACTCTTCTGCTAAGTAGTTTCGAAAGTCTGATGCTGGAGTCAGGAGGTGGTTCATGGAACTCTTCAACGATCCAACGTAAACACTTCGAGTTTGGGCTTATTTGAATCGTCTTGATGAGAACTCTTGTGCCAAGTAGTTTCCAAGGTCTATTGCTGGAGCCAGGAAGTGGCTGATGGAACTCTTCAACGATTAAACGTAACCAGTTAATTTTTGGGCTCGTTTGAATTGTCCTGATGAGAACTCTTGACAAGAAAATAGCAACGCAATATTAAAAATATTAAAAAATCCAAGATGGCGGCCAACTTTTTTGTTTATGGGCCGATTTTGATGAAACGCGATTTATGGTACTATTTTGATAAGAAAACAGCAACGCAATATTAAAAATATTAAAAAATCAAAGATGGCGGTCAACTTTTTTGTTTATGGGCCGATTTTGATGAAACGCGGTTTATGGTACTATTTTGATAAGAAAACAGCAAAGCAATGTTAAAAATATAAAAAAATCCAAGATGGCGGCCAACTTTTTTGTTTGTGGGCCGATTTCGATGAAACTCGGGTTTTGGTACTATTTTGTCAAGAAAACAGCAACGCAATATTAAAAATATTAAAAAATCCAAGATGGCGGCGAACTTTTTTGTTTATGGGCCGATTTTGATGAAACGCGGTTTATGGTACTATTTTGATAAGAAAACAGCAACGCAATATTAAAAACATAAAAAATCCAAGATGGCGGCCTACTTTTTTGTTTATGGGCCGATTTTGATGAAACGCGGTTTATGGTACTATTTTGATAAGAAAACAGCAACGCAATATTAAAAATATTAAAAAATCCAAGATGGCGGCCAACTTTTTTGTTTATGGGCCGATTTTGATGAAACGCGGTTTATGGTACTATTTTGATAAGAAAACAGCAACGCAATATTAAAAATATTAAAAAAATCCAAGATGGCGGCCAACTTTTTTGTTTATGGGCCGATTTTGATGAAACGCGGTTTATGGTACTATTTTGATAAGAAAACAGCAACGCAATGTTAAAAATATTAAAAAATCCAAGATGGCGGCGAACTTTTTTGTTTAGGGGCCGATTTTGATGAAACGCGGTTTATGGTACTATTTTGATAAAAAAACAGCAACGCAATGTTAAAAATATAAAAAATCCAAGATGGCGGCCAACTTTTTAGTTTGTTTATGGGACTTTTTTGCCGATTTTGATAAAAGTTGATTTTTGGAACATGAAAACAGTAAAATTTACTTCAGACGAGAAACTCTTCAACAGTCATCAGCACTGACACGAAATGTTATATATGCATTCAATTATGGTGGGTGATCCTGCACCTAAGGTTGGCTCCGGACGCGAGACCTCTGCAATGGTCAATAGCAATGCCATGAAATTTTGTATAAGCAATCCTTTGTGATGGCCTGTTAAGTTCCTGATGGTTTGATTTAGTTCAACAGTAAAAATTAAATAATTATAACTAAAAAAATTCAATAATCAAAAAAATATTTATATTTTTTATTTATATTTTTTATTATTTTTATTTATATTTTATGAGTTAAAACTAAAAAGTTTACTAAATATTTAATTCAGATTGAAAGTATGCTGTTTTATATTTCTTAGCCTCCAAAGCTCCTTCGTCTCTATCAAAATAATCCCATATCACAATTACATATTTTATAACCCTGGAACTTTATATCATTTACTTACTGTGCCCGCGACTTCGTTCGCGTGGTATGGTGACTTTCGGCAGCATTTTTTATTTTTCGGCTTATTATTTTGCAAATACACTTAAGGTATAATCAAACGAGGGACTTTTGTCCCCGGCGGACAAAAAATCCCTGTACGTCCAAAATATGTCCTCCGAGGACTTGTCGTGGACTCAACGCATGCGGTGTGCGGTCATTTGTTGCACGGAAACGTACTTCACTATCGAGCGCTCAATGCAGACTAAAGTTCGTTGTGTGCGTTGTTGCGCCTAGTTACGTTCGTTCTATTTGTTTCGCGGACTACCGCGAACTTTTGTCCAGTCCAGTCTCTTGGTGTCAGCGGTAATTTAGCGGACTTTTTGTCCGCGGTACTTTTAGTTCCTCGTGTGCGTTATTCGACACAATTTGTAAGAGATCTATATCGATGGACAAAAAAGTACCCGGAGGACAGTCCGTCGTCTGATTAGGCTTATAGGCATATTCCCCGTTCCCCCACATACGCTGCGCTACGCCGCCGCCGCTCATTGTGTATAGTGCGCGGCGTTTGGCAAGTTTTTTACTTCCGTTAATTTCAGTTTCACATTTTGTAATGACTTCGTAAATCTTTGTATTTCTATTATCATTGTATTTTGTGGGCCGTAAGCTTTTTGTCGACGTCATTACACAAAAACTTTCATTCCCTATTTTTACCACCTGCTTAGTTTTCAATACTTACAGTAATTTTGCTTACTTCCGTTCCACCAATTTTAAATTAAAAGTTAGAATCGCACCGTCCTTTTTTTAATGCTCTTCTCTGTGCCATCTCTAGAAGCTACTATGTAAATGCAATCTGTGACATGGTCGAAGAAAAATGGAGATTTTTGTGGCAGTGAAAATTTAGTTTTATTTATTCGAACGCATCGAATTAGTAGACACCACCTTTAGAGTAAAATTTATACAAACTTTGAATGTCGTATTTATTTGTATCTAATCTAAAGCCTAAATAATAAGTTTAAGTTTCTAGCTTTAAAATTAATGTTATTTTCAGACAAATTTTCATCTCCTATTTCAACCCCTTACAAACCTTTTTTCGCATTAAAAAGCAGCCTATGTTCTTTCTCAGGCTCTACAAATACAAATACAAAATACAAATTCTTTATTTGCTAAAAATAGGGCTTTGATGTTACTTTGTTTCAATTTGTTCTTATCCTATTTAGCCATTTATATAGCATGCAAATGTCCTTGTTACAATTATTTATAATGAAAGTAAAGAAATAAAAGAATAATAATCCACAATGTCAAAGTCACAAATTACAAATAATAGTATTATATTATCTGTGATCACACATTACAAAATCATTAAAATTAAAATTTAAAAAAAATAAAATCTAAATGTCAGGATCACACAAGTATTCATTGCTAGTATAATAGGCTTTTTCTAACAAAAAAATATTAAGGTGCATTTTAAATTTCATTACATCATTTATTTTTTTTCGTAATATATTCGTATGTCCTTTGGTATTTTATTAAAAATTTTTGAAGCAATACCATAAATATTATTATGAAAAAGAGCAGTTTTGTGCGGTATTTGACGCAGTTTGTCTTTACATCTTGACGATGAATTTCTCAAATAAACACAAGTTAGACTTCTCAAAGAAACCTACTTCATGTTACTGCACGGCACTGTCATAATTTTTAAACCAAATTTCATTAAAAATCGGTTCAGTAGTTTAGGTGTGATTGCGTAACAGACAGACAGACAGAGTTACTTTTGCATTTAAAACATTTGTGTACGTAGTATGTACTATATTTCAATTTATATGAATTGTGTACTAATCACTGTTTCAAGCTTTTAAATAAAAGCGTGTTAAATTTTAATAACGGCAAAAGAGAGAGAAAAAACTAAAGTTAACAACCCTTTTTACCTTTACCTTACCGTTTTCTTGTCAAAATAGTACCAAAAACCGTGTATCATCAAAATCGGCAAACAATCAAAAAAGTTGGCCGCCATCTTAGATTTTTTAATATTTTTAATATTGCGTTGCTGTTTTCTCATAAAAATAGTACCAAAAACCGTGTTTCATCAAAATCAGCCCACAAACAAAAAAGTTGGCCGCCATCTTGGATTTTTTAATATTTTTAATATTGCATTACTGTTTTTTTTTACAAAATAGTACCAAAACCCGAGTGCTGTTAAAATCGGCCTACAAACAAAAAAGTTGGCCGCCATCTTGGATTTTTTAATATTTTTAACATTGCGTTGCTGTTTTCTTATCAAAATAGTACCATAAACCGCGTTTCATCAAAATCGGCTCATAAACAAAAAAGTTGGCCGCCATCTTGGATTTTTTAATATTTTTCATATTGCGTTGCTGTTTTCTTGACAAAATAGTACCAAAACCCGAGTTTCATCAAAATCGGCCCACAAACAAAAAAGTTGGCCGCCATCTTGGAATTTTTTAATATTTTTAATATTGCATTGCTGGTTTTTTTACAAAATAGTACCAAAACCCAAGTGCTGTCAAAATCGGCCTACAAACAAAAAAGTTGGCCGCCATCTTGGATTTTTTAATATTTTTAACATTGCGTTGCTGTTTTCTTATCAAAATAGTACCATAAACCGCGTTTCATCAAAATCGGCTCATAAACAAAAAAGTTGGCCGCCATCTTGGATTTTAAATATTTTTAATATTGCGTTGCTGTTTTCTTGACAAAATAGTACCAAAACCCGACTTTCATCGAAATCGGCCCACAAACAAAAAAGTTGAACGCCATCTTGGATTTTTTAATATTTTTAACATTGCGTTGCTGTTTTCTTATCAAAATAGTACCATAAACCGCGTTTCATCAAAATCGGATCATAAACAAAAAAGTTGGCCGCATTCTTGGATTTTTTAATATTTTTAATATTGCGTTGCTATTTTCTTGTCAAGAGTTCTCATCAAGACAATTCAAACGAGCCCAAAAATTAACTGGTTACGTTTAATCGTTGAAGAGTTCCATCAGCCACTTCCTGGCTCCAGCAATAGACCTTGGAAACTACTTGGCACAAGAGTTCTCATCAAGACAATTCAAACGAGCTCAAACTCAAAGTGGTTACGTTGATTTGTTGAGGAGTTCCATCAAACAGTTCATGACTCTAGCTTTCAGATCTTGGAAACTACTTGGCACAAGAGTTCTGATCAAGACTATTCAAACAAACCCAAACTAGAAGTGGTTACGTTGAATTGATGAAGAGTTCTATCAACCACTTCCTGATTCCAGCATCAGACCTTCGAAACATTTTGGCACAAAAGTTTGAATTGTTGAAGAGTTCCATCAACCACCTCCTGACACCAGCATCAGACGTAGGAAACTACTTGGCACAAGAGTTCTCATCAAGACTATTCAAATGAGCCCAAACTCCAACTGGTTACGTTGAAATGTTGAGGAGTTATTTTGACTGCCTGTCAGATGCTGCATCAGCCCCCAGATGTCAAACATGGCAAATGAAACGCATCAAATACGTAAAGTTACTTTCTGACAAAAAAAAACAGTTATTACTTTTTTAATTTTCTGAATTACATTTTTTCGTGCTAGGGCGGAGAAGTTTGTGTGCGTGAAGGCACACATATACAGATTAGCTTCGTCAATACCTACGCGCTGGCTTACAGCCGGCCCTTAAATAAAAAGTGTGATAACCCTGGTTTTATTATTCTCTAATAAGTTTATACCAGGGGCCCGTTTCTCAAAAGCTTGTAACTTGTAATATAAGCGGATGTCACTTTTTGACAGCTTTTGTTAGAAAGGGACTTCCACTTGTATTACAAGCTACAAGCTTTTGAGAAACGGGCCCCTTTGAGTAGCTCAAATGTGTAGGCAAGCTGTAGGTGGTTCTATAGGTGGTGTACATTTTTTTTTCAGATTACAATATACTGAAGAAACAGGTGATAGAAGTAGCTCACGTCCCTGGCAAGATGTGTAAGGACTTCTATGTTGCTGCGAATGTGAGCTCTTATAAACTATTTAAATTTGTTTCTCGTGTTCTGTGAACTGGTCATAGGGTTAACTGCCCTACTGTAGTGCTAGCACAACTTGTGCAAAGTGATGTCTTTATTTTAAAGAAACCCACGGTCTAATTGTGAAAACCGAATTATACATTTAATTTCATATAAGTACCATCTTTTATTTCTGAACTCTTGCTCTCCGGTTCTTCTAGCCGAGAGCGTTTCAGTGGCGCCCAACGTGGGGCGCGACAGAGTGTCGCGGCCTAGCACTGCTGTTCTGTTGGTATCATTTGATTGAATCAGGCGTCACTTGGCGGAAGTCCCTAACCATTGTGAAAAATAAATATATGTAGCTTTCTACCGCAAATAATCACAAAACTTGCACCTTCACCGATCACACTACTCTACACGTGTTTCGCCCCAACCCGGGGCATCCTCAGGAGATGTTTGTCCGTATGCAATCCAGCACCGAATGACATTGATGGTCATTCGGTGCTGGATTGTCACAACTGTTGGTATCAGTCCTAGTATTGGTATTGGTATTGGTGGATTTGAGAATTGATTTTGAATATTGCTGACATTCATTTTTTATCAGTTTCACTCGAATCTACATGTCAGATTTTTGTGATTGTATGTTGTATTATTAGTATATTTATTGTTAGCTTACATTTAATAAATTAAGCAATATATTAGTATCTATGTATGATATACAATACAAGCTGCGATTGGGCTGAATTGATTTTTTTATGTCATCTGCAAAAAGTGAATTTAAGTATGTTCAAAATAACAACAAAAACATTTAAAAAATGAAAAAGTGAAGTTTCTTTCATAACTTTACACATAAAGAAAAAGACAAAGACAGAGTTTTTAAAAAGATCCTGCACTTAAGGCTGGCACAGCCTTAAGGGCAGGATCTTCAGATCTTCAGGAGTAAATATCAGTCTGCACACTTAACTAGCGCCGCCATTGAATAAAAAATCATAATGCTTAAAAAAAGACGAAATTGTAAATTATCTCTCTGCAGTGCATTCCAAAGAAGCTTTGTAGTACTTTTTATCGCTTAAAGGATATTTGTTAGCCTGTCGTTTAGTTTAATTCAGTTTTTATGCGAAAAGTGGCCACTTTAAGCAATAAAACTCTATTAAACTAAACGACAAGCTAGAAAATATAGATAAAGCAATGTACCACAAAGCTTCTTCGGAGTGCACTGCAGAGAGATAATTTTCAATTTGGTCTTTATTTAAGCACTATGATTTTTTTTTCAATGGCGGCGCTAGTGTTCAAACAGACTGCACAGCCTTAATAGCTCCTGTTGTTGTTCAGCTGTATGCAAAGCGCATGCGACCGCCGCATGTGGCGTGCGCTGTGGCGACGCACAACAGCAGCGTGTGCGTGTGGCACGCGGGCGCCGCACTCGTGGCGCGCGACGTGTGGGGCCGCTGGCAGCTGGTGAGTGACGTCATCAGGGCGCACGTGGCGTGCGTGTGGCACGCGGGCGCCGCACTCGTGGCGCGCGACGTGTGGGGCCGCTGGCAGCTGGTGAGTGACGTCATCAGGGCGCACGTGGCGTGCGTGTGGCACGCGGGCGCCGCACTCGTGGCGCGCGACGTGTGGGGCCGCTGGCAGCTGGTGAGTGACGTCATCAGGGCGCACGTGGCGTGCGTGTGGCACGCGGGCGCCGCACTCGTGGCGCGCGACGTGTGGGGCCGCTGGCAGCTGGTGAGTGACGTCATCAGGGCGCACGTGGCGTGCGTGTGGCACGCGGGCGCCGCACTCGTGGCGCGCGACGTGTGGGGCCGCTGGCAGCTGGTGAGTGACGTCATCAGGGCGCACGTGGCGTGCGTGTGGCACGCGGGCGCCGCACTCGTGGCGCGCGACGTGTGGGGCCGCTGGCAGCTGGTGAGTGACGTCATCAGGGCGCACGTGGCGTGCGTGTGGCACGCGGGCGCCGCACTCGTGGCGCGCGACGTGTGGGGCCGCTGGCAGCTGGTGAGTGACGTCATCAGGGCGCACGTGGCGTGCGTGTGGCACGCGGGCGCCGCACTCGTGGCGCGCGACGTGTGGGGCCGCTGGCAGCTGGTGAGTGACGTCATCAGGGCGCACGTGGCGTGCGTGTGGGGCCGCTGGCAGCTGGTGAGTGACGTCATCAGGGCGCACGTGGCGTGCGTGTGGCACGCGGGCGCCGCACTGGTGGCGCGTGACGTGTGGGGCCGCTGGCAGCTGGTGAGTGACGTCATCAGGGCGCACGTGGCGTGCGTGTGGGGCCGCTGGCAGCTGGTGAGTGACGTCATCAGGGCGCACGTGGCGTGCGTGTGGGGCCGCTGGCAGCTGGTGAGTGACGTCATCAGGGCGCACGTGGCGTGCGTGTGGGGCCGCTGGCAGCTGGTGAGTGACGTCATCAGGGCGCACGTGGCGTGCGTGTGGGGCCGCTGGCAGCTGGTGAGTGACGTCATCAGGGCGCACGTGGCGTGCGTGTGGCACGCGGGCGCCGCACTCGTGGCGCGTGACGTGTGGGGCCGCTGGCAGCTGGTGAGTGACGTCATCTAATTCTAAAGTCAAAGTTGAAAGTTGGAGTGGAAAGTCAAAGTCAAAGTCAGAGTAGAAAGTCAAACTAAGAGTATTTAATTTTAATTTTAATTTTAATTTTTTAAGTAGAAAGTTAAAGTCAAAATTGAAAGTCGAAGTCAAACTTAGAGTAAAAAGTCAAAGACATAGTTGAAAGTCAAGGTCAGAGTAGAAATTCAAAGTCGAAATTTAAAGTTGAAGTCAAAGTCGAAATTTAAAGTCAAAGTTGAAAGTCAAAGTCAGAGTAGAATTTCAAAGTCAAAGTAGAAAGCCGAAGTCAAAGTCCGATTAGAAAGTCGAAAGTCAAAGTAGAAAGTCGGTGTTAAAAGACAAAGTTCAGTCGAAACTGATACCAAAAAAAATTGTTTTATGAATTGAATAGTCGTTTAGAGTTATGATAAAACAGCCCCATAATTATGATTAGGTTTTAATAGTAATTTTCAATGACAATAATAAAATATCTGTACTTATTTTAACCTTCGTTTCAGGTGTTATTTTGTTGATCGAAGATTTTTACAGTTAAATGTCTTATCGACTATTTTCTAGTTAGGGCTGGGCGTGCGCGGGCCGGGCTGTGGCGCGCCGGCGCGCTACCTGGACATGATGAGCTACTACCCCTGGGTGGAGAACAGCCTCGCCAAGTTCCGACAGCTCACCATATCCAAGCTCAGCAAGCAGAAATACGTCCTCAGAGCAAGTAAGATGGATTCCCTCTTAACGCGCTACCTGGACATGATGAGCTACTACCCCTGGATGGAGAACAGCCTCGGCAAGTTCCGACAGCACACCATATCCAAGCTCAGCAAGCAGAAATGCGTCCTCAGAGCAAGTAAGATGGATTCACTTTTAACGCTTGCATTGCTGTCATTGGAGGATTTACCAGTAGGCTGAGTAGGATTTTTGGGTGGCGGCAAATTTCCCGCATATTTGTAAATGTCACGCACGTCATGTAAGTACCTCGTATTATGCAGGCGCGGATAATGAGGATCAACAACGTTTTTTATTTTGAATGCAGTTTAAAAGACAATGACAAATCCAGAAAATCATGAATATACAAAAGAAATAGAATTGGCCCTAATATACTCCCTTGCGGAATACCGTACTTGTTTTCTTTAAACTCTGGTAAATGAGATATTAGCTCATTTTCTGAGACTTTTTTTGTAACAACCAATTGTCGTCGATTCGTCAAGTATGACTTAATCCATTGGAGTGGTAACCCTCTAATCAATTCAAGCTTATGCAATAGTATTCTATGTGAGACAAAGTAGAATGCCATAGATAAATAAAAAAAGCGACCTGTAGTCATATTATTATTATTTATACTTGTTAACACTGAGCGTATTAAGTTAAATACAGCTAGTATTGTAGACTTTTGCCTTTGAAAGCCGAATTGAATTGCATCAATGGGCGATATTCTGAAAGCTCAAGGAACGGAACGTTATAAAGTTCTCTTCAACGTGACTTTTGTTTCATAAAACGAAACGTTTTGTTTAAGTCAGATTTCATTGTTTTTCATCACCAAACCTCCCGAACGGGCTAAATATAAAAACCTCAACAAGAACTGAAAAATTTACCTACTTATTTCGTTTCTGTTTCTCATCAGAACTTATGTTTGTCCACGGTTCACGAATTTCTAAATGATTATTTTTGACTTAAATCAGGTGTATTCCAGTCCAGGTTTCATTAAAATAATTTCAGTAGTATATTATTGCAATAAAAGTCATTCAGATACAACACCAGAGGTAAAATAAAGATGTACTTACATACTTCGTTCAACGCCATCTAGTGAAGCTTTTGGTAGCTTTTATTTTTTAAATGGCGTATCAGAAAATCGCTCATTCTATTAAATTTATATAATTAAAAAGTAATATTTTTATATATTTTTTATCCACAATGGGGTAGCACTTAGCCTTCATCACACCCGATGTTAAGTGGTGATAAGGCTGAAGGTGGAAGCGCACTACTCCCGGAACACTCAATCACTGAGGAACTGGCTATCTTGTCTCTAACTGCCGGAACACAATAATGCTGAAAATATATAATTGTTATGGCGGCAGACTTAGATATGACTTGTTAAGACTGAGCGTATTAAGTTATATACAGCTAGTATTGTTAACTTTTGCCTTTGAAAGCCGAATTGATTTGCATTAAATATATAATTTATGCATATTTCAACTTTTTCGCTTGTGATATCTTCATGCAATCCTTAAATCTTTCAGATAGACTACATTAATGAAATAATGCAAGTTCCCTATTATATTAAATTTAAATAAATTGTAAGGTAAAAGTAGCTAAGATTCAACATGAATGTTGCCTCAACTTACATGGCCGTTTGCAGGCAGCGTGGAGGAGGGCGAGTCCGGCGACAGGCACATCATGCGCTACGGCGCCTGCGACGAAGGGGAGAAGATCAACCTCGTGTACCGCGACCAGATCACGCTGTGGACCGACAACACGCAGTACCAGTTCATGAACTACAACGTAAGTAGATACGGCAGGTAGCTAGAGTGACGTCACGATGGGGAGGTCAACCTCGTGTACCGCGACCAGATCACGCTGTGGACCGACAACACGCAGTACCAGTTCATGAACTACAACGTAAGTAGATACGGCAGGTAGCTAGAGTGACGTCACGATGGGGAGGTCAACCTCGTGTACCGCGACCAGATCACGCTGTGGACCGACAACACGCAGTACCAGTTCATGAACTACAACGTAAGTAGATACGGCAGGTAGCTAGAGTGACGTCACGATGGGGAGGTCAACCTCGTGTACCGCGACCAGATCACGCTGTGGACCGACAACACGCAGTACCAGTTCATGAACTACAACGTAAGTAGATACGGCAGGTAGCTAGAGTGACGTCACGATGGGGAGGTCAACCTCGTGTACCGCGACCAGATCACGCTGTGGACCGACAACACGCAGTACCAGTTCATGAACTACAACGTAAGTATAGGAAGGATGTCTCAGTAAGAGTGCACTTTTTCATTTAAGCATAAAAACAAGTATTTTTTGAGAGAGTTGTAATATTTTATTGGATTATAAAGAAGACATGTTCCGTTTACTTATGAGATAAAATATCTGTCATATGGCCCCCACGGCTCTGATAAAAGGCCATTTCTCTTTTCATGAAGTCCATGACTTTTTGACAGAGATGTGGATGTATCTCAGCGATGGCGCGTTGGCTCTGATTTGAGCTCAGGAATTGTTTCTGGTTTATTCGAATAAACCAGATTTGAGCTCAGGAATTGTGAAACAATTGCTGAGCTCCAAATCCGAGATCCAACACGACATCCGACACAACTCTCTCAAGAAATACGTGTTTTTATTTTTAAATGAAAAAGTGCTCTCTTACTGAGATACTCTTTAGATACGGCAGGTAGCTAGAGTGACGTCACGATGGGGAGGTCAACCTCGTGTACCGCGACCAGATCACGCTGTGGACCGACAACACGCAGTACCAGTTCATGAACTACAACGTAAGTAGATACGGCAGGTAGCTAGAGTGACGTCACGATGGGGAGGTCAACCTCGTGTACCGCGACCAGATCACGCTGTGGACCGACAACACGCAGTACCAGTTCATGAACTACAACGTAAGTAGATACGGCAGGTAGCTAGAGTGACGTCACGATGGGGAGGTCAACCTCGTGTACCGCGACCAGATCACGCTGTGGACCGACAACACGCAGTACCAGTTCATGAACTACAACGTAAGTAGATACGGCAGGTAGCTAGAGTGACGTCACGATGGGGAGGTCAACCTCGTGTACCGCGACCAGATCACGCTGTGGACCGACAACACGCAGTACCAGTTCATGAACTACAACGTAAGTAGATACGGCAGGTAGCTAGAGTGACGTCACGATGGGGAGGTCAACCTCGTGTACCGCGACCAGATCACGCTGTGGACCGACAACACGCAGTACCAGTTCATGAACTACAACGTAAGTAGATACGGCAGGTAGCTAGAGTGACGTCACGATGGGGAGGTCAACCTCGTGTACCGCGACCAGATCACGCTGTGGACCGACAACACGCAGTACCAGTTCATGAACTACAACGTAAGTAGATACGGCAGGTAGCTAGAGTGACGTCACGATGGGGAGGTCAACCTCGTGTACCGCGACCAGATCACGCTGTGGACCGACAACACGCAGTACCAGTTCATGAACTACAACGTAAGTAGATACGGCAGGTAGCTAGAGTGACGTCACGATGGGGAGGTCAACCTCGTGTACCGCGACCAGATCACGCTGTGGACCGACAACACGCAGTACCAGTTCATGAACTACAACGTAAGTAGATACGGCAGGTAGCTAGAGTGACGTCACGATGGGGAGGTCAACCTCGTGTACCGCGACCAGATCACGCTGTGGACCGACAACACGCAGTACCAGTTCATGAACTACAACGTAAGTAGATACGGCAGGTAGCTAGAGTGACGTCACGATGGGGAGGTCAACCTCGTGTACCGCGACCAGATCACGCTGTGGACCGACAACACGCAGTACCAGTTCATGAACTACAACGTAAGTAGATACGGCAGGTAGCTAGAGTGACGTCACGATGGGGAGGTCAACCTCGTGTACCGCGACCAGATCACGCTGTGGACCGACAACACGCAGTACCAGTTCATGAACTACAACGTAAGTAGATACGGCAGGTAGCTAGAGTGACGTCACGATGGGAAGATCAATCTCGTGTAACGTGACCAGCCCCTGTAGACCTATTATCGAATTCGCCAGTAGAATAGAAAGAGAATGTATGGGATTGACATTAGCGGTCACGTGACATTTCGATCGTTAATGTCAATCCCATACATTTTGGCGAATTCGATAATAGATAGCCACTTGTCTAGGGAGGCTGATCCTTTGATTCGCAAAGTTATTTATTTATTTATTTACTCTGCAGATGACGATCTTCGAAGATGTGGAGTACACTTGCCTAACACTGGAGCTCATCAACGCGTCCGCAACGTCCGAGATGCGCGTCACGCACCAATGCCCGCGAACTGACGGCGCGCCCTGCTACTCCTACCGAGGTACGATGTAAATAATAATAATAAATAAATAACTTCTCACAATCACACCAATTTCTAAGCCCATGGTAATTTCATTAAGAAACTGTGTCATGGAAAACTTGATAACGGATAAATATATACTTAAATACTTTTTTTGTTGTAAATACATACTTAATATACATAGAAAACACCCAGACCAAGACAAATAGACATGTTCATGTACACAAATATTTGTCTTGTTCGGGAATCGAACCCGAGACCTCTGGCGCAGAAGGCAGGTAGCTGACCCCTGCGCCAAATCGGTCGTCAAAGGTACGTCAGAGGTACGTTTGTTGTTTCGTTGTCACTAGTTCCGGTGGAAGTAGTGACACCCGCGCACCGACAGCGCCCTGCTACTCCTACCGAGGTATAAACATGTGGAGTACACTTGCTGCTACTCCTACCGAGGTACGAACATGTGGAGTACACTTGCTGCTACTCCTACCGAGGTATGAACATGTGGAGTACACTTGCTGCTACTCCTACCGAGGTACGAACATGTGGAGTACACTTGCTGCTACTCCTACCGAGGTATGAACATGTGGAGTACACTTGCTGCTACTCCTACCGAGGTACGAACATGTGGAGTACACTTGCTGCTACTCCTACCGAGGTATGAACATGTGGAGTACACTTGCTGCTACTCCTACCGAGGTATAAACATGTGGAGTACACTTGCTGCTACTCCTACCGAGGTATAAACATGTGGAGTACACTTGCTGCTACTCCTACCGAGGTATAAACATGTGGAGTACACTTGCTGCTACTCCTACCGAGGTATAAACATGTGGAGTACACTTGCTGCTACTCCTACCGAGGTATAAACATGTGGAGTACACTTACTGCTACTCCTACCGAGGTATAAACATGTGGAGTACACTTGCTGCTACTCCTACCGAGGTATAAACATGTGGAGTACACTTGCTGCTACTCCTACCGAGGTATAAACATGTGGAGTACACTTGCTGCTACTCCTACCGAGGTATAAACATGTGGAGTACACTTGCTGCTACTCCTACCGAGGTATAAACATGTGGAGTACACTTGCTGCTACTCCTACCGAGGTATAAACATGTGGAGTACACTTGCTGCTACTCCTACCGAGGTATAAACATGTGGAGTACACTTGCTGCTACTCCTACCGAGGTATAAACATGTGGAGTACACTTGCTGCTACTCCCACCGAGGTATAAACATGTGGAGTACACTTGCTGCTACTCCTACCGAGGTATAAACATGTGGAGTACACTTGCTGCTACTCCTACCGAGGTATAAACATGTGGAGTACACTTGCTGCTACTCCTACCGAGGTATAAACATGTGGAGTACACTTGCTGCTACTCCTACCGAGGTATAAACATGTGGAGTACACTTGCTGCTACTCCTACCGAGGTATAAACATGTGGAGTACACTTGCTGCTACTCCTACCGAGGTATAAACATGTGGAGTACACTTGCTGCTACTCCTACCGAGGTATAAACATGTGGAGTACACTTGTTGACCTGGAGCTCATCAACGTCCGAGATGCGCGTCACGCACCAATGCCCGCGCACTGACGGCGCGCCCTGCTACTCCTGCCAAGGTATAAATACGCTTGTTGACTTAGGGTTGCTAGGTTTTTTTTTTGCAGAGAATCGGGACATGCACTTAAGGTTGTGCCAAAGAATACTATAATATTACTAACGTAAAGAAGCGACACTCACCTCCCCCCGCCAATTCATTTCCCCCGCATTGAGATAGTAAACCGAGGAGTAAACGTCACACGTTTGTCGGTTGTCTTGTCAGTCAATCAGTCAACAAGAATGTAACCAAGTCAACGATGTCGTTATATTTCGTAAGCAAACTTCGATTTGAGGATCGTGCGATATAACCTTGCAGTGGCGTTCGTATATGCAGTTGAATCGTAGATGATTGATATCAAATTTAATATTAACAGAAAACAAATACCAATACGAATTGTTTGACCAAATAATAAATGTTATGATACGATTAAATTCTATGAAATTAGAGGATCTTTTATTGATTTGATTTAACTTTCATTAGGTGCAAGTATTGGATTAAAGAAATTGGTCGAATGGACTTAAGGCGCTACTCGGAAAAAGTATGGACTTTTTGATTTAAAACTATAGGACGGTTACAGTTGTTACACATCTGGTAATAAGATATATATTTCTTCATACCTTTATCTAGATTCGTATAGTTTCAAAAACACGATTTTATGATTTTGTCTTGACACTTTTTCTTTTCGAAAAGACCTCTAAAAATACGAAAATTGTAGATTATTCTTAAATAGGGTTACTTACGCTATTGGAAATTGGTTTAATTAGTGAACACCAATAATATTTAGGATCGTATAGAAGCATTTTTTTAAATCGCTGTAGTTTTTTAATACGAAGTGATTTTGTGTTTTTTTGCCTAATCTGCAAAATCGGTCTCGATCCCGCGCGCGTCGTTTTCTCATTGCTATCTCGCTTCTGCACAATTTTTCCGAGTATAGCGTGGAGACACTTCATACTAGTTATTTTGTTTGCGAACTTCATTTCCCTAATTCTGACCGCGCAAAAAGAGTGTCTAAGAAAAATGCAGCCCCTACCCTATTATTACTGCAGCCAGAAGACTCATCTGGTACTCGTATTTACATCAAAATTTACTCAAACTGATAATAGCCTTTTAGAGTACTTGCAAATCTCAAACATCAACAGAAATTCCAAGTACAAGTACTTCACAGGTGTCACACTCAGTGCAGAAAACACAGATTTTAAGTGAAAATTCACCCCGGAAAAGGAAGTTGCGGCTTGACTTTAAATCAGAGGCTATGAAACGAAGATTATTGGAATCGTCGGTAATAGGAAACCCCAAGTAGGCTGATATGTCACCTCTGCCAAAAAAAATATTGATGCTCAAAAAGTATTTAAAACGAAAGTCTCAGGGAAACAAATGACCAAGAGTAATAATGTTTGCATTAAATATATATTTATATAGTATTTGGCGCAGTGGATAGCGCACTTGGCCTGCGATCGTTGAGGTTAAGCAACTTTCGCAATGGTCGGTCACGGGATGGGTGACCAAAAAACTTTTCATCTCGAGCTCCTCCGTGCTTCGGAAGGCACGTTAAGCCGTTGGTCCCGGCTGCACTTGCAGTCGTTAATACCCACCAATCCGCACTGGGCCCGCGTGGTGGGTCATGGCCCATTCTTCTTATCCATCCATAAGGAAGGCCAGTGCCCCAGCAGTGGGGACATTAAATGGCTGATGATGATGATGATTTATTTATTTATAAAAATATAGTATTTATTTTTCCTTCAATAAAAAGTATGGCTTACTACAGTCTGTGACTGTGACAACAGTCACATTTCTTTCATTAGCCATGTTTAAAAAATTTGAGCCTTGATCTGATACAAAGGCTACATTACATGAACTCCAATATTTAAAATTTGTGAAATAACATGATCTAACCACGCACTAAGTTCTTTGTAATTTTTGCTTTGAGCCAAAAAACAGTATGCGATTGGTTGTTTCCAATTTTAATGTATAACTCTGGCAATGATTACAAAAGCTTGCGTTGCTGGTTCTCCAGTTTGTGTCCCGTCAATCTCATGAAAACCTATAATCTTATCCTTGTTAATTTGATGATATAAGTACCGTTTTAATGAAATTTCGTCAGCGCAAATAATGCAGTATTTTTCTGAGTCTTTTAATATTTTAATTTGGTCTCTAAACATTGTGAAACGTTAGGTGAAAATTTTGTATCAATGTTGATATTCATTCGGCGCAACGTCCTTTCGCTTGGCATGTTTAACGTTTGCTAAGACTCTTTATGCTAATGGACTGGCAATATTAATTTAAAGCAAATAACTGTAAATCTTTAGTGTTTCTATTGCCATGACTGTTTTGTTTTAGACGGGTTTGAAAATTGATATTTTTTTGTAATTGAGAGGACATATTGGTATCTTTTTGAGATGCACATTCTTGCCGAGTATCCAAATTTTTTCGTCTTTTGCACTCTGTTTATAAGTCACTTAACAATTTCCTTTTACGTGGTGTGTTGGCTGACAAAGGACTTTGTGCACGATGTATAGGCCGTTTGGCTTAACATGCACATTATTTAAGCAATAAAACTATATGTTTGGAAGTTTACACTACGAAGAAACTATTTATCATTTTTGTTTTGTGTCAAATAATAAAAAGCTTAGAAACAGACAGACAGAAGCGAAGAGCGACTTTGTTTTATACTATGTAGTGATAATTAAAGACAATTTTATTTGTTGGATTCATTTCATTTTTTATTAAATTAGTTAGTAGGTACCGTACGACAGGTGCGTTTCTGAAGATTTCAATACAAAGTACATTGTGCCATTCACACGGTGTACGGGCAAGCGCCGTACAGTTTGTCACATCAGCACTTTTACGCCACATGCACTAATTTAGGTCATTCATCAACTCAGTACGTGTTCGAATATCATAGCCGTCGCGCACTCTCATATCATTTTAATTTTAAGACGTTTTTATATCAATATATCAGTTTTTTTACATTTATCAAATAGTTTAATTTATCAATCATTATCAACTATCACTAAAAGAGTGTATAAACCATACATTCTTTTTGGTCCTTCGTAAAAGGGCCTCGCGAGTGACTCAGTGGAAACGTGGACGTATAAAACGTGACTCTGTGTCGCAAGTGAGGTGAACTATCACCTATCACTGAAGTTATCGAAGACATCAAGCAGCAAAAAGGCGACCCACCCAAGGACTATCCTTCTTGGGTTCGTGAGTACCAGCAACATCAAGTAAGCCGTATCATTTCCTTTACTCTATTCAATAGCACCACAGCGAGATGGTCACCATGGAAGATTTACTTTGCACTCAAGATCAACTATCATCGGGTATAGAACAGGTATATACTAATTTCAAAAAAGACGGTTCAGATAGGAAGACTCCTGATTATATCAAACGTCGCCTTGACACACTAGACAATTACTGGCAGGAATTTCAAACAAATCATATTAGGCTATGTGAGGTCGATGATAAGTCTCATCATTATTTTACATCAAAGCAATATGAAGCTGTACGTGAGAGATTCTCAGCTATAAGAACAACAATCCAGAATTATCAACCGAAAGATGAAAGTAGGCCTTCTACACCGATCATTAAACCAGCGGCACCCATGACCATGCCGTCTACCACTCCGTATAGGTCGTCTGATCAGCACGTTTCATCTCGCGCTCAAGGTTCGAACAGTAAAACAGATGAAATGTTGCGCAAACAAAGCAGCAACTTTAAGGCGTTTGAACACACCCTGTCTAATATATTATTGGATACTATCACCGAAAAGTGGGAATTTGATCATTTATTACGTACGGTTCAAGCTCGTTGGCAGGCCATAGATTCGCTTCACTGGGAGCTGGACAGCGAATTAGGTGGCAGAAATACAGAATATGAAGCAGCGTACTATAAATATGAAAGAAGTTATAATAATGCTATCAAATCAATTAATAAAAAAATATGGTCCGTATCCCACCGCGAACAGTCGACGCCCCATATAGAATTACCTGTATTCACTGGTAGTTATCACCAATGGACCTATTTCAAAGATCTTTTTGTCGAGACAATTCATAACAACCCATCACTTTCAAGCGCTCAAAAAATGCAATTTTTGAAATCAAAGGTCAAGAGTGAGGCCGAGCGACTGATTCAACATTTACCTATTTCATCTGATAATTACTCTGTTTGTTGGGATATCTTAACACATAGATATGACAATAAGAAATTGATTTTGAACTCGCATATTGACATTTTGTTTAGCATACCGGCCGTTCAACAAATATCAATAAGCCATTTAAAAAGGATTCACGATACAACACGTGAAACCCTTAATGCTATCAAAAACCTGGGTGTGACAGTCGATTCGTGGGATCCACTTCTTATTTACATTTTGTGCCAAAAATTAGACACAGATACTCATAATGAATATGTAGCGTCTGTAAAGCAGCCAAGAGAAATACCCAACATATCTGACTTTTTAGAATTTTTGGAGAGTAAGTTCACCACTTTGGAGTCATCAAGACGTAAACAGGAACCCTTAATTAAATCAACTACAATGAAAAATAATAATCATTTTCCTTCAACTTCAAAATATCAGAAACCAACTTTTAATTATAACAATAAGCAGTCATTTTCGCCGCAGGGACGTTCAATTTCGCAATCATTTTATAACAAAAATGTTTATGCTACAAAACTTTATAAATGTCCAATTTGTAAAGCTGATGATCACGCTGTATTTTACTGTAAACAATTTTTAGATATGAAACCTTTACTGAAACGACAGACTATTAACAAATTCAACATATGCCAAAACTGTCTTTATTGTCATTATGGTAAGGCATGCATTTCTGAAAAACGGTGTCGTGAATGCAATCAGGCGCATAACACACTACTACACGAAGCATTTACGCAATCAGAGCGCACGTCTGGCGCGACGTCCGCAAAATATCGCCCGGACATTGACACGAAACCTGTAACTTCGCAAGCGGTTCGTAGCAACTCGCACGTGTCTATACAAGGCGAAACCCCGGAGGTGCTTTTAGCGACAGCTGTTATAAAGGTACAAACCAGTGATGGTACTTATATCAACTTACGAGCCTTACTGGACCAGGGTTCCCAAACATCACTCATCACGGAGAATGCCGCGCAACTGTTAGGGATGCCTCGTCGTAAATGCCAGGGGGTAATATCAGGAATAGGTGCAAAGGAAAGCAGTTGTAAGGGGATTATACGCATCCAGTGTCTATCAAACAATGACGATTTTGAATTTGAAACAGACGCCATCATTATGAACAATTTAATCAAAAATTTACCAAGTCATTCATTTAGCAAACCATCATGGACATTTTTAAATAATTTAAATTTAGCTGACCCCGAATTTTATCATAGTCGCCCAGTAGATTTGTTACTAGGAGCTGATATTTATTCGATTATACTTTTGGAAGGCGTATGCAAAATGAGTAATGACTCACCCCTTGCACAAAACACGCGCTTGGGATGGATACTTAGCGGAAACATCAAAACACTACAGTGTAACGTCATATTAAATCATTTAGAAGAGATCCATAAATTTTGGGAGATTGAAGATATCTCTGAAACAACCCCTATATCAAATGAAAATAAACTTTGTATAGAATATTATAAAAATACTACTGTCCGACACGAAAATGGGCGATATGAAGTGAGGTTGCCGTTAAAACAAGATTTCAAAGAAAATTTGGGGGCCTCGAAAAACAAAGCTGTTGCGCAATTTAAAACATTAGAGCGAAAATTCTATCGTAATAAAGACATAGCAAAAGAATACAAATTATTTATGAATGAGTATGAATCACTCGGACACATGAAGCCCGCTATCGGACACTCGACACCCGACTGCTATTTGACTCACCATTGTGTAGAAAGGGCCGAATCAACAAGTACAAAATTTAGAGTTGTGTTTAATGCATCTTCAAAAACATCTTCGGGACAAAGCCTAAATGACGTCATGGAAGCTGGGCCGAATCTCCAACAAGACCTTCAGTCTCTTATCATAAAATGGAGACAATATCAGTATGGGTTTACAGCGGACATAGAGAAAATGTTTCGCCAAATAAGCATGAATGAAAATGACCAAAATTATCAAAAAATCATCTGGCGCAGCTCACAACACGAACCTATCAAGGAATACCTACTTACCACTGTGACGTATGGGACAAAAGCAGCACCGTTTTTGGCCATGATGACCCTAAGACAGTTAGCTTCCGATGAGCGACAAAACTTCCCCTCTAGTTCAGCTCCTGATGTCCTGGAACAGTCTTTCTACACTGATGACGTAGTCCATGGAGCCCATAGACCCGAATCAGCGAAACAATTATGTAACGACCTTAAGAAACTATTACAATCAGGTGGTTTCAATCTCAGAAAATGGAAGTCAAACTTTCCAGCGATATTACCAGAGGCAGCCGAGTCATCAAATTTAGAGAGCTTCAACTTTAAAGGATCGGAACATACTAAGACCCTGGGTTTGGGTTGGAACCCACAAAAGGATGTGTTTGTGTTCGAGTCAAAAATAGATACATCAAATAATCACGAGACCAAAAGATCACTTTTATCAAATATATCAAAGCTTTTCGATCCACTAGGTTGGTTGTTACCCCTATCAACAAAATTAAAACTAGCAGAAATTAAATGGGATGACCCATTACCAGAGGAAATAGAATCAGAATGGCAAAAAATCAAATATGACATTAAAAATATCAATCAGTTGGAGATACCACGTTGGATAAAGACACAAGAAAGTGACACCATTGAGCTGCATGGATTCTGTGACTCATCGATTAAGGCTTATGCCTGTGTAATTTACGTCCGAGTTACAAGAGATCAAAACTCAAGTATACATTTATTAGTAGGAAAATCGAGATTAGTTCCAGCCAGTGGTAAGCTCTCTCTTCCAAGACTAGAGTTAAGCGGAGCTCTTCTTTTATCAAAATTAATATTAAAAGTCAAAGAATGTTTGAAAAGCTATGTTATTAAGGTATACGGATGGTCAGATTCTATGATCGTTCTGGGATGGCTGAACGGCGACCCCACAAGATGGAACACCTTTGTTGCGAATAGAGAGAGAGAGATAACAAATATCATGCCTCGGGAGTGCTGGAACTACGTCAAGTCCGAAGAAAACCCAGCAGACTGCGCCAGCCGCGGTTTGACGGTTACACAGCTGAAAGGTCATATCTTATGGTGGAAGGGGCCCTCATGGCTGTCAGACTACGTTCACAGTGAACAAAAACAATGTTTTAAAACAGAACAAGAGATAAAAAATAAAAAACAAGTAAACGTTGTCACCGAGGAATATATACAAAATAATTTAATTAATCAGTTACTATCAAATTACAGCTCATTCAACAAAGTTATCAGAATAATATCATGGATACTGCGATTTACAAAAACAAAAGAATACAAACTAAATTACTTATCATTACAAGAACTAGAAACAGCAAGAAATATTGTGATAAAAAATGTACAGCATGCAGAATTCTCAAAAGAAATTACCTGTTTAAGGGGAGGTAGCAAAATTCATTCAAAGAGTAAAATCATTGAGTTGAACCCAGTTTTAGGTCAAGACGGTCTCCTAAGGGTCGGTGGACGCTTAAGAAAAGCTAACATAAGTCCCGAGATGAAACATCCCCTAATCATACCCAAGAATTGCCGATTAGCCGAACTTTTAATAGATCATGCACACTTACTTTCATTTCATGGCGGAGCACGCTCAACTACATCAATTCTACGTCAAAAATACTGGCTTATCGGAGGTTACGGAGCCGTTAAGAAGCGTCTCCGAAAGTGCGTCAAGTGTAGACACCATAACCCCGATAAACATAATCAAATCATGGGAGATTTACCAGCATCACGTGTCAACCCTACACGTCCATTTTATAACACCGGCGTCGACTTTACAGGGTTCGTCGACGTTAAATCAAACAAGGGTAGAGGTATCAAAACGACGAAGGGATATATCGCTGTTTTTGTGTGCATGGTGACTAAAGCCGTGCACCTTGAACTAGTGCCAGATTTAACATCATCCGCCTTTTTGGCAGCCCTTCGCAGGATGGCCGCAAGAAGAGGTGCCCCACGTCACATCTACAGTGACAATGGGACAAACTTTGTCGGCGCCAGTAGGGTTCTTAATCAAGAATATATCAATTTAAAACAAACATTAGATAAGGACTTTTTCGATGCTGTCACTCAGATGGAAATCAACTGGCACTTCAACGCCCCATCGTGGCCTAGCGCAGGTGGGCTCTGGGAACGCTCGATCCGAAGTTTAAAGCAGCACTTAAAAAGGGTAGTTGGCGAGCAAAAGTTGACCTATGAAGAATATTCGACTCTCTTGGCTCAACTGGAAGGGTGCCTAAATTCACGACCACTTTGTGTTTTGACTGAAGACCCAGACAATATTGACTATCTAACCCCGGCACATTTCCTATCAAGTGGACCCACATTGACTGTAATAGAAACAGAAAAGGACTTAAGAACCAGATGGCAATTGACGCAAAAGATCTTTAATGACATCTGGAACAGGTGGAAATCTGAGTACCTTTGTCAATTATCAGTTAGAAGTAAATGGCGCCAGCCTAAGGAAAATTTTAAGATTGATGACATCGTGATAATACAAGACGACAATTTGCCCGCTGGAAAATGGGCACTGGGCCGCGTAATCGAATTACACCCAGGAACCGACGGATTAGTGCGTGTTGTCACCCTAAAAACAAAAAATGGTTATATCAAAAGGCCCATTACTAAAATATCCCGTTTACCTGTAACAAACACATCAGAGACGACGAAAGAAAACAAAGAAACAATCAAAACAAATAATATCATTTCTGCCGCTGCCGTACAAGAGAAACAGAAAAAATCAACCTGGAAATTAAATTTATCCCACTATTTATATTTGATATTTACATTGTTATTTATAATAACTCCTTCAGTGCACTGCGAATACAAAATATCAGGCTTAAATGCAAGTCATGGTTTTTACTTTGATAATATTGGAAAAATGCGCCTAGAACAAGACCAATGGAAATTAATTATTTATTACGACATGGCTCCGTTTTGGCAAGGGACAGAATTACTTGAAAAATATATAAATCATATTGAAACCGCTTGTATGAATTCAAAGTTATCACAATACAAAGTAATGCTTCTCCAATTACATCACGGGTTCGCCGAGCTCGAGCATTACAATGCAATACTGCTCGGTCAGCAACTCCCAGCGCCCGGGGAAGCCGTGCGCACGCGACAGCGCCGCGGCCTTATCAACGGCATCGGTACCCTGGCTAACACACTGATCGGAGTACTCGATGACCGCTTCGCTCAGCAATACGCCAAAGATATAGAAACCATCAGAAATTATCAAAAACATCTCGAGTTATTATGGAAAAATCAGACATCTGTAGTAGAAGCTGAGTTGAACTTAATCAAAAGAATGGAAACATCTATAGATAAACAACACAAAAGTTTTAATCAACATCTAAATACATTGGACAATCAAATGAATGAGCAGCGTAGTGAGCTATATGTCGCAATCAAAGCAAATGATTTAACGTTATCAACAGTTATTGCCCACGGAGTTTTGATGAACTTGCGAAACATACAAGAAACGCTGGTAGACGTGCTTACTAACATTTACTTAGGCCGATTCAATTTTCATCTTTTAACTCCACAACAATTAAAAAATGAACTAAATTTAATCACTGGATTGTTAACACAAGACTTGACGTTGCCATTTAATAATTTTCAAGCAGACATATCGAAAATATATCATTTGCTAACTGTAAAAGCTAAAGCCATGAAAGACTTCATAATATTTGAAGTCGGCATTCCTTTGGTGAGACGCGACAGTTTCGATATTTATAAGTTTATACCGATCCCACAAGAGGTAAACAGCAAAATGATAACATTAATTCCGATTTCAGATTACGTAGCAGTCAATATACAAAAGGACTCTTACGTAACTATGTCCGAGACCAACCTACAAAATTGTGTTAATTACGATACCGAAACCTACATATGCCCATTAAATCAGCCAGTTTATCAAATGAGATCAGATCAAAATCTATGTGTCAAAAAACCTATCAGCGACGAATGCGAGACAACGACCTTCACATGTAAACATAAATGGATCGAATTACATAACATTAATACTTACCTATATTTCTGTTGCGGACAATGCCCCGTTCGAATCATATGTGAGCATCATGTTACCGCCGTGCAATTAGAAACGGCTGGAATAATAACATTAAGCGACGACTGTATTATCAAAGGTAGATCTTTTTCAATTTTCTCGCATAAAAAACTGTCAAATACCATGGAACAAAAAGCTGACGTCATCAAAATCGACATCCCGCCTATCAACAATCTCATTAACCTGTCTATACCCACCTCCGCTATTGATACACAATATGTTGCTGAGGATCATCAGAAAGACATTGAGAATATTAGTAAACAGATCAAGGACATGAAAGCTGCCGCCACGGAAGGAGTACTGTCGGATCGGGCTTCGTACCACGATGTACACCACTACGTGGCCATCTACATCATCGCGGGAGCCGGTGTCGCAGCTCTGGTGTTTGTCGTCGCCCGACGACTGCGGAAGCGAGCGAGCCGCCCGTCCCAGGCAGGTGCCGTTGCCACGCCGGCGCCGGCGGCGCCGCAGCCGCAAGTCATCTTCCACGCTGATCCCACACAGGTTACGGTTCAGCGTATAAGTGAAAGTGAAGTGAATCAGTGTAGTGCTAGTGTTAATAAGGGCAATCAAAGTGTAAACAAAAGTGTAAAATCAAGTGCACGCGTACATAATAAGGCTTCGTCACCTATGCTTCAAAGACAATTTAGCATATAAGTTTAACATTGTTCTATCACCTTGTAAAACCTTTTATGCCATCTTGTAATTCACGTCAATCATGATCATAATTTTTTCATCTCCCATTGTTTGGCCCGGGAGCATGTACGGGCAAGCGCCGTACAGTTTGTCACATCAGCACTTTTACGCCACATGCACTAATTTAGGTCATTCATCAACTCAGTACGTGTTCGAATATCATAGCCGTCGCGCACTCTCATATCATTTTAATTTTAAGACGTTTTTATATCAATATATCAGTTTTTTACATTTATCAAATAGTTTAATTTATCAATCATTATCAACTATCACTAAAAGAGTGTATAAACCATACATTCTTTTTGTGTATAAACCATACACACGGCCTTTTGACAATCGCTTTTGTACTGAAAAAAGCTTGTAAAATGATTGCTTCCGAACATACCCGACATAATATAAACATACGTAAATAATAAATTGGGACGCTCTTGCAAAGTTATTTCGTGACGCACGCGGCACACGCCATCTAGTCGATATATTTTGTACCACTAGCTCCGGAGTGTGCTACGGCGGATGTCATCCCTGCATCGTTGACGCACACATTTGACGCGTGTACACACGTTATGTCAGTTACGTAGTAGTAGAAGGTTATTATGCGGGGGTCGTAGTATGGAGTGTCGTAGGTGTGGTTGTGCAGTCTGCTCACTAGCGCCGCCATTGAAAAAAAAATATAGTGCTTAAATAAAGACGAAATTGTAAATTATCCCTCTGTAGTGCACTCCGAAGAAGCTTTGTGGTACTATTTATCGCTTATAGGATATTTGTTAGCCTGTCGTTTAGTTTAACTGTCAGTTTTGTTGCGTGTGGCCACTTGTGTGGTCACTTGTGTGGTCACTTTATGCAATAAAACTCCATTAAATTAAACGACAAGCTAGAAAATATAGATAAAGCAATAGAAAGTACCACAAAGCTTCTTCGGAGTGCACTACAGAGAGATTATTCGCAATATGATCTTTATTTAAGCACTATGATTTTTCTTCCAATGGCGGCGCTAGTGTGCAGACTGCACGCTCTTAAACTTGAATAAATGAATCGGGGCAAAGCATTTTGCCGCGGCACAGCACAACAAGATATAAAAAGCTAAGAAAACGAAAAGTATATTTTTAATGAGTTATTGATTTTAATGATAGCCTATTCGTATTTGTATTCCTTTTAATATGGGCTAATATGGCCATATTATATGGCAGGACCGATCGTTGTGGAAATCCTTGGGGGAGGCCTATGCCCAGCAGTGGGCGTCGTTCGGCTGACATGATGATGATGATGATGATTCCTTTTAATGTATGTCATATTTCAATCTACTTTTTACTTTTTTCAGCAATTATTATTCGTCTTTCTTCACAGAATTAAAAAGTCTTTGCCAGATAGATGAAATTTGAATGTTCAAGATTCAAAGATTCAAGATTCAAATTTGTTTATTCAATTTAGATTGTTATTTACAATACTTGTGAACGTCATAGAAGCTACGCCATCGGTTCGCAAACCCTACAGCGGGAGGCCTTGGAGAAGAACCGGCAAGAAACTCCAAGGGTTGTTTTTTTCTTTTTTTTTCTGTTAGTTCTGTTAGTCAACAACCCCGATCGGATACCTAAGTTTTGATAATCTGCGATTTCGCATGTCTGTCCATTTAAGATTTATTTGAGAGGATACCTACTCTCTCCACATAACAATACGATGTGGGTATGCACAAAATATAACTGAGATTAAGTAACATTTTCAAAATTTGCAATTTCGGAATTTTTTTCACTAACGTGGGCCACATCTGCACACTGCTAAGTTCTGCAGAGTCCTTATTTTCGACCAACACGTCCAATGCCTGTTTCATAACTTGAAGCTCATACAAAGTGTCTAAACATGGTCCAAAAAATATTTGTGATTCGCATTACGTCACTGCACCAGAAAAGTCGTCGTAAGTAATTTTTCTTTGCAAATTCAAGAAGTGCAATTTGTTATAAACATAATCTTCCGAGAAGTCATAGTTTCTTTCCAAATACTGGGTAAAAAATTACTTATCATAAAACTTAGAGATGCCGCTAAAGAAGTTTTCACTTCAAAAACAAAATTACTTTTATTAATTATTCCAGGCTCGATATTCACCATATCTGTGTACATCTTATACTCTGACGCGTGCTTCTTCGATATGATGGCGTGGGGTGTCAAGAAGAACATGACCCTGCTGGACATTCAGGAGTGGAAGTGGGAAGAGGGCACGTACTACGAGGACTTCAGAATGACGAGAGTAAGTCGCTACTCGGAAAGAGTATGGACTTTTTGATATAAAACTATAGGACGGTTAGAGTTGTTACAAATCTGGTAATCTATATATATAAAAATGAATCCCTATTTCCCTTGGTCACGGCATCACGCGTGAACGGCTGGACCGATTTGGCTAATTTTGGTCTTGAAATGTTCGTGGAAGTCCAAGGAAGGTTTTAGCGGTGAGAAAATAGGGGAAGGAGGGGTAAGTAGGGGTAGAGTAGAAGTAGGGTAGGGGTAGAGTAGGGGTAGGGGTAGGGTTAGGGTAGGGTAGGGGTAGGTTAGGGGTAGAGTAGGGGTAGGGGTAGGGTAGGGGTAGGGTAGGGTAGGGGTAGGGTATGGGTAGTGGGGAAGGGTAGGGTAGGGTAGGGTAGGGTAGGGTAGGGGTAGGTAGGGGTAGGGTAGGGTAGAATAGGGGTAGAGTAGGGGTAGGGTAGGGGTATGGTAGAGTAGGGGTAGGGTAGGGGTGGGGTAGGGTAGGGTGGAGTAGGGGGTAGGGCCACGGGAACGAAGTCGCGCTGGGTCAGCTAGTCTATATATATAAAAATGAATCCCTATTTCCCTTGGTCACGGCATCACGCGTGAACAGCTGGACCGATTTGGCTAATTTTGGTCTTGAAATGTTCGTGGAAGTCCAAGGAAGGTTTTAACGGTGAGAAAATAGGGGAAGGAGGGGTAAGTAGGGGTAGATAAGCAGTAGGGTAGAGGTACGGTAGAGGTACGGTAGGGATAGGGTAAGGGTAGAGTACGGGTAGGGTAGGGTGGAGTAGGGGGTAGGGCCACGGGAACGAAGTCGCTCTGGGTCAGCTAGTAAGATATATATTTCTTCATACCTTTATCTAGATTCGTATAGTTTCAGAAACACGATTTTATGATTTTTCCTCGACACTTTTTCTTTTCGAAAAGACCTCAAAAAATACGAAAATTCAAGATTATTCTTAAAAGGGGTTACATTACATATACTTTTGAGAATTGGTTTAATAATTAGTAGATACCAATGATATTTAGACTCGTGTAGAAGCATTTAAAAAATCGCTATAGTTTTTTAATACGAAATGATTTTGTGTTTTTTTTACTATTCTGCAAAATCGGTCTCACTCCCGCGCGCGTCGTTTTCTCATTGCTATCTCGCTTCAGCCTAATTTTTCCGAGTATCGCCTTAATAAAACCACCATGTGTGTACAACGCCTCTCCTAAGCTTGAACGAGCCCGCCATTTATTATATTTCATTTTATTTATTTATATGGTCCACAAAACAGATAACAATCAATATAACAATATCAACTATATCTGAACTAGATGTAAATAGAACGCTTTACTCAAATATTATCAAATTCCAACAATATCACAATCACAATACTATATAGGTCAAACCACTGACCTCTATTATTAACACACTGGACTGGCTGTCATAAAATACTTTTGTGCCTATTTGAGTATCGCTATTTTGGCGCTGTAGGCCAAGCTGTAGGCAGATACGAGTGTCCATGTAACCAAAATTAGTGATGTTCATTATGTCGATTGTGGTAATGATTATGTCACAATTCACAATAAGTTCTCGGGACACTCGTTGTGGCGCTTCAAATTGCCACACAAAACTAGCTGTCATTTGTATGAAGACAGCCTGTTCAGTGTGTAATAATAGAGGTCAGTAGGTCAGACAGACAACCTCTTTTTTGAAGTCGGATCAACAAGTATGTTTAAATGCGCAGGTAGAGTACCGGGGCCAGGCGGACATGACGGGATTCGGGTTCGAGCCGCTGGACGAGAAATTGTGGGTGCCGGAGTACGACTTTTGGACCACCACGGAGTATAGTAACGCCACCGCCCCGCCCACGGGCCGCCCCAAGGACGAAGATGGTGAGTATACAACAAGATGTGGACCCGGAGTACGACTTGTGGACCACCAAGGAGTATAGCAACGTACCGCCCCGCCCGCGGGCCGCCCCAAGGACGAAGATGGTGAGTACACAACAAGATGTGGACCCGGAGTACGACTTGTGGACCACCAAGGAGTATAGCAACGTACCGCCCCGCCCACGGGCCGCCCCAAGGACGAAGATGGTGAGTACACAACAAGATGTGGACCCGGAGTACGACTTGTGGACCACCAAGGAGTACAGAAACGTACCGCCCCGCCCCAAGGACGCAGATGGTGAGTATACAACAAGATGTGGACCCGGAGTACGACTTGTGGACCACCAAGGAGTATAGCAACGTACCTTCCGCCCGCGGGCCGCCCCAAGGACGAAGATGGTGAGTACACAACAAGATGTGGACCCGGAGTACGACATGTGGACCACCACGGAGTATAGCAACGCCACCGCCCCGCCCGCGGGACGCCCCAAGGACGAAGATGGTGAGTACACAACAAGATGTGGACCCGGAGTACGACTTGTGGACCACCAAGGAGTATAGCAACGTACCGCCCCGCCCGCGGGCCGCCCCAAGGACGAAGATGGTAAGTATACAACAAGATGTGGACCCGGAGTACTACTTGTGGACCACCACGGAGTACAGAAACGCCACCGCCCCGCCCACGAGCCGCCCCAAGGACGAAGATAGTGAGTATACAACAAGATGTGGACCCGGAGTACTACTTGTGGACCACCACGGAGAACAGCAACGTACGGCCCCGCCCACTAAATAAATAATAAATAAATAACTTTTTACATTCACACCAATTATCTAAGCCCATTTTAATTTCATTAAGAAACTGTATCATGGAAAACTTGATAACGGATAAATATATACTTAAATACTTTTTGTTTGTAAATACATACTTAATATACATAGTAAACACCCAGACCAAGACAAATAGACATGTTCATGCACACAAATATTTGTCTTGTTCGGGAATCGAACCCGAGACCACTGGTGCAGAAGGTGGGTAGCCTACCCCTGCGCCAAATCGGTCGTCAAACTAGCCGCCCCAAGGACGAAGATGGTGAGTACACAACAAGATGTGGACCCGGAGTACGACTTGTGGACCACCAAGGAGTACAGAAACGCCACCGCCCCGCCCCAAGGACGAAGATGGTGAGTATACAACAAGATGTGGACCCGGAGTACGACTTGTGGACCACCACGGAGAACAGCAACGTACGGCCCCGCCCACTAAATAAATAATAAATAAATAACTTTTTACATTCACACCAATTATCTAAGCCCATTTTAATTTCATTAAGAAACTGTATCATGGAAAACTTGATAACGGATAAATATATACTTAAATACTTTTTGTTTGTAAATACATACTTAATATACATAGTAAACACCCAGACCAAGACAAATAGACATGTTCATGCACACAAATATTTGTCTTGTTCGGGAATCGAACCCGAGACCACTGGTGCAGAAGGTGGGTAGCCTACCCCTGCGCCAAATCGGTCGTCAAACTAGCCGCCCCAAGGACGAAGATGGTGAGTACACAACAAGATGTGGACCCGGAGTACGACTTGTGGACCACCAAGGAGTACAGAAACGCCACCGCCCCGCCCCAAGGACGAAGATGGTGAGTATACAACAAGATGTGGACCCGGAGTACGACTTGTGGACCACCACGGAGAACAGCAACGTACGGCCCCGCCCACTAAATAAATAATAAATAAATAACTTTTTACATTCACACCAATTATCTAAGCCCATTTTAATTTCATTAAGAAACTGTATCATGGAAAACTTGATAACGGATAAATATATACTTAAATACTTTTTGTTTGTAAATACATACTTAATATACATAGTAAACACCCAGACCAAGACAAATAGACATGTTCATGCACACAAATATTTGTCTTGTTCGGGAATCGAACCCGAGACCACTGGTGCAGAAGGTGGGTAGCCTACCCCTGCGCCAAATCGGTCGTCAAACTAGCCGCCCCAAGGACGAAGATGGTGGGTACACAACAAGATGTGGACCCGGAGTACGACTTGTGGACCACCACGGAGAACAGCAACGTACTGCCCCGCCCACTAGCCGCCCCAAGATGGTGAGTATACAACCGCCTGCAGCCTTATTTTAGTTCTTTAAAGCAATCACAGATGGCGTTGAACGCTTTTGTATCGCGGCAACGAGTTTGTATGTTCTTTTGATATACATAGTATTTTGACAGATTTTACACACGTTTTTCTGTCGCAAATGAAAAGCGCTGTAAGCGCGCGATTGTATCGATACTAACAAACACAAACGAGCTTAATCTTTGAGCTACTGAGCTACGCTCAGAGGTTAGAGCATTCGCCCTGATAGCGAAAGGTTGTGGGTTCGAGCCCCATCGGAACTGGTTGTGAGACGAGTCGATTTTTCTAAAATACTGCATTTTCAATTTTTCAATAAGTAATAAAAATTGCATTGTGAATGCAAAAAAGGTAAAAATTTAAATAACATCTTTTATACTTAGGTACCTACCACTTTTTAAGCAAAGAAACAAATATTCTATTCTAACACAAGTGTTGTAACAGGTACAGAAAAGGCCGGCGGTGAGAAACGCCAGGGGTCCGCGACGATGGGCACGATGATATTCCCCGGCAAGAGTGCGGAGGAGGAGGGAGACCTCTTCATGATCGGGGACGGCGCCAATATGCCCCAGAACTTCTGAACATCCATATCACACTTCTTATTGGAACATAATAAGCCGACCTTTAAAAAAAAAATTACTTGATTTACCAACCAAAATACTAGGTTTGGTTGCGGAAAAATAGGTTTAGGTTAGGTTAGATTGGCGACTAACGACCAGAATTAATGACCTATCCACAGATAGGGATAGGTGCGATCCAGATTAGTTGCTAGGCAACACCTAGCAACACCCTGGCAACTGTGGTTAATTCTATGTTAATATCAAGCGTTGCTTAGCAACTAATCTGGATCACACCTATCCCTATCTGTGGATAGGTTATTAATTCTGGCCGTTAGTCGCTCACCCAGTATTTTCGCCGGCAAAAAAGTATTCTGGTCGATTGGTTAATTACTACCCCTTCTTATTTACCTTGGGTCCCACGGCAACGAAAGCAATGAAAAAACTAAGCAATATTTTGCTTGGCACGAATGAGCGGTGGGACACGCCAGGGGTCCGCGACGATGGACACGATGGTGTTCCCCGGCAAGAGTGCGGAGGAGGAGGGAGACCTCTTCATGATCGGGGACGGCGCTAATATGCCCCAGAACTTCTGAACATCCATATTATACTTCTTATTTAGCATGGGTCCCACGGCAACGAAAGCAATGCAAAAACGATGGCACGATGTTGTTCCCAGGCAAGAGTGCGGAGGAGGAGGGAGACCTCTTCATGATCGGAGACGGCGCTAATATGCCCCAGAACTTCTAAACATCGATATTATACTTCTTATTGGAACATAATAAACCGACGGACTAAAAATAACTTGATTCACCAACCAAAATACTAGGTTTGGTTGCGGAAAAATAGGTTTAGGTTAGGTAAGACAACGACAAAGTCGCTCACCCAGTATTTTTGTCGGTAAAAAAGTATTCTAGTCGATTGGTTAATTACTACCCCTTCTTATTTAGCATGGGTCCCACGGAAACTAAAGCAATGCAAAATCTAAGCAATATTTTGCTTTTCACGAATGAACGGTGAGACACGTCAGCGGCGCTAATATGCCCCAGAACTTCTAAACATCCATATTATACTTCTTATTGGAATATAATATACCGACCGACTAAAAATAACAGTCTGTCCATTTTATGAATGACTTTTTGACAGCTCGACGACTGAGAAGTTTAGTGATGTCCTAAAGATTCTCAAATGGTATCACTATTCCGATTTTACTGTTATCATTAATCGAATTAGGTACGTAAACGTAATAATCGATATCTATAAATGTACATTTTGATTTCATATTCTCTTAGTTTTTTCTAAATAAATATCAATCCATGTGTTTGTGTCTTTATTTTTTATTATAAGGAATTACCTAAATTATATTTAGTTGTTTTATTTGTATGGCTTAAAGAAGAAAGTAAAACATTATATAAGTATTTAATATTAATATTTTATTGGTTTCAACCTTAAAATGTTTGTCGTCATTCTGTTTAAGTATTACACCTTATTAACATAATATGAAGAGTTTTTCCTAGTCAGATTTATTTGTAGTCTGTGGCACAATCGTAGTAATCGTTATGTGTAGCACATCACTAAGGGGGCGGTACGCGTCCATGACGTACAACATTATTTGTATGAAATTTAACGTAAACAATACGAAACTTCATGGGCGTGAGCTGTCAAAAAACCATTCTTATAGTGGATAGACAGATTTTGAGCAAATTTTTTTTGCGATTCCGAGTTCTGACACTGTCATCCCCTAAAACCTTTGTACTTATTAAAATTTAGAGGTGTATAAAAACTTATGCAAATACAATAAGCCCACAGTATGAATTAAAAATAAATGTAAGTACCTATCTATTTGAATATAAGGAGTAAAGTCACAGAATATATAATAGTTAGTACTAACGTAAAGTTTGTCTAGATATTAAGTTGAGGACACCAAGTTTTATTTTTAAACAAAGTTACATAACAGACACCAGTTAAGGGCTTATTACACTTGGCTAAATTCAGCATCTAATTAAGCATACATTGCTTTCTTTGAGCTCATTTGTAGCAAGTGATGCAATCAAAACAAGCAATGTATGCTTAATTAGATGCTGAATTTAGCCAAGTGTAATAAGCCCTTTAGCCCTAGCAAGAAAAACCAAAGATGTGAAAAACTGTCGTTATGGTAAACTGTTATGCCGATATTACACGGTTCAACCAAATTGATTCATTTTTGGTTGAAAGGCGCTGAAGTGAAAGACACTGTTGTTTACACGTATCTTAGGGTGGTATTCCATTTATCAAAGATCTCTGTCCAATATTGCATTTGATCAAAGGAATACCACCCTTTATCATAGTAGGTACTAAGGGTGGTATTCCACTCATCAAATATTTTATCCTATCTTGGATCCAAGAAATTGGATAAAATCCAATATTGGACAAAGATCTTTGATAAATGGAATATCACCCTTAAAAGTGAACTTTTAAAATTATAAAGAGAACCAATCAATTCGCATCACTTGAAAATTTCTACCAATCATGTAGCACATTGAAAATTAACAACTATTGAATCATTCAATTCTTATGTTTACATGTTCAACTTTCGTTCAATTGCTTTGACCGTCGAACGCAAAAGTGAAAATATTGAGCAGGCTCAATTCTTTCAACGCGATTTCATGTGGTTGAACGTTGCCATTGAATGATTCACTTTTACGTTTACATTGTTCAATTTGGTTGCTTCATCCAAATTGAAAGGCAGAAGTGAACCGTGTAATACCGCCATTATCGCGATTGTATTATCCTATATATACTACTAGCTTTCCGCCCGCGGCTTCGCCCGCGTGGACTACACGACGTTATCCCGCGGGAATGTGATATTTTTTCCGGGATAAAAAGTAGCCTATGTTCTTCTCCAGGCTACAAAGTATCTGTGTTCCAAATTTCAGCCAAATCCGTTCAGCCGTTTTGGTGTGATTGAGTAACAAACATCTAAACTTCCAAAACAATTTTCAAAATAAAAACAGCTGTTCCATAGAAAATTTTAAATCGAATAGATCAAAATGTATGGAATAGCAGATTTTTTTTTTCGCGATTTCAATGTTGGTACACTCGACAGCACATCAGGTTAAACAGTTGAACCGCGATAACAGCTTTTATTACGTAGGGCATAAAGGCGGTGTCAAGGTCAACATGTATAGTCTGATGTGCCGCCGTGTGTACACACGGCGGCACATCAGAAAGCATAGTAAAAGTTGTTTGTATGCATGGTTACATTGACCCCTTAAAATTTTTGATCGTGTTTCACCCTGTATCCTACTTCCTACTTAATATTATAAATGTGAAAGTTTAGATGTTTGGATGTTTGTTACTGAATCACGCCAAAACGGCTGAACGGATTTGGCTGAAAGGGACATAGATACTTTGTAGCCTGGAGAGGAACATAGGCTACTTTTTATCCCGGAAAAATATCACATTCCCGCGGGATAACGTCCAGGATAACTCTCAGTCATGACAGGATCGACTAAAAAGGGGCGGGGCTAACCGAAGTTTCGGATTTGCGGAAGTTAATGCTCCATTAAATCTATTGCTGTCACTTTTTATTTCTTGACAATGAAAAGTGACAGCAATAGATTTAATGGAGCTTTCTGCAACTGGGTGTTTAGGCTTCTGAAACTGAACGTCTGAATTTCGTTAGGTAATCATAATTTATTATTAAGTATTGTTTTTGAATATTTTGAATATCAGAAAAAAAACAAATCCTTATTTTGTTTTTCACATGGTGTAAGTAAAACAATTATGGTTTCAGCGGGTGAAGGTAAGTTCTTGGGGTCACTATTGTTTATTATTTGTAAAAATGAGTGATGATCTAGAATCCAGATTTTAAAATTAGAGCTCTATTCCATTGGGAAGCCAACGGTCAACATCTGATTTATCTGAGGTAATTTGGTGGGTCTTTTTGTGCAAATTTCCATTTAAAATACTGCTTACAGGTAAGACCGGAGCGACCAAAGGAGGATCGGCCACAAAGGGTAGTTTTCCCTATCCGGGGGACACCGACGAAGATACTGGGTTCCCAATCGCGATTGGGGTCACTTTCAAAGGCTATGGCTCCATCAAAATAAATAAATAAATAATCTTTATTACTTTAAAATAAGGTTTACATTATGCATAGTTGGATTCCCCTGTTAAGCTAGGCCTGTATAGACATCTACATCTGCGAGGATGTCATCTCGCAGAAGGAGGCGTCGGAGCGGATCCGTGAGCAGGAGGCTCATGCGGACCGTCTTCGACAAAGGCGGCCGGGGCGGAGGTGGCTGCGCTTTGCGCGCCTCATTCCCCTCTAGCGGGGCGGTGCGGTCCGGGCGGGTTAGCTGGCCTAACGGCCGGTTAACTGCCGTCCGGATCGCATGGTCCCCCCCCGGTTGTCTTGGGAGATGGCCCCGCTTGCTCGGCCATCTCCCGCCGCGCAGGGGCCCGGAAACGGGCCAACCGTCAGGCCGCAGGGGGTGCATACCACTACGGCCCCCCCACAGTCGGTGCTTAAAACTGACGGCGGAGAGCAAGTAGTGAGGGGTTTAGTTGGTAGTGGTGCCTGCTCTCGACCACCCCATTTGGTTAGCCCACCCGGAGTGGGTAACCTTATGGAGAGATTGAGAGGAGGCTCTCTCCTCCTGCCCCGCCTCCTGTCGAGCTTTCGAGCTCGTCAGGGGGCGGGGCAGAGGTTAGAACCACCCACCCCTGACGCGAAGCCTATTAGGCTTGGCGGGAGGGCTGGGCGCGGCGAGAGACAGGCCTTGTCTGACTGAGTCCAACATGCCGTTAGTGGTATACGAAAAGACCGTATTTGCCCTCACTATAAACAAAAAAAAAGGCCTGTATAGACAGGGGGCACCGCTCTTCCTTGCTTTTTTTCTATAAATATTACAATCATGTTTAACAATTCTTTAAATAAAGATTTAAGGCTAGGATTCCCGACCGAAATAGGCACGGTAACGCTTGTTCGGCCGCGCGCGATACACTCCGCGCGGACGCAGCGGCAGCCGGCAGTGGACCTGTGAACTCGCGAGCGCCCCGCGAATCGAAAATCACTTAAAATTCAATTAAAAATGTAATAGGATATTTGGATTACGATTAGACGGATGTTCGGGATTTTATTTGATACAGTAAAATATCACTAATCGAAAAAACACGGCCGGAAGCACTAGATAAATAACTTGTAAATTTTAAGCACTTGTGATTTGCGAGTAAGTAATCCATAATTTAAAATACCCTATTTTAGGGAATCCCAGTCTTAAGTACCTACTTACTCTAACTAAAGGCCCTCGCTCACGGCGACTTTTAGTAGCGATGCTAGTCGCATTTGCAACGCGCTACTGAAGCGATGCCAACGCGCTACTAACGCGCGACAGCATCGCGACTGTATCGATGCAAACGCGCGACCGTGTCGGACGACATCGGGAGAGAGAAAGGAGGGAGCGAAGAGGTGACGCGTGAGTGGAAAACCGAACCGAACATCACGTGCTGGGGGCTTAAGGGCAGGATCTTCCAAAAACTCTTGTCTTTGACTTTTCTTTATGTGTGAAGAGTAATGAAAATAACCTCGCTTTTTCATTTTTTAAAGATTTTTGTTGTTAAATAAATTCACTTTTCCAAAAAGTAGCCTGAGAATAAACTTCTTTATGTCATTACCTATTTTTCTACAAGTAGGTATATTATTCGTGAATTAGAGATTAATAAATAATTTAAGAAGTATAAAACCAAAAAAATATAAAAATAATGTTTTTTTTTGGTTTTGTCAATTTTTAAAGTCGGGATAAGATACGAATATCGTTTTTCTAGCCACAAAATAATCAAAATCGTTTATGAAACTTCAACATATATTATTATCTGCTCAAAATAAAGAATATTTGATTGTTTACTTTTGAATCAAAAATTGGTCGTTTTCGATAATTTGCAAGATCGTGCCCTTAATCTTCATACTTGCCTCAAGTTAGACTCGACGGAGTCCATCTTGCAACGGTAGCGATCGCAGGCATTTTTATTTATCTTCCTTTCGGATAGTAATATACCTAGAGTAAAATTTGAGCAGTAGCGATGACCGATGGAGTGGTAGTCAAGAGAGTAAATTTATTTTAAAGAAAAATTAAGTTTCCTTTAATATGTTTAATGTTTTTAATTCATGATAGATAATCTTAAATAATATAAAATCACAATTTTGTGAATTATTGATAAAATATGATACTTACATAACTACTTAACAATATTCTAATATTTTCTTAATAAAATAATAAATTCAATAATATCATATCACAGTATAAGAAAAATAATAAAACTTGTTCTTGTCAGTGACCCGCTAGAATAAATTTTTCCGAGTAAGTTTAAAAATGTGTAAGACATAATACCAGCCCAATACTCGAATGCTACTCAGCTTTGGAAGCGACTTAAGCGCATTTCAGACTACGCTACCTATAATATAAGAGCATTATTTAGAATTATATTATAGCACAGATTACTAAATAGTTACTATGTAACAGATAGTTCACTCCGCTAAGTCATTTCAATAAATAGCAACGCTAACAATAACGCAATAAAGTAGAATTCAGCTTGTACGGCGCAAATTACGAACGGCCAATCGTTGCATCTCTTTCTATCGCATATATTCCAGCTCTTTTGCGGACCCAACTTCTATGGATTTACACCGCCGGCGTTTCGAGCCGACACGGGGAGTGAAATAGGCCTGATTATAGCTGAAGCTAAGTGTGAACGTGTTTCTATTATAAATGTAGGTATGGTGAGCGATATAAATAAATAAATAAATTTCTTACAATCACACAATTATCTAGCTCATATTATGTAGTTATCATTAAAAAACTACTATGAACACTAGATAACGGATAAATACAGGGTGTTTTTCTATAAGTGCCCGATTACGAAAACCGAGACCAAAGAGGGGGAAAAAAAAGAGTTGGCCCCATAGTAAAAGTTGTTTATATTTATAAGCACAATCACCACATAAGAGGTTTTGCGCTTATAAAAAACATCCTGTATATATACTGTATATATACTCATATTCATATCAGTACTTTTTTTTTGTAAATACATACTTAACACTATTGTTATATTATAGCGTAGTGAAATGCGCTTTAGACATCATGACGTCTCTTTCATACTTTTGAAATTTGAAGCGACAGGGCGATGTTTGAGACTCTCCTAAAGTTGAGTAACGTTCCAGTATTCGGGCGTAAGAAACTTAATTACTTTAGTATGTATATTACCCGTATCGTATGTATGTATACAGGAAAATTTTTTAATCAGTGCACAAATTTTTTAAGATTTTTAAGATCGACTCAGAATCGGTAAAATACGACAAAAAATTTTGGACTTCCCATACTAAATCGATCACGTGATCAGTCCGATTTGTATGAAGAGTCGATTTTTTTTTGTTATATTTCAACCTATGTTTCTAGGAGAAAGTTGTTCACTTACAGATTCTGAGTCGATCTTAAAAATTTGTGCACTGATAAAAAATTTACCCTGTATTACCCGTATGTAGGTATGTATATTACCCATTAAGATTTCCAATTAAAATTTAAACCAACGAGCAATGAAGAAAGCGATGCTTGGTATTTCCCAGCGGGATCGAATCAGAAATGATGAGATCCGCGGGAGAACTAAAACAACCGACATCGCTCGAAGGATTACACCATGCGACCATCAGTAGTATTGTGATAAACTTGTAACTAGGTAGTGTGTAAAAAGCACTACAATTGAAACACGATTGAGACACGATTATGACTTAAGGTGGTTCGATAAGCTCAGTAGCGCCACCAATGGAAATAAATCATTTACGATATATCAAGGGCTTAGAATAAAAGTTTCAGTTATTTTGCGGAAATAGAAGAGTAAAGTGCAATTTTTAAGTATTTGTTCATGGCCTCAAATATGAGCATTAAGTTATGGATCTCGATATTGCTAAATGTGGCCACTTTTGGCACTATTGAGACTCACGACTTATTGCTTAAGTTTGTGTTCTTGAAAGTATAGGTATTTATAAAATGCATTTTACTCTTTTATTTGCGCAAAATAACCGAAACTTTTAATCTAAGCCTTTAATAAAACCACAGATTACTAAATAGTTACTATGTAACAGATAGTTCACTCCGCTAAGTCATTTAAATAAATAGCAACTCTAACTATAACGCAAGAAAGTAGAATTCAGCTTGTACGGCGCAGGCAAATTACGAACGGCCACTTGTTGTCGTTGCATCTCTTATATACTCATATATTCTAGCTCTTTTGCGGACCTAATTTCTATGGATTTACAACGCCGGTGTTGTCGCCGTGTTTTCGAGCCGACACGGGGAGTGAAATAGGCCTGATAAAACGTAAATGATTTATTTCCACTGGTGGCGCTACTGAGCTAATCGAACCACCTTAAAGAAGCCGCTGGATGCGGGCAGCGCAGGACTGATCGTTGTGGAGATCCTTGGGGGAGGCCTATGCCCAACAGTGGGTGTTGACCGGCTCACATGATGATGAATTTTATTACTTGACCTGCTGGTCCCCCATCAAGAATGTTTGCCCACCACTGCATTACACAAACTTGGCTAAACACAGACTATATGTAGCCGTTGTCAACGCAATGAGCTACGTTATCCGCTTCCCTCTGCCTGCCTTCTTTCGTCTTGAACGGTCCCACAGTCCACACGTCATCTATATTCAGCTTCTCATCTCCCTAAAATAGAGGGAAGAACGTTAGTATTAGCACAGATTACTAAATAGTTACTAGTAACAGATACTGCACTCCGCTAAGCCATTTAAATAAATAGCAACTCTAACTAAGTATAAAGCTGGAAACAAATTATCGGACGCGGCTTATGGACGCGGCTGGCAGCCGCGACTTAAAGATATCTGAACTATGAAAATACACTGCGGTGTGCAAACTATCGGACGTCAGTCGCGGACGCAACCATAGACTAATATGACGTCATCGGCCGTCCGACAGCAATCTGGTGCGCTGGATGTTTTTGTCAGCCGAAGCAACGTCCCAAAAGAGTGCACACTTATCAGTCGCGACTGTCTGCCGCGTCCGTCAGCCGCGTCCGTTAACCGCGTCCGATAATTTGTTTTCGGCTTAACGCAATAAAGTGGAATTTAGCTTGTACGGCGCAAATTACGAACGGCCAGTCGTTGCATCTCTTTCTATCGCATATATTCTAGCTCTTTTGCGGGCCTAATTTCTATGGATTTGCGCCGCCCGGCGGTGAGGGCGAGATTTGCGCGCAAGTACATCGAGTGACAGACGCCTGGTATTAGCACAGTTAGGCGCCCATCAGACGATAGGTTTTGCTGTCAGTTTGCTATCAGTCACGATTCTTTTAGCCAATCAAAATGAACCATTCATAACGCTGCCCGAAGTTCCTCTATACCGATTGGTTAGCTAGTCATGAGTGATGGAATTGACTGATGGTTGCGTGACCGTCTAATGTACGCCTTAGGGATGTAGGTAATGTAATGATGCATGATTTTGCCGATACGATACCGATTATTTTTGTAAATAAATTTCTTCGAGACGATACACGCAGGTGCGGCCGAAGGAAGCATAAAAAACATACATTACAATGATGGACCCGGGACCTCTTAGAGATAGCGGCAGCTTGAAAACCAGTGCGTACACCACTCGGCCACAGAGATCGTCAAATGTATTATTGCTTCAATGAGAGAGTTTCTTTTGACGTTTCATCGTTAGTTCAAAAATTTGTACTAGGCGGCGCTACCCAACTATAGCGACCTAACTTTTTCAGATTAGTTCAGAGTATGCAATCTAGGCGCAACAATTCGCACCAAAAATGCCATATAAAAGATCTGAAGAAGTAAACGAACAAGTACCTAGTAGAAAATAGTCCGACATCACTATACGAATATCGTTTCCGAATATCAAGTTATACAAAAAGTTGCACAGAGCGTATCCTCTGAACAGGAGGTGAGGTGGGTGGGAGGTGTTTTTAGGCTGAATGAACGAACCCTTTGCTATAAAATGCTGAAAAAAGTAGGTTGTGTTACGGTTACAGCGCCATCTAGTGCATCGAAAAATTACAGTAGGAAACTCACCCATTAGGACAAAAAACGATTAAGATTGAGACCTAACAATTTATGTATCACCTTTGTATACAACAAGATGCAACAAACGAACGAATACATCCCTAACCTGAAGCACCCCTATAAAATTTTAATCTAAACATTATTTATACTAGCAATAAAGAAAATTTCCCAAGCAATATCACAGGCTTGGAGCTTCACAGGGTTGCACACTACGTCCGATTCTTATTCTATTCGATTCTTATCAGTCAAATGACGGTCCGGCGTAGTCATAGAACTATTTGTATAGTAGTTTACCCACTAGATCCGATTCTAGTTATTCGTATTCTATCCGGAGTTTTTAAGATCCGTCATTTGACTGATATGAATCGAATAAGAATCGGACGTAGTGCGCAACCGCTGTTAATATTTAATTGTTTCAATTACCTTCATGTCCATGTCAACAGCGTCGTCAGGATCCAAAACGATCATAGGCGTTGACTCGAAACTGAACGCAAGCCCGTAAAAAGAGTATTTCTTCACCTCCTCCCAAAACGTGTTCCTACTGTAAACCGCCTCAGGATCGCTGCCTAACTCCTTGATCTGCTGACTAAGAACGTCATAGTAATAATCCAGCAGTACCGTATAATGCTGATCCCTCAAATCTTTTCCAGTGCAAGCATATATCACGAAAACAACATCCAACACAGGGGAAGCGCATCTAGACAGCTGGAAATCTATAAGTTTTGCAGCGACAGGCACATCATCTTGATATTTGAACAGAAAATTGTTCGTCCAGCTATCCCCATGAGATATAACACCATGAGTACAATCCGACACAGCTCTAATCATGTCGTCATACCTTTCCGGGACTGCAAACTCTTTAATCTTATCCACGTATTTCGAATTTGGGTATTCCTTTTCTACTGCGTCTATCGCTACACCGGAGATCCTTTTCCAGAATCTGATATACCAACTCTTTAAGCGGTCGTGGTAGTACATTTCTAAGAGTAAGTCCTTTATTTTATCGAACTCTTCGGGTTGTTGGTCTTTCATCGCGAATGAGATGGCATGGAATTGTGCCAATGATTTGAACGCTACTTTACAATGGGCTACATCTATCCCAGTTTGTCGGACAGCGCTTCCATAGTTTTGAAGGGACGCATCTTCTAAACATATTACATCGTGCGTGCCGTCAGTGTATGTTAGAAATATTTTCGCATATTTATCAAACGGTTCTGTAACATTTCTTTTTGCTTGGAACTTTAACAGCACTGGCAAGACGAATTTGTAGAAATTGATCTCGTTTTTGAAGAATTCGTCACTTCTGAATGTGAGTCTCCTGGATAGATTTTTGGGAATGCTTTTTAAGATAACTTGTACATGTTTTGAGTCGCCAGTCTTGAGGTTGGTCCCGTATATTCTTATTCGCATCAGTTCGCTTAGGTAGGAATCACCCTTATTGGTTTCACCGACAAACTAAAAAAAAAAAACATAATTGGTTGTGTAGGTAGGTATCTATATTTAATTAAAGATTAATGTTTTTGTTTTGTAAGTCCAGTTTTGCGTGTAATGAGAGATTTTTGAGGGACAGAAAAAAAAAAGAAAAAAAATAGTTCTAACAATAAAACGAGATGGCGCTGACAAATAGCGAAGTCAGTGTGACCAGAAATAAACTAAAATGACGAGCTGATAACATTTTGATTTGTTTTCAAATTCGTAGGTAGCACAGGTAGCAAGTAGGCAGCACTGTCTAATATTGAAACAGTAAAATAACAACGAAGTAACAAAAATATCAGTGAGAACACAACGTTAATCTACTAGCTGAAGCCTAAGCAATCAAAAAGTGTGTAAAATCCCCGCGCTCGACTGACATGACATGACAAGCATAGCCTGGCAACGTCGTGCGCGTGCGTGCGTGTTTTTGATCTAACTTCTAGTGTTTTAGATTACTTTTGATCGTTTCGTTATTTGCGAGCGCCATCTTTATATCTTTAAATCAACTTTTTTTTTCTAACACCTGTCAGAAAAATCCCCCATTAGCATTGAAAAAAAAAACAACGTTTACCGACGAAAGGTGCCATCAAAACTATATCTAAAATCACAAAGAAAGAGTGTGTAGGTATGTCATCTGTAGACAGGCTGCGAGGGGCGGGGTCGCAGCCACGCAGCATGCTTTACCACAGATGACTAAATAGTTACTATGTAACAGATAGTACACTCCGCTAATTCATTTAAATAAATAGCAACTCTAACAATAACGCAATAAAGTAGAATTCAGTACGGCGCAAATTTCGAACGGCCACTTGTTGCATCCTTTCTATCGCATATATTCTAGCTCTTTTGCGGACCTAATTTCTATGGATTCGCACCGCGCCGGCGTTGCCGCCGCGCGTAGGTATGTTTTCGAGCCGACACGGGGAGTGAAACAGGCCTGGCTTTACTTAACACGCTTCGCGCAAAGCTCTCCGACGGGGAAATTTGGGCTTGGACTTAACTTTTTTTATTGGAGAAATTACATCTACTGGCACTAAAATAGTATATGAAGTCCCACCCCACTCCCCCAAACCGTTTTAATCCTCCATTTATAACACCCGTGGTGTATATCTAGGGATACACTGGCCCTGGGCAAAAGGCATGGGTGTGTATACTATGGTATACACTGGCGCTAAGCGTGTTAATTAAAGGGCCCCAGAGACTATCAGCTATCAGTCCGCCATAATATTTTTGGTATTTGGTATTGACACTTTTCCGCATTTAGACTCATATTTGGTCCGTTATGCGTGAACATGGCTAGTCGAGCCATCCTAGCTCCTTCCAGAAGCGCAGAAGCCTCCTGGGGCGTTCACAGGCTTCTAGGAGCGACCTCACCTCTGTGAGGATTTCTGTTCGTTGTGCGGCCAAACCTACGCACTCCAGGTTCACGTGGGCGGCTGTTTCCTCAGCGTTCAGGCAACCTCTACATAGAGGACTGTCTGTCGCATTCATAATAAATAGTTGTCGGTTTAAGGTAAGGTGACCTGTAAGTGTACCAACAACTATCCGGAGGTCTGGACGATTGAGGCTGAGCAGCCTGCAGGTCAAACGCGGCGAGACTGCAGTCATCGCCATCTTAGACTGTCTACAGCTTGTTAGAGCTACCCAACGAGTATTATGTGCAGCACGAGTTCGTTGCCTTACCCATGAGCGCAGTTGGCTGAATGGGAGTGGCAGAATGGGTGTAGGTCCTGTCACTATTGTGGAGGATCCCATTCTAGCCAGCTCATAATATCGTCGGTGATACTGCAAATCGTGCTATGTCAGCTAAAACTGATTTTACAGTAGAGACAAAAAACTGTTTTCTTTCTTTGTTTCTGCCGCTAAGTTTTTGATAAGTACGTGGTGTTATAACGTTAGTAAGAGCTATTAAATAATATGTGAATGAAGTTTTAGTGTAGCTCTAATGTGGAAATAATTCGTCTAAGCACATTTTGCAACGAAGTATTCTAACATTTTCTTTTGACATGGAACATATTGATGTTTAAAAAAAGGTGATAATGTTAATAATAATGGTTGTAAATTAATGAAATAGTAAAATAACTATAACGGTAATTAACGCTAAAAATTGGGTACAATTACTTTTAAATTTTCAGCTTGCGAAAAACCGTTGCGTCGACATAGAACTTATTGCAGTACCCAGACAACTGACCTGTACAACTGAAAAGACTTGACAAGTCACATATTGCAACACTGAAAACTGCCTTGTGATTGGCTGACGACTTAGAACGATTTGCAAGTGCGTTCGGACACACGCTCTTAATCATTTTCATCAATAATAAACAAATCGATTTTTCTTGACATGGAACGTATTGCAGTATCACCGACGATATATGGCGATAGTCTGTGGGGCCCTTTAGAAGAGTAATAGATAGGATAGAGATTTACCTTCCAATGAGTAAACTTCACGGGTTTTTGAAACCACTCCGTAAGAGCCAGGTCCAAACGTTCATCGGTGAGGGCAGGTGACACGTTACTGAGGGTCTTGAAGTCGTGAGACATGTTTGAGCTGAAAAACCACCAGCTTCATTAGTATTAAGGTTTATTACCCAACTACGGCAAAGCAAAAAGGAGGGTTATGATTTTGACTGGTATGTAATATGTATGTAGGTATGTGTATATGTTGACGACCGATTTGGCGCAGGGGTAGGCTACCCACCTTCTGCGCCAGTGGTCTCGTGTTCGATTCCCGAACAAGGAACATGTCTATTTGTCTTGGTCTGGGTGTTTACTATGTATATTAAGTATGTATTTACAAACAAAAAGTATTTACTTAAGTATATATTTATTTATCTGTTATCAAGTTTTCCATGATACAGTTTCTTAATGAAATTAAAAATGGGCTTAGATAATTGGTGTGAATGTAAGAAGTTATTTATTTATTATTTATTATTTATGTACCGCTTACTCTAACAAAACAATACATTCTAGGGAAAAGTGGCATACAACCACGTGGCAATTCAGATGAGAATATTTTCTTGTTTCATAGGTACTTTTTAAAGTGTGTTTTTCAGTAGTCGGTTTATAGTTTTTGAACTTAAGTTTTTTACCTTTATATTCCAATATAATGTACCAAACTAAAGCATGTTTATAACTCTATTAATAATAAAAAGAAAATGAGAGATTAAAAACTCGAATAATGTTACTGATCCATTATAAAAATTTAATATTTAGAGTTATAATTTTGTATGTAGGTATTTTATATGCAATAAAGTAACATAATATTAATAATAAAAGCCTTTGTTCTCCGACCTTACAAATTTTACAATAAATAAATATTTGAACTAAAAATATTGTTGTTTTGTTCTTTATTTCCATGTTACTGTGGCATCACCACCCTGTATTCAATCAGGTTGTTGGGCTATAGGCCTCCTCCAGCCATTTCCTCACTTCTCTGTCACGCGCTGACTTCCTCCAGTCTTTCGGCAAACTGTCCTCCCATCTCCCTTATGTTTGTGTCATGTTTATGACTTTACTACTACTACTACCAGTGAAATTTGAATTAAAAAACCTATTATTTTTAAAGTAAAGCCTGTTTTTATAAATATTATAAAAATGCCTTCCAACTTCATCATTTTATTTATTATTATTTAAAAGGGGGGACACCAGCGAAGGCGGACGGGTGATCAGTCACCTTGATCTGAACCATTTCATCCAGTTCCTCGAGTCCCCTGAAAGCTGAGAGCAGGGGAAGGCAAAACTTCATCTAACTAAAGATATGGTTGCCGAGATGCATCAGTTTCAACAAAATACTTTTTATGTCTTTGTAATGGGTAAATTGTATTTTATTGGATAAACTTCTATTTATTTCTACTTACATTTTTCCACAGCACAGCACAAGACTTCAAATCTTAATAAATTACCTCTCAAATCAACTACCTACCGCACAGGCCGGGCACAACACAGCACTCCGACCCACAACTATTATTGAACGTGTAACCGTACTTACCTTTTATTCAATCAAGATCACTCAAGAATCAAGATGATGGCTTGATGACTTGTTGATATGATGTGATTCATTCAGTTCAGAATAAAATGTTATGTGGTTTCGGAACGCCGAGTCCAACTTTTGCAAATTATTGTTCAATTATGAATTAAAACAACAGTGTTAAGTTATAGTATTGGTCAAGTGACGTTGTTAACCAAGTTTGATAGTAATTTTAAAGATTTCTCACATTTAAAAGCTCAACTTTGTAATAAATTCGTTTGTTAAAAAAAAATTACAGCACTTTTACAGCACTTTTTGTATACAAAGTTTGACTTGACAGCTTGACAGGTTGGCAGTGATGCCATAAGCCCTTGTTGCATTCTCCCCAAAACTTATCTGAACTGGCCTCAAAACGCAGGTTTTAAATAGCCCCCCCAACAAGCCGAAATACTTGAAAAGACTTTTTTTTAGCTCACTCATTTGATTACCGACTTCAGGAGCGTTTTTTCGAGATGTGGCAGAGTAGATCACTTGCACGTAGAACACTGATTGCTATGTTTAATGAGTTCCAAGCTTTAAAACGTACTTAAAATAACATTTTTGCAATGAAAAAACTACAAAATCATGCCAACGTCAAAATTCTTACCCCCAAAAATACCCCCGAAAAATGTTTCTACCCAAAACTCCACCTACAGCTATAAAAGCCCCCGAGTTTGAGGGGAATCTCCCCAATCTGGCATCACTGCAGGATGGCAAATTGACAGTGACAGTGGCAATGACTTTTGCCAACAAATCAAACATGACGTGACGAGGACGAGTCCGAATTTCAGAACATGAATCCCGTTTTGATTTGATTTACCACCCTCAGTGATTGCTAGTTACGTTACGACCATTGTTGATGTTTTTGCTACAGTACTCTAGAAGTAATGATTAGGTACTTATATATATTATTATATATAAGTATATATTATATATATTTGGAAATACAAGCACTTCTAACCGACAAATATTTTTCTAGTAAGTATTTCATGTGTTTTTTTAAGTTCTCACTCTTTGGGTAGACTTCGGACAAACTGTGATCCTTATATTGCTAGATTGCAGTTCATTTAAATGAGGAGTGGCCTCGTTTTTCAGGGCATGATATAGGTATTTTAACTGTAATTTAGACGAATATCAACTAAGGTACCTAATGTTTTTTTTTTAATTAAGGGACGCTTTATTTGATTATTATGTTCTTGTTTTTTAAATGTCCAGAATCACACCTAGACATGTCCTAAGTCTCCCGTGCTGGGAGAAATCTGACAGTCTTCATTTTTTATTTTAATACGACTTTTAAACCCTTAAAATGTCTATTTTTAATAAAAGTAATTATGATAAAATATACTTTAAAAGTAATTATGATAAAATATACTTTATTTTGTAGTTGTCATTTCACACAAAAATAAAAAAATGCTAAAGAAACCTGCCCCCCCCTAGGCAAGTGGCTTTCTAGGTACTATCGAATTCGCCAATCGAATATAAAGAAAATGCATGGGATTGACATTAGCGGTCACATGACATTTCGATCTCTAATGTCAATCTTATACGTATTTTCATTCTATTCGACTGGCGAATTCGATAATAGAAAGCCACTTGTCTACAGGCCACAGGGGCTGATCTTTTTTTACCACACTTTTATTAGCTTCACTTGTAACTAAGTCACAATGTAAGAAAATCTTGGAATTCAATTTTAACCTACTTCTAATTGTCGTATTGATTTGAAACTTTGCAAGTCTATATGAGTCCGATGACAATACAATAATTTCCTACTATCGAGCTGATCTGATGATGGAGTCAAGAGGTGGGCAATAGAACTCTTCAATGGCTGCTAGGAAACCCCTCGAGCTTAGGCTCATTTGTTTTGTTCTGATGTGACCTATTCGCTACACTTGGTGGTGAGGGTCTGATGATGGAGCAGGGAAAAAGCCAGTGGCACTCCTTTATCACCAATAGTAAACACCTCGAGTTCTGGCTCATTTGTTTCGTTCTGATAAGACCTATTCGCTACACTGGGTGGTGAGGGTCTGATGATGGAGCAGGAAGGAAGCCAGTGACACTCCTTAATGACCAATAGGAAACCCCTCGAGTTTTGGCTCATTTGTTTCGTTTTGATAAGACCTATTCGTTACACTTAGTGGTGAAGGTCTGATGATGGAGCTGGGAAGAAGCCAGTTAAACTCCTTAATGACCACAAGAATACCCCTCGAGTTTTGGCTCATTTGTTTCGTTCTGATGAGACCTATTCGCTACACTTGGTGGTGAGGGTCTGATGATGGAGCAGAGAGGAAGCTAGTGGCACTTTTTAATGACCACTAGGAAACCCCTCAAGTTTGGGCTCATTTGTTTCGTTCTGATGAGACCTATTTGCTACACTTGGTGGTGAGGGTCTGATGATGGAGCAGGGAGGAAGCCACTGGCACTCCTTAATGACCACTAGGAAACCACTCGAGTTTGAGCTCATTTGTTTCGTTTTAATAAGACCTATTCGTTACACTTAGTGGTGAAGGTCTGATGATGGAGCTGGGAAGAAGCCAGTTAAACTCCTTAATGACCACAAGAATACCCCTCGAGTTTTGGCTCATTTGTTTCGTTCTGATGAGACCTATTCGCTACACTTGGTGGTGAGGGTCTGATGATGGAGCAGAGAGGAAGCTAGTGGCACTTTTTAATGACCACTAGGAAACCCCTCAAGTTTGGGCTCATTTGTTTCGTTCTGATGAGACCTATTTGCTACACTTGGTGGTGAGGGTCTGATGATGGAGCAGGGAGGAAGTCAGTGGCACTCTTTAATGACCACTAGGACACCCCTCGAGGTTAGGCTCATTTATTTCGTTCTGATGAGACATATTCGCCACACTTGGTGGAGAGGGTCTGATGATGGAGCAGGGAGGAAGTCAGTGGCACTCCTTAATGACTACTAGGAAACCTCTCGAGTTCTGGCTCATTTGTTTCGTTCTGATGAGACCTATTCGCTACACTTGGTGGAGAGGGTCTGATGATGGAGCAGGGAGGAAGTCAGTGGCCCCCATAATGACCACTAGGGAACCCCTCGATTTGGGTTCATTTGTTTCGTTCTGATGAGACATATTCGCTACACTTGGCGGTGAGGTTCTGATGATGGAGCAGGGAGGAAGTCAGTGGCACTCCTTAATGACCACTAGGAAACCCCTCGAGTTCTGGCTCATTTGTTTCGTTCTGATGAGACCTATTCGCTATAGTTGGTGGTGAGGGTCTAAAGATAGAGCAGGGAGGAAATAAGGGTTTGGCTCGCGCATCCGGTAACTAATAACTCCACTTGAATTTGTAAAACTAAATACATACAATCACGCCTTTGAGTTATAATGTTTACGGGGTGGGCAGACACATGAATGGACACATGAGTGAAATCGATTACCATCCATCCACAGCTTGCCATTTGTTAAACTAAAAAGTAAAAAATAAATATGTAGTTTAAAAACTAAAACAACACACTTTTATCGGAGCAGACTTAAGTACAAAATAACCGTCAATTCAGTAACTGAAATTAAAAAGCGTGGTGCGCCCTTTGCAAACCATGCATTCAAGTACTTAATATTGACAACGCGCACCACGCTTTTTAATTTCAGTTACTGAATAGACGGTTATTTTGTACTTAAGTCTGCTCCGATAAAAGTGTGTTGTTTTAGTTTTTAAACTACATATTTATTATGTCAAAAATGTCCGCAGTCTACCTAGGTATAGTTGCCCCGATCAACCTGCAACAAGCTCGAAATCCTACGCTGACATAGTAAAACAGCCCACTGAAGAACGATCAATCAGCAATACAGTTGAGCTCATTATTTTGAAACAAAGTGAGAAAATGGATATACTTATTCAACAAATAAGTTCCCTCGTGGGGCTTATCACCACCCTGATAGCTAAACTGTCACCATGACTTCTTTACGTGTAGCCACGTGGAACATCAATGGACTTGCACCTAACACACTTGAACTTGAGACTTTTATTGCGAACAACAGACTCGATGTCGTCCTTATATCAGAGTCACACGCCACTTCAAATACGACCATAAATATTAGAAATTACTGCACCTACGTTACTCCTCACCCTGATGGTAAAGCTCACGCTGGGTCGGCTGTGGTGATAAGAAAAAATCTGAAACATTATCTACTTGAACCATATGTAACAGAACATATTCAAGCAACCACAGTCGAACTAAAAGATAGAGCTGGTACAATAACTGTGTCAGCGGTGTACTGCCCACCTAAACACAAAATAAGTGAGCGAATGTTCACTCATTATTTCAGTACACTTGGGCAACGCTTCATAGCAGCTGGCGATTGGAACGCCAAACATACCTTTTGGGGATCCCGAGTTACGGTGACGAGGGGTCGTGAACTGAAAAAGAGCATCGACAACGAACGTCTTCACCCGTTATCTACAGGTGAACCAACATACTGGCCCTCTGATCCCCGAAAAAAACCTGACTTACTGGACTTCTTCATCACGAAGAATATCTCTCATCTCTACACCACAATCGAATCTAACCTAGACGGCTCTTCCGATCATACACCTGTCATCTTCACTCTAAGCTCTACGATTATTAGGAGAGAAAGCAATAGAAGAAGTCTTTTTAATCACAAAACCGACTGGGATGCGTTTCGCGACTACCTTGAGAGCAATTTGGATCTTAGGCTTCCAATGAAAACTGCGGCAGACATAGATGAGGCATGTACTTATATCACGAACCAACTCCAAATTGCCGCTTGGAAAAGCACTCCTGTTCTTAAACTTGGCACGAAACCAACTAGCTTACCAGCTGTAATAAGGGATAAAATCCAAGAAAAAAGACGATTGCGAAGAATTTGGCATCAGTCTCGCCTTTCCCCTGACAAAACTTATTTCAATAAAGCTATAAAAGAGTTAAAACAGTAATTGCAAGAGTCAGCAGATCAGTCTCTTAAAGCTAAGCTAGAACACGCTTCAGCTTCGGGTAAAGGCGAATATTCCTTATGGAAAGCTACAAGGAACATCAACAAGCCCAAGGAGTCATACCCACCGATTCAAACCGGATTAGCATGGGCACGCACTGATACAGAAAAAGCGAAAGCTTTTGCGGAACACTTGCACTCTGTCTTCCAGCCAAACTCGTTTCCGGACCAGGATGACTCCGAGGTCGATGCTGTTCTAGATCAAGACCTTCAGCTATGCCTTCCGTTAAAACCAGCGTCGCCAAGAGAAATTTTCGCTGAAATAAACAAAATGCCAAATAACAAATCACCTGGTTACGACTACGTCTCAGCGAAAGTACTTAAAGAAATCCCTAGAAAGTGCTTGGTCTTCCTAACTTCTCTTTTTAATGCTACCATTAGAGTTGGCCACTTTCCAACTGCTTGGAAAATCTCACAAGTAATAATGATCCACAAGTCAGGAAAACCACCTACTGAATGCGCTTCATACCGACCCATCAGCCTTACTCCTGTACTGTCCAAATTATGGGAAAAAATTCTCCTAACAAGATTAAAGGACTGCCTAGAGGAGAGCAACGTAATTCCACAACACCAATTCGGGTTCCGTGAACAACACTCCACGGGTCAGCAAGTTCATAGAGTTTACCAAACCATTAGACAGGGTCTGGAAAAGAAGGAATACTGCTCAGCTGCTTTCATCGACGTCCAACAGGCTTTTGACCGCGTGTGGCACAAGGGACTGGATTGAGTAAGATTAAAACTCTATTACCTCACTCGGTGTATCCTTTAATCAAGTCTTACCTTGAAGATAGAATATTTCAAGTGTTGTACAGAGAGGGAGCGTCTGCATTTTACAACGTCCGTGCTGGTATCCCGCAGGGGTCGGTCCTTGGCCCGATACTCTACAACATCTATACCTGTGACCTACCACAATCCCCTAAGGTAACTGTCGCCACATTTGCGGACGATGCTGCCTTCCTTTCGTGTAGTTCAGACCCAGATTTGGCAAGTGTACAACTCCAGAAGCAATTAGATGACACTACTGCATGGCTGAAGAAATGGCGGATCAAGGCGAGTGCTACCAAATCTCACCACATCACTTTTACACTGAGAAAAGGGAACTGTTCACCGGTTAAACTTGGAGAGGATGAACTGCCACAAACCACGTGCGTTAAATACCTGGGCTTCCACCTTGACCGCCGTATGACCTGGAAAGACCATATAAAACACAAGCGAGATGAGTTAAATCTTAGATTCAGGAATCTACTTTGGCTTTTAGGACGACAATCCACCCTGTCTCTGAATAATAAGATCATGGTCTATTGTGCAATTCTAAAGCCTATATGGCTCTATGGTATCCAGCTGTGGGCTACCGCCTCCAAATCAAACATCCAGTGCCTTCAAAGAGCTCAAAACAACATGCTTCGAACTATCAGTGGTGCCACATGGTACACCAGGAACACTGAAATACATGAATATTTGGAAGTACCGACGCTTAGCGAAGAGATAACCAAATATAATAATAAACACAAGGATCGCCTTTGTGCTCACCCGAATCCTCTTGCTAAAGCGCTGGTGGAGACCAATAGAAGTGACACCCAAAGACTTAAACGAAGAAAAGTATTTGATGATTAAGAGAGGCTGAAGCACTGGCTTTCTTCACTCTTGAGCGTGACTAGCACTCAACGCAATTACTTATAGTCTGGCGACTGATTGTATATTAAAATTATAAAAAAAAAAGGTATAGTTGCTAAAGAAGAAGAGTTAGTTGATTATAACTGTTACAATGTCATTAGAATACGAATGCAAATTTCGCCACCGTTTCCAAAGTTGTGATAGCTCAGGTTAGAAAACTGGCGGCATTGAAGCCAGAAGACCTCGGTTCAAATCAAAGTGTAAAATAATTAAAGGTTCTAATCTCATCAAAAACATAAAATATGTGAAGTGAGAGCCAACTTCAATATTAGGAAATATGCCTTGGTTGTTGACTTCAACGACAAAAGATGTGAGATCTAAATGGGTGCCAAGTTTAACGGTCAGTCCTGAAAATTTAGAACAAAATGTTTTATAACAACTTAAAATATAATTTCTTTTTATAACTTAGGATAATATATTGAAGCCTAAGGTCGCGCGAGCGCGCAATGATTCCGCAATTCGCTCGTCGCCGCCCGCCGCCCGTCGCGCATGTTCGTTGTCAGGCCGCACAGCCTTCTCTATCGTATAGAGATGGCTGTGCAGGCATGGTGCAGGCCGTAATGGAATGGAGTGAGATAAACTGACCTCGTTCTTACTACCTATCTCATTAGGACCGTTTTTTAGCAGCAGTGCACCTTCCTGTTGTACGTAGTACTTATAAATGGGTAGTTTTCAAAAAATTGCCGCTTTCACCTGCCAGACTTTCAAACCTTGTTTTACTTTGATTTTTGGTTTTAAAGTAACGCAACTGCTAAAAATAGGTAAAAGTACATCAGTTGCATCGAGGCAAAACCTCTTAACCCATTTATATAATGATGGAAAACTCGAATTTAAGTTTGTAACTCCATTTTCTAATTAACCTGCGTGTCCAAAACACGAGTGTGTGAGAAATTTATACATGAAATATTGCACATTGGAGATAAACAAACTGCAACTGAAATACTTGATTGATGAAAGTCCAGCAATAGTCTCCTAAAAATTTGTGACTCGTAAATCGAGAAAGTAGGAGAGAAAAAAATAAATATGTTTTGTAAGCAATAATTTCTACATCACCTGTACACCACTTCAACTTCAAATATTTTCCGTTGGTTCGCAAACTAGCTTAGCAATGAGTCTCTACTACTCCATCCACGTTTCCTGACAATGCCTGCTAGCGGCGGACGCGGTGAGAAGTATGTGAGTGTATTATTGTGATCAAAAATAAATATCGAGTTTTCGCTGGGTAGTAACGATAAGTTTTATTTTTTCTGCCTACAATAATTTTAACAAATGACAAGTAGTGATTAAAGTTTCATCTCGTGGTATAGTACATGGGGTCAGCTTTAGGGTGGAGTAGGTATGGCTTTGCTAAATTAAAGGTTTGCATATATCCTACCCGAGGAGCCCGTGGCGCAGTGGATAGCGCGCTTGGCCTGCGATCGTTGAAGTTAAGCAACGTTCGCAATGGTCGGTCACGGGATGGGTGACCAAAAACTTTTCATCTCGAGCTCCTCCGTGCTTCGGAAGGCACGTTAAGCCGTTGGTCCCGGCTGCACTTGCAGTCGTTAATACCCACCAATCCGCACTGAGCCCGCGTGGTGGGTCATGGCTCATTCTCCTTATCCATCCATAAGGAAGGCCAGTGCCCCAGCAGTGGGGACATTAAATGGCTGATGATGATGATGATGATATATCCTACGACATAACAGTCATTTTCTCATTAACCTGTTTCTAAATAACCTGCACAATGCATTTCAGGTGGATGAGATGTGTTCGAGTGAATGAGATGAATAGTATTGATCGTCAAATTAGGTTCTTATTAAGCCTAATTAAGGTTCAAAATAATAATCTAATTAACCTGCCAAGGCAGGTGAATTAGAATCTTACCTGCTAGAAAACCAGACTATTCCTTGTTCCCTTTTAGTGAAAAGTACTTGTTTTTATATAACAAATTTAATAAAATATCATAAAAATTACATTCCACAATTTTTTTACTTTTTGTCAAAAGCGGCAATTTTTTGAAAACTACTCAAATGCCTTGCAGTTTTGTATCGAAGTTACGACAGTTACAGTGCGACAACGTTTTATGTTTCGGTGATAATCTTTGGAACTTAAACAGTTTTCATTCGACAGTCTATTTTGACAGCTAATTTCGTATTGCAAGTGGCTCCTCTGTGACGGATGTCACCGGAACGGACAGGAGTGTTTTTTTTTTTACTTTTAATGGGTTAGCTCTTGATCCCAATCAAGCCCATTACGATAGGGCGAGCTAACCCAGAAGATGCCTATTAGGGTGTCCCAGACTATAAGGGCGAAATATTTTTTTTCGAATTTTGATACGCATACCCTCTATTTTTTTTCTATTTGATCCTAATAACTAAAATAATAAATATCGTTGCGATCGGACAACGATAACCCGTGCCGACTGGATGTCAAACTTCATCATCACTACATAGTATAAAACAAAGTCGCTTTCTCTGTCCCTATGTCCCTTTGTATGCTTAAATCTTTGAAACTACGAAACGGATTTTGATGCGATTTTTTTTAATAGATAGAGTGATTCAAGTGGAAGGTTTATATGCACTTTTTATCCCGATATTCCCACGGGAACGGGAACCACGCGGGTGAAACCGCGGGCGGCCGCTAGTTGAAAATAAAAGTTAGTATGGAAGATTTTGAGATCTTAATATTTATTTAGTAAATAAGTCACTTTTTTACATATATCTCATATTTTTAAGTATTTATCATTAAAAAGACATTAGTTATTTATCATTTTTTTTTATTTTAATGTTTGTTTTTACAGTCAGGATTATTTGTCTATGTTGTTGTAAAAATTGCTTTTGTTCCTCTTCGACGGTGACTAACCCATGAATGTCTTGCATCAACTTAAACCTCCTTTCAGCCGTATCCTTAACTGCTCTTAGTGTCTGCCTGCACCTTCTTTTTAGCGTGTTAAAACAAAGCATTGTTTGATCATGAAGTGGGACATTCGTAGAGAAACCTGTCATCAATTTGGAGTCGACTGAACATAGACTTTATTCTGATTGATACAAGGTCATCATCATCATCATCGATGTTTTTCTCTGAAATTAAAAAAGCGATCAGTTATCATATCATCACGTCAGCCGAACGACACTCACTGCTGGGCATAGGCCGACAACAGTAGACAGTAGAGATAAAACAGATACTTCATTTATCAAATACCACAAATGCTGACAGAACTTCTTTAAAGCTGCTTCTGAGATGGTTTCGTTAATTCTTTCGTAAACTTTCATCGCCTTCAAAAAGCCCAAATCCTGGTAAGGTGCTTTTCCCGCTAACATGCATTGTAACCAAGGCTTGACGTAGGATGTGACGATAAACAGACAGACGTCTAGCAGAGCAGCCTTAACTTTATTTGAAATTTGAATTGAGAGCTAAGTAATGGTATTTTTACCACACTTTTATTAGCTTCACTTGTAACTAAGTCACAATGTAAGAAAATCTTGGAATTCAATTTTAACCTACTTCTAATTGTCGTATTTATCTGAAACTTTGCAAGTCTATATGAATCTGATGACAATACAATAATTTGCTACTATCGAGCTGATCTGATGATGGAGTCAAGAGGTGGCCAATAGAACTCTTCAATGGCTGGTAGGAAACCCCTCGAGTTTAGGCTCATTTGTTTTGTTCTGATGAGACCTATTCGGTACACTTGGTGGTGAGGGTCTGATGATGGAGCAGGGAGCAAGCCAGTGGCACTCCTTTATCACCAATAAGAAACACCTCGAGTTCTGGCTCATTTGTTTCGTTCTGATTAGATCTATTCGCTACACTTGGTGGTGAGGGTCTGATGATGGAGCAGGGAGGAAGCCAGTGGCACTCCTTAATGACCACTAGGAAACCCCTCGAGTTTTAGCTCATTTGTTTCGTTTTAATAAGACATATTCGTTACACTTGGTGGTGAAGGTCTGATGATGGAGCTGGGAGGAAGCCAGTGAAACTCCTTAATGACCACAAGAAAACCCCTCGAGTTTTGACTCATTTGTTTCGTTCTGATGAGACCTATTCGCTACACTTGGTGGTGAGGGTCTGATGATGGAGCAGGGAGGAAGCCAGTGGCACTTTTAATGGCCAATAGGAAACCCTTTGAGTCTGACTCATTTGTTTCGTTCTAATGAGACCGATTCGTTACACTTGGTGATGAGGGTCTGATTATGGAGCAGGGAGAAAGCCAGTGGCACTCCTTAATGGCCAATAGGAAACCCTTCGAGTTCTGGCTCATTTGTTTCGTTTTAATGAAACCTATTCGTTACACTTGGTGATGAGGGTCTGATGATGGAGCAGGGAGGAAGCCAGTGGCACTTCTTAATGACCACTAGGAAACCCCTCGAGTTTGGGCTCATTCGTTTCGTTCTGATGAGACCCATTCGCTACACTTGGTGATGAGGGTCTGATGATGGAGCAGGGAGGAAGCCAGTGACACTTTTTAATGACTACTAGGAAACCCCTCGAGTTTGGGCTCATTTGTTTCATTCAGATGAGACCTATTCGCTACACTTGGTGGTGAGGGTCTGATGATGGAGCAGGGAGGAAGCCAGTAGCACTCCTTAATGACCACTAAGAAACCCCTCGAGTTTGGGCTCATTTGTTTCATTCAGATGAGACCTATTCGCTACACTTGGTGGTGAGGGTCTGATGATGGAGCAGGGAGGAAGCCAGTAGCACTCTTTAATGACCACTAGGAAACCCCTCGAGTTTGAGCTCATTTGTTTCATTCAGATGAGACCTATTCGCTACACTTGGTGGTGAGGATCTTATGTTGGAACAGCGAGGAATAAATTAGTCTTATACTTTATAATAAATGTACCTAATTATGTAATTTATTATATCTAATTAAGGAAGCCAGTGGCATTAATTAATGTTAATTTGGTTTGCCATTTATTAAACTAAAAAGAAATAAATAAATATATAGTTTAAAAAACTAAACAAACACACTTTTAATAGTTACAGACTTAAAAGTACAAAATAACCGTCAATTCAGTAACTGAAATTAAAAAGCGTGGTGCGCCCTTTGCAAAGCATGAATTTCAAGAACTTAATATTGACAACGCGCACCACGCTTTTTAATTTCAGTTACTGAATTGACGGTTATTTTGTACTTTTAAGTCTGTAACTATTAAAAGTGTGTTTGTTTAGTTTTTTAAACTATATATTTTTATTAAATAAATTGCTCTGGCCATTCATCTAGCTTGATGCATAGCACCTGGGGGCCGAGCCGAATCTTAAATTTCTTCTCTGTATCTCCGTCAATAAATACTTATTATTGAAAGCTCTATTAAGTCTCGATAGTCATCTCTAGCAATTTTTTTACCCAATTCATTTCTATAAAATTGTAGCAGTTTGTCAATTTCTGAAACTTTTAGGCATGAAAGCTTTTCTGTGCAGCTCTGTATTTTTTTGGGGTCGACATTTTTCCAGTTTTCTTGGAACTTTTTGAACAATGGAATGTCAGGGCTTGTGTAAAATTTCTACCTCAAATACAGCTATTAATACCAATTCGTAGACGTGATGGCGACAAGCAAAAAAAGCATTTCTCGAATCAGTTTCTGTTCAAGAAGCACACAGGCACCATTAATACGACCTGTGTTTAAAGCAGTAGTATCACTGCAGAGAATTTGCACTTTATCTTCAAGATTTTCAGTCAATGATAGCTTTCTAAACTGCCTGTGCCTTTTCACTTCCTGGAGAGGTATCCAATTTTGGCACAGTGATAAGGTTGTTCTTTATTATCATACGAAATAACTATCGGTAGACGTTCTTCTTTAGATTTGCGTGCATCCATGACCGGCAATAATAATAAAAAAACAAGCAATAACAGGCACATTGAAAGGCTTGAGCACACCAAACGCGGGTCAGGAGCAGAGCAGGTCAGTAGCAGCGCGGGAGTCGGCGGGAGTCGGTACACTGAAGGCTTGAGCACACCAAACGCAGGTCAGGAGCAGCGCTGTTTGAATGCGGGCCCGCGCATGTTGTAATACAAGAAACTCTATAAACTACGTCACACTAAATTTGAACGCGGGCCCGCGCTCAAACTGCTCTGCGATGCACCGCACCGCTCCGCACTGCAACTGCCGGACTACAAACCGGCGGCAGCGGCGCGGGAGCGGGGCAGAAGCAGGGCAGGCGCGGCGCAGAGCAGTTTTAGCGCGGGCCCGCGCTGTTGTATAACTATGGCGGCCATGTTAGCATGACATACCGAGGCAGGGCGTTTGCAGTGCAGCGCAGCGCGTCGAAAGCAATTGACGAGAGTGGTATTTTTTTATATTCGTGATGGATTCCGGTGAAAAATTAAGAGAATTAGTTCGTAAAAATAAATGTTTAAATGATTTAAAGGACAAATATTATAGGAATGTAACATACAAGCTGCGATTGTGGGAGAACCCGTCACAGTGAACGCGGTTTGAACGCGGGCCCGCGTTGCAACTGCTTTGAAACTGCTGCTGCGTTCAGTGTGCCGACTACCGCGCGCTCCCGCGCTGCTACTGACCTTACATGACAATTAAAATATATAACCATTTGCCTAACTACATAAAACACATAGAAGAACCTACTAAATTTAACAATGAATTAAAGAAATTTCTTATTAGCAATTGCTTCTATAGTTTAAGGGAATTCTTTAATAAAAAGTTTATATGAACATTTTCCTTCTCAATCTTCAATCTCTTGATGGGGCCAGTACATACTAAATTATAAATGTGTAGAAAAATTACTATGTTGCAGTTAATTTTATTATTATTTTTTAATTTGTATTAATTAATAGAAAACAAACTATACACTTTAGAATAAGTTAGGTTGTTATGCCCTCACAGGGCGTCACATGTGCACCTATGTACTCTCTGCCATCTATGTACTTTATGTTCTTACTGTGACATACAATAAAATATTTGTATTTGTATTTGTATTTGTAATATGCTCTGCTCCTGACCCGCGTTTGGTGTGCTCAAGCCTTGAACGCAGCAACAGTTTCAAAGCAGTTGCAACGCGGGCCCGCGTTCAAACCGCGTTCAGTGTGAAGGGTTAGGCAGGCAGTAGCATAATACAACTCTCGTCAACTGCTTTCGACGCGCTGCGCTGCACTGCAAACGCCCTGCCTCGGTGTGTCATGCTAACATGGCCGCCATAGTTATACAACAGCGCGGGCCCGCGCTAAAACTGCTCTGCGCCGCGCCTGCCCTGCTTCTGCCCCGCTCCCGCGCCGCTGCCGCCTGTTTGTAGTCCGGCAGTTGCAGTGCGGCGCGGTGGCGCGGTGGTAGCTCAGTGGTTAGAGCAGTCGCCCGGATAGCGAAAGGTCGTGGGTTCGAGTTCCATCGAACCTGGTTGTGAGACGGGTCGATTTTTTCTAAATACTTCATTTTCCATTTTTCAATAATAAAAACTGCATTGTGAATGCAAAAAACTAAACATTTAAATAACATGCAAAAGTAATTTCATCTTTAGAGATTGTCAAATATCTGGAAAGGTTTCTTTCGCGTGTAAGGGCAGTAATATCTTCACATTGATGAATTTAACGCTGGCTATACGGTGCGTAAGAAGTATTTGATAAATTCTCGTAACGACTCCGTAGCTCAGTGGTTAGAGCAGTCGCCCGGATAGCGAAAGGTCGTGGGTTCGAGTCCCATCGGACCTGGTTGTGAGACGGGTCGATTTTTTCTAAATACTTCATTTTCCATTTTTCAATAATAAAAATTGCATTGTGAATGCAAAAAACTAAACATTTAAATAACTTGCAATAGTAATTTCATCTTTAGCGATTGTCAATTATATGGAAAGGTATTTTTTTCGCGTGTAAGGGTAGTAATATCTTCACATTGATGAAATTAACGCGGGCTATATACAGCGAGTAAGAAGTATTTGATAAATTCGACGCTTCTCGTAACGACTTAGCGAAAGGTCGTGTGTTCGAGTCCCATCGGAGCTGGTTGTGAGATGGGTCGATTTATTCTAAATACTTCATTTTCCATTTTTCAATACCTATAGGAATTAGTTTTATTAACTGTCGAATTATAACGCTAGCGCTCATATTTTTATATTTTTTTTATTAATATTTTTTTTTATTTTATTAGTGAAAGCGTATGTCTTTATACACGTTTAATTCCGTTTAAGTTATTTTAGTTCACCATCATGCCCATTAAGAACAAACTGAACAGCGATATCTCACTCCAGAGGAATCCTCGAATGACAAAATGCCCTCTCAGTACACAAACGATGTTCAACTTCCACAATTATGAACTTTCCAAGGAAAAGGCAGCCTATCCCCTATCCCTTTCCTTCTTACAAGCGTTGACATCTCTCTCGCTTCATTTATTATTCAGCCTCTCACTCACGAACTCTCGCTCCAGCCCCAGAGGGTTGCTACCTATAATGCTACTAAATTGTAAATGACCATTTCGACTTTGAGTGAACTTCGAATTTGGGGCTAATGTAAATTATTCACGTTAAATTGGCTGCGTGGTGAGGCCCGCGTGTGGTCTAACTTTGAATATTTAAAGGCAGCGAAGTGTAGAAAACGACATTGGTTATGTGATTTCGGCACATCGAGTTTATTTTTATTACGCTGTTTATCGATGTAATGGCCGCGATACACATGCCTGTAAAACGGGACAGTAGCGTGCATGCTAGTTATCGGCATGTGGAAGTAGCTGGCACAACGTGTATACATTTGCAAGTAAAACTTGCATCCTTGCGTTCTTGCATGCCTGTTTTTCCAAGACGTATGTACACAACTACACATGCCATCATGGATGAAACTTGTTTCGTAATGACAAAGTTCCATGGTGTAAAGTATAATATGTCGTGGCTAGGTCACAAATTCGAGTGGTTTCGGCTTAAACATTCACCAGCTAACTCCCCAAGGAGCGTGCGAAGAAGTTTTTACTTCAAAACCAAACAACAACACAACGGCGACAACTCGTCAGCTACCGGCATGCCTGTACCTGTCACGTCCGTTCACACGCGCCCGGAACGCAGCTCCCCTCGTCCCCTCCCTCACATTGCATGCCCGTAGCTGCCAAAAAATCAAACGTTGTGCGATCTACTGGCAAGCCTGATACAGGCATGCCCGTAAGCGTGTACACATGAAAGTAGAAGGCACGTGCTGGAGCTGTCATGCAAGTGTGCCAGGTACAGGCATGTGTATCGTCACCTTTAAGGCGGTTCTATTCGTCAAGTTTTGCATGCAAGTATGACGTTGCGTATAAGTCACATGCATAAGAAAAGACTTTCAACAGTATGCAAATTGCATACAAGTAGAGATGGTCCCAATCGAGTAGAATTTACAATTTACATCTTGGGTGAAAGGGTATTAAGGAGCCCGTGGCGTAGTGGTGACTGCGCCTTTACTGCGATCGTTGAGGTCAAGCAACTTTCTTAATGGTCGGATTCGAATTCTCAGGCATTCGAATTTTTTCAGTGTGGTAATTCGTATGTCGAACATTTTGTTTGTGGTTTCTATTGAAAAGCTAGAACGTTTCAAACAAACTGCTGTCCCACATGTCAACAAATCCATTTTGACAGCTAAGTTCGTATACGAACATCTATTGGTTTTTACCACTCGTAGCGTTCGACTGGTTTTCGATCGAACTTTTTCGATTGTGAAATTCTGACAATACAAAAACTGTGTTATATTTGAATTTCGAGCTTATAAATTTGAACTTTTCTCGATTGCCTGAGAATCGGCCCCCTGTACCTACTTAAAGTAAAAATAATTAGTTTTGAAATTCTTAAAAGTTGTTTTACTGAACAGTGGAACTTTTGCGTAGCGAAACAATTCTAAATCTATGGTGGAACCTCACAGCGAGCTGTCAAATCTGTCAAACAATGGTACACACGGCGGTACATCAGACTATAAATGTTGACCTTGAGACCGCCTTTATGCCCTACGTAACAAAAGCTGTTATCGCAGTTCAACTGTTTAACTTGATGTGCTGTCGAGTGTACCTATAGAGTCCGCACCGTCCGCGCCACACTTGCCATGTTGTCTCAGAGGATGATCGTCATGGCGATTGCAAAAATGGCATTTATTTTGATGTTTAACACGCTGAACATGTTTCAACCCCTAAAAGGTTGAAATAGGGGTGAATTTTGAATGAAAAATCAGGGGTAAAATAGACATTTCAACTTGAAACTTTGTAGGCGTACTTTCTAAAAACAAATAGGCAACCCATTTCGTATTTTCCCAAAATCAAAACCAGGGGGTAAATAGGGTATAGAAACCTAAATCATCTTAAGTACCTTAAAAGTTCTTGGTACCTAAGCTACTCAGATCTAACTTTTTGATTGTGAAACAGACACTTATTATTTACTAGCTTCCGCCCGCGACTTCGTCCGCGTGGACATTCGAGAAAATACTTAGGGGACCAATAACCAGGATAAAAAGTATTCTTATGTTTTAATTTCATAAACATCCGATCAGCCGTTTTTACCTGATTAGGCGGGTCCTCCCTCACCAAGTGAGCAGCCTCGTGCGAGGCCCGCCGCACGTGGCAAATATCGCGCGAGGCTGCTCGCTTGGCGAGGGAGGACCCGCCTAATCAGATAAAAACGGGTGATCGGATTTTTTTGAAATTAAAACCTTAGAATACTTTTTATCCTGGTTATTGGTCCCCTAAGTATTTTCTCGAATGTCCACGCGGACGAAGTCGCGGGCGGAAGCTAGTTAAAAATAAAATAAATTGTAGGTATACTTAGTCCGAAAAAAAGATAAAAATAAATAGATCTAAGTATAAAAAATTACAAAGATAAGGACAGGAAATGACTTCTAACTTGATCTCCAAAGGATTTTAGAGTCTGAGCCTTTAAGTAAGTTACTAAGTACTAATCGTAATCATAATCATATCATAATCATAATATTTTATTTGCAAAGAATGTAGGTAAGTATAAAATGGTAAACAAGTAAGTAGTTCCTGGTACATTCTGCCAATATTTTAGCATGCAAATACATAGTCAAAATTCAGAATAAACAATATTCAATTAGGTAGATGCATAGTTAAGCATTTCTAGTAATGTTGATTAACTACAGACCCCAGAGAAAATTGCATGTCGATTTAAAACAATGACTTTAAGGAGATACTCGGAAAAATTATGCTAAAGCAAGATAGCAATGAGAAAACGACGCGCGCGGGAGCGAGACCGATTTTGCGGATTACGCAAAAAAAACACAAAACCACTTCGTATTTAAAAACTATAGCGATTTAAAAAAAAATGCTTCTATACGATCCTAATTATACTAATTAAACCAATTTTCAGTAGTATATGTATCCCCATTTAAGAATAATCTTGATATTTCTTATTTTTAACCGACTTCTAAATCAAAAAGGAGGAGGTTCTCTATTCGTCTGTATGTATGTTTTTTCTCTTTTTTTTTTTTTTTTTTTTTTGTGTATGTCCACCGATTACTCGAAGACGGCTGAACCGATTGAAATGGTTCAAGCGTTATTACATCAGGTTGGTTTCCAAGTTGGTCCCATTTTTTGAAATTTTCAAATCGGTTCAGTAGTTTTCAGGAAATCTTAAAAATACTGTCGTTTTCGTTACCACTTTATGTAAATTTAATACGTATCTTTAGGCATAGGGTAGACCGAGGCGAATCGGATCAATGGGTGAATCGGATCAAAATAAGAAATCCGTTCATATCTTGGAAAACACGCCGAAATCGAACGCAAGTGACTGGCGTCTTACGACCCTCTTACACCCCGCACCTCCCACCATCTGTAGTATTTCGATCCGACTAATACATCAGTTTCGCCGCTGCTCGACAGCATGTCAGGTGTTAGTGTGCGTTACAATTTTGCCGCTCATCTAAGGTAGGTACTTACTATTTCTTCGTATAATTCTAAGGATTCGTGTTGTAATATTGAAATTTATATCTTATATGGATTAGAGAAGGACCTATTTTAGAATAAATTATAGTTTTTAAGCATAATATTATAGGTTAATGTGTAAAATACTTATTTCAAAAGTCTTTAGTATGGGGTTATTCGGATCGCGTCATCGGGGGCGAATTGGATCACTTTTTCAACATGAATTATTTTATATTACAGGTTAATTATGCATTTTTATTTCATTGTAGATGGTACGCACGTATAAAAAGAAGACAAATACGGGAGAATAGTCGCAATAAAAATTTACAGAAGCCGCAATAAAGTCCTGTCCAAAAAAGTTTCATCACCTTTCAAGACACCACCGGCCACTTTTAGCTACAAAACCAATTTGGCATTTGACATCACCCCAGAGTAAAATAAATCTTCTCGAAAAAGATGCTAAGAAAAACTTAAGACTGATAAAAAGCTGTGGAAAAATAAAAAAAACCGACAGCAAAGAAAATGTAAGGCAAAATAAAAATAATAATAATGTTCACGCCGCGCGTGATTCATTCATTCACGTTCATTCGTGGGTGCGCCGCCAACCACCGTCCGCGCAACTCGCGCTCAGTTGGCCGTCCGCAGCCGTGAGGCAAGTTTGTGTGTTTCGGTAGCGACGTGCCGCGCCAGTTACCTACCCGTATTGTGACCGAGATCCCGAGCGTTTGCACCTAGGAGCGCCCGGTCCGGGTACGGACTTGTGACCCGTGTGTGTTCGCTTTGAAAAGCGCCGGGAAAGTTTTAGCTGCCTATTAGGGCATTGTGTAGTTATAAGAGTGTTAGCTATAACAGTTTCCCATCGGGGTTGACTGAAGATCTTAGCCAGGCGCGCGCCGGCGAGACAGCCATCAGCCCCCCTGGATTACGGACAGTATCTGCTAGTAAGGTAGGCCTAGCTTAAGTAACGTAATTTTGCATGAGAAACCTTCGTTTCAATAAACTGTGGAACACAGTCGATGGTCACCACAATTGTGCGTGATCATATTTTTGGTAGCAGAGCTTAGTTGATATAATTAATTTTCATATTAAAATTAACTACATAAAATTTCATAGTAAAAATAAAAAGCGTACCTAAAAAGCGTACCTAAAAATTTTTTTTTTTGTTGAAATCTCGAGGGTATTCCGAGACGATTGAAGTACTAAGAAATTGTTCTAGTAAATTCTCGAAGCGAATGTTTCTCACTTGGTGGATCCGATAATAGATAGACACTTATATAATTGTTGTCACATACTAGTGTTTTGATACGAGTTTACTCGCCTAGATGTGTATATTTTTTTTTGTGTGTCCGGATTTATTTGACGAATAGTTCGTTCGAAAGTGTGTTTATTAGTACCACATACTAGTGATTTGATACGAGTTTACTCGCCTAGATGTGTATATTTTTTTTTGTGTGTCCGGATTTATTTGACGAATAGTTTCGTTCGAAAGTGTTGTTTATTAGTACCACATACTAGTGTTTGTTCCGAGTCCGCTTGCCTAGTTAAAAAAGTGGAACTAGTTTTAATTATTAGTAGTATTAAATTACGAGTATTATTATTAAAAATAGTTTTGTTTTTGTTTGTTGATAACGGTTTAGTAGTTGATTTGCGAGGTATGCCATACCGTTAATCCTATACGTTTTGTTTATACCGTTATATTGTTAGCCCTTGAAATTTTTTTTTTTTTTTTATTGGCTCTACCCGGTTTGGGTATTAGCCACAACAAAAGCCCTTGAAATTGGTAAGTTGTTAATAATTTATGAAAATAGTAGGGTCCGTGTATGTCGTCCGAATTTTAATTGTGTTTTATATTATCGTGACGCGACCTATTTCTATTGTTTTTTTTGTTGATGTTTACCACTTTTATATTTCTTTGTTTGCTTTGTTTATAAAACGGATTATAAATGGCTCCTACGAATCCGCTCGCCGTATCCAGGGCCGGCATCCAAGGAGTTTTGCGTTGGCTTGCTTGTGCGGTCACATTAATAGACCGAGCCGACCGGGTAGGCGCGTTGCTAGCTCGGTATGGCGGGCTGGCAGCTCGGCTGCAAGACCTGGAGCGCCACGCCATGGAGTGTCGCGCGTATTATATGGAGAACCCCCCAGCTGATGATGCCGTGTCGGAACAGCTGGAGCAGGATGTAGCCCAGGCCTATGAGCTGGCTGACCAGTTCACGGAGGCGGCTGAGAGGGCCCTGGCTGTTCGGAAGGGGGAGCCGGTTTTGAGCGGGGAGGTCAAACCTACCCCGACGGCGTTGCTAGGCCGATTGCCTACTTTGGAGATTCCCACTTTTAATGGGGATCTGTCAGCCTGGATGGGCTTCATTAATTTGTTTGACAGTTTGGTGGATTCACGACGGGACTTATCCCCTAGCGAGAAGTTGGCCTATTTGCGCTCCTCCCTGCGAGGAGAGGCCAGCGCGGTAATCCAGCATCTGCTCATCAGTGACGACAACTACCAGGTGGCTCGCCAGCTTCTGGTTAGCAGGTACCAGAATGTCCGGTTACTGGCGGACACCCACGTGGCCACGATTTTGGCCCTCCCGCGAATCACGCGGGTACACCTGTTACGGAGGGAGTTGCTGAACCCGCTACTGTCAGCGGTCAACTCCCTAAGGCGATTGGACCTGCCGGTGGATCAGTGGTCCTTTGTACTGCTGCACATAGTCCTCGCCAAATTGCCCGCTGAAATGAAGGGGCGTTTCGAGCAGAGGTACGGAGGCGACAGCGCCTCGTATCTCCCGCCCTTCGCGGACCTCCTTCGTTTTTTGGAGGACGAATGTAGGGTGACGGACCACCTGGAGCCCGCCCCGGTTCCAGGTGTTGGTCGTATGGTGGCGGCGAGGGAACAGCCCCGTCGCCCGACCAATCGCTATGCTGCCTTCCAGCAGTCCCCTCCCCCCGCACCGAGTGAGCGGTGCAGGTATTGCAGGGGAGATAGGCATGTGGTGCACGAATGTGCCAAATTTAGAGGCCTCCGCCCAGAGGGACGGAGGGCCGTTGCGAAACAGCGCCAATGGTGCTATAGGTGTTTGGGGGGACACATGCAGTCGGCGTGTCCCCAGACCGAGGATTGTCGTCTTTGCGGAGGGAGGCATCACCCCCTCCTTTGTTTGGACCGCAAGGACGCCGGGAGCGACCGGGGTTCGAATTCCTCGCGCACGGGCGGGGGCCCGGCAGCCCGGAACCGGTCCCCTAGAGATTCGGCGGGGCTTAGCCCCCCCGTTCAGTCCCCCCCGGAGAGGGGGAACTATAGGAGAGACGCCCCCGCCACGGGCGGGGGTAGGGGGGTACCACAAGAGTACGCCACGGTGGCGATGGGCACGGGCCCTATTTGCTACTCCCCCCCCCTAATGGAGAGGCCTCGATTGGGGTACTATGTACCGAGGCACGCCCCACACGGGTATTACCCTGCACCTAGGAGTGCTGTTGGTCGGGGCCAGTATGTACCCGATTGGGACCCGCTCGCCCGGTACGAGCGTCCCACATTTGGCGCGCCGACTCAGGCGCGAGGGGGACAAGTACCCCCCCAAAATTTTTAATGGCGCCCCTGTCGGACCCAACCACCCCTCCGGAGCTTGTGCTGTTGCCTACAGCCTCCGTGAATGTTTGGGGACCTAAGGGCAATGTTGTCACGGTGCGTGCCCTTTTGGACTCAGGTGCCCAGGGGTGCATAATGTCCAGGTGGCTTGTCCGACAGCTGGGTCTTTTGCTTGTGCCGCATCACGAAGCGGTACGGGGGGTGGGAGACTCGCGGATCCCTGATCCGATTGGTCGAGTTGAGTTCTCCTTCTCCCCCCACTTCACGCCAAGGCCGAAGATCGGTGCTTCGGCGATAGTATTTGATAAGGTGGTTGGATCACTCCCGCAAGTGCGAGTGCCGCCGTCCACGATTGAGCTGACGTCTGGACTGGCTTTGGCTGATCCTTCCTTCCACCGACCGGGCCCAATACACTTATTGATTGGTGCAGATGTCCTCGGTCGTGTACTGTGTGGAAGCAAGCGAGTTTTGCAGACAGCCGATCTTGTCGCCTTGTCCTCGTCGCTGGGTCATGTGGTGATGGGAAAGGTACCACAGACACCAGAGACCCCGTCGGTAGACCGCCAGACCATTGTCGGTTCTACTTTGTCCGACGTTCTCCAAAAGTTTTGGGAGGTGGAGGAACCTCCCACTGCCAAGCGGTTGGATCCGTTAGCCGAGGAGTGCGAATTGTTCTACCAGAACAACACTGGGCGCCTCCTCTCGGGTCGCTTGATTACCCGCTTGCCCTTCTTGGCGGTTCGCCCTCCTTTAGGGAGCTCCCGGCCGATGGCCGAGAAGAGATTGTTGTCCATGGAGCGTAGGATGGCCAGGGATCCCGCATTCAAGGAGAAGTATATAGACTTCATGCGGGAGTATTTGGACCTTGGGCACATGTCCATCTCGCAGTTGGACTGGCGTAATGTGGAACATTACTTCCTGCCACACCACGCTGTTTTGAAGACTTCCAATGGGAAGATCCGCGTGGTCTTTGATGGTTCAGCGCCCACGTCAACCGGAGTGTCGTTGAATCAGTGTCTGCATGCGGGGCCGAAGTTGCATCACAATGTCTGTGATGTTTTGACCAACTTCCGCCGGCACGCTGTCGTCTTTGTGGCCGATATCCGCATGATGTTCAGACAGACCGTGATTCACCCGGAGGATAGACGATACCAGCTCATCCTTTGGCGTGAGGATCCCCAGGACCCGATGTTGGCTTACGAGCTGAACACCAACACTTATGGTTTGCGGTCGAGCCCCTTTGTGGCGATCCGTTCGCTTTTGGAGCTCGCAGAGCGCGAACGGCTGCGCTATCCCCGGGCATCTGCTCTTATTGAGGGGGGGGCCTTATTTGTCGACGATATCTGCACGGGGGCCTCGAGCTAAGATGAGGCTCTCGTCTTACGTGATGAGCTGATTGCGCTCTTGAGGGCTGGTGGCTATGAGTTGCGGAAGTGGCTGTCTAACTCACCGGACCTATTGGCAGATTTGCCTAAGGACCACCAGCAAGAGCCGCTCCTCTTTGAAAATCCGGAGACTCCAGACATGCTGTCTGTTTTGGGAGTCCAGTATCGACCAGTCCCGGATTTGTTCACATATAGATTGGAACTGCCAGACCCAAAGGTCTGGACTAAACGCACGGTGCTGTCTACTGTAGCCCGTACCTTTGATCCGAACGGTTGGCTCAGCCCTGTAGTGTTTTCGATGAAGTGCTTCCTACAGGAGCTTTGGGCTGTGGAATTGTCATGGGATGAGCCCCTCTCTGGTAGCCTCCTACGAGAGTGGGTGAGGTTCGTGTCATCCCTACCCGACGTCAATCGGGTTTGTATACCGAGGCAAATGCTGCCTTCGGGAAAGTTTAAAGCCTCCCTGCACGGCTTTTGTGACGCGTCCGAAAGCGGATACGCGGCAGCCGTTTACATCCGAACGGTGGATGCAGCAGGCGTTGTCGCCGTACACTTAGTTACGGCCAAGAGTAAGGTCGCCCCCCTTCGGACTAGGCTAACCATTCCGAAGTTGGAGTTGTCCGGCGCCACTCTCTTAGTACGGCTACTCAATCATGTTGCCGACACCTTGGGAAACGGTGTCGACTTGGAGTCGATATTTGCGTGGTCTGACAGCCAGGTCGTCCTTTGTTGGCTGAAGAGTTCAGTCCACACCCTTGAGGTTTTTGTGGCCAACCGGGTCTCACAAATTCAGACTTCAAAGGCCCCGTTGATTTGGCGCCACGTACCGGGCGAATTGAACCCCGCAGATTGTGCCTCCCGCGGCTGCGAGGCGCCTGAGTTAGTGGACCACCACCTATGGTGGAGTCCATCATGGTTGTTACGGCCTGAGCGCTCATGGCCTGCCACCCCGGCTGTGGCCAGAGTCCCAGACCTAGGCATGCGTGTTCACGCCGTGGAGACGGTGGCGGCTCCGCAGATGGAGTTTTTGTTAGACCGCTACAGTTCTCTTGATAAGTTGCTCGGCGTGACTGCTTGGATGAGGCGTTTTGTGCGAAATTGTCGCCAGCCTCAGGAGAAATCGTTGTCTCCGGTCCTCGCCCCACAAGAGCGGCAAGACGCTCTGTTGCATTGGTTGCGAGTGACGCAACAGCTAGAGTTTGAACCGGAGCTGAAAGCCCTGCGCTCAAGTAAGTCCAAGTTGAAGGGACCCTTGGTGCGGTTGAATCCCTTCTTGGACAGTACCGGATTGCTGCGTGTCGGAGGTAGGCTCAGACATGCCAACCTGCCGTACGGATCACGCCACCCTTTGTTGCTCCCCAAGGATGGACTCCCATGCGGATATCGGCCCAAGGAGGTTAGTTAGACTGTTGATTACAGACCGACATGTAAAGAATGCTCATGCCGGTTGTAATGCTTTGACCGCGCTCCTCCAACGAGAGTTCTGGATTTTGTCAGCGCGGAGAATAATCCGATCCGTTATTTTTCGTTGTCTCCCGTGTTATCGTTTGCGCGCCGATACGATGCAGCCCCAGATGGGTGATTTGCCTGCCGATCGAGTGAACGAATCGATGCCCTTCTCAGGAGTTGGAACGGATTTTGCGGGGCCATTTACCGTTAAGACATCGCGGCTTCGTAATGCTAGAACGGAAAAGGCTTAGTTGTGTGTATTTGTTTGTTTGGCCACTAAAGCGGTCCACCTGGAGGTGGTTAGTGCCCTCACCACAGAAGCCTTTGTAGCCACGTTGAATCGTTTTGTGTCTCGCCGCGGAATGCCGTCGTTAATCAGGTCCGATTGTGGAACCAATTTCAAGGGCACCGATAGGTATTTAAAGGAAGTTTGTGAATTTTTGGATAGGAATAATTTTGAGATCGGATCCACACTCTCTCGCAGAGGGGTACGATGGCAGTACTCCCCGCCATCCTGCCCCCACTGGGGAGGGATTTTTGAAGCAACTGTAAAGGCCGCTAAAACTCACCTTCGTCGCGTTATTGGGGAGACGGTCCTCACGTTTGAGGAACTCGCGACCGTATTTTGTAAGGTTGAGGCGGTCCTCAACTCGCGTCCGTTGTGTCCGTTGTCTTCGGACGCGAATGATTTAGAGGCCCTTACGCCGGGCCATTTTTTGATTGGCAGACCGCTTAACGCCTTGCCGGAATATCCTTATTCCGAAGTGCCCTCCGGACGGCTCTCGCGATTTGAATTGCTCCAGCAGCTTACGCAGAGTTTTTGGCGCCGTTGGCATCTGGAGTATTTGCACATTTTGCAGCAACGCGTTAAGTGGTCGGATAGGACGACCCCACCCAAGACTGGAGACCTCGTGTTGGTAAAGGATCCAAACCTGCCGCCCCTCCGCTGGCGTTTAGGACGCATTGTTCAGCTTCATCCGGGGTCGGATGGTGTGCCCAGGTTTGCCGAGGTCCTGGTGGGGGACTCTGTTTTGAAGCGAGCGATCGCTACCCTCTCTCGCCTGCCCTTAGATTGAGTTGGCGGACAGTTTGCTACTGTCCGGGACGGGGGGATGTTCACGCCGCGCGTGATTCATTCATTCACGTTCATTCGTGGGTGCGCCGCCAACCACCGTCCGCGCAACTCGCGCTCAGTTGGCCGTCCGCAGCCGTGAGGCAAGTTTGTGTGTTTCGGTAGCGACGTGCCGCGCCAGTTACCTACCCGTATTGTGACCGAGATCCCGAGCGTTTGCACCTAGGAGCGCCCGGTCCGGGTACGGACTTGTGACCCGTGTGTGTTCGCTTTGAAAAGCGCCGGGAAAGTTTTAGCTGCCTATTAGGGCATTGTGTAGTTATAAGAGTGTTAGCTATAACAGTTTCCCATCGGGGTTGACTGAAGATCTTAGCCAGGCGCGCGCCGGCGAGACAGCCATCAGCCCCCCTGGATTACGGACAGTATCTGCTAGTAAGGTAGGCCTAGCTTAAGTAACGTAATTTTGCATGAGAAACCTTCGTTTCAATAAACTGTGGAACACAGTCGATGGTCACCACAATTGTGCGTGATCATATTTTTGGTAGCAGAGCTTAGTTGATATAATTAATTTTCATATTAAAATTAACTACATAAAATTTCATAGTAAAAATAAAAAGCGTACCTAAAAAGCGTACCTAAAAATTTTTTTTTTTGTTGAAATCTCGAGGGTATTCCGAGACGATTGAAGTACTAAGAAATTGTTCTAGTAAATTCTCGAAGCGAATGTTTCTCACTTGGTGGATCCGATAATAGATAGACACTTATATAATTGTTGTCACATACTAGTGTTTTGATACGAGTTTACTCGCCTAGATGTGTATATTTTTTTTTTGTGTGTCCGGATTTATTTGACGAATAGTTCGTTCGAAAGTGTGTTTATTAGTACCACATACTAGTGATTTGATACGAGTTTACTCGCCTAGATGTGTATATTTTTTTTTGTGTGTCCGGATTTATTTGACGAATAGTTTCGTTCGAAAGTGTTGTTTATTAGTACCACATACTAGTGTTTGTTCCGAGTCCGCTTGCCTAGTTAAAAAAGTGGAACTAGTTTTAATTATTAGTAGTATTAAATTACGAGTATTATTATTAAAAATAGTTTTTTTTGCCGCACGTGGCAAATATCGCGCGAGGCTGCTCGCTTGGCGAGGGAGGACCCGCCTAATTAGATAAAAACGGGTGATCGGATTTTTTTGAAATTAAAACCTTAGAATACTTTTTATCCTGGTTATTGGTCCCCTAAGTATTTTCTCGAATGTCCACGCGGACGAAGTCGCGGGCGGAAGCTAGTTAAAAATAAAATAAATTATATAAATGATATAGTCCTATGTTGTATACATATTATTGGTCGTGACTGTATTGCTGTTAGGTGCGAGGAGCGAAGCGACGAGCATGTTCGGTTTACATGAACATACCGCGCGAGCCGAGCGAGCGAAGCGAGCGTGCCGCGGCAGCGGCCGGCAAAGCGCCAGAAACGACTATATATATATTCCCATTTCCTATTAAACTGAAGTAGGGGTAGGGGGGGTGTATAAAGTCGATTCTGGCGCTTCGCTCGCTCGGCTCGCGCGGCGTTTTGGTCACTGTTCTAACCTAACCTAACCTAAAACGTCTGTTACATTTTGTTGGGTGGCAGGGGGCTTCGACCCCCGAGCCCCCTTGGCAGGGGGCTTCGCCCCCTGTCCCCCCTTTTGTTTTTCCCAAAAGATATAAAAATTTTGAAATAACAAAAAATTTTTGAGCAAAAAAATTAAAAAAAATATTTCTATATGTCCATCGGATGCCTCCTAGGTATCTCCGGAGTACCGTAGGGGATCGAAAATTTTGTTAGATTTCAGCTATGACGGACCGTTTTTGAGATATTTGCATTTTTATAAAATTCATTCTTGAAAATTTTGCAAGTCCCCGCTTCATACTAAAACAGTCAAAAATTTTATGTTTGCGACACCCTAACCAAAAAAACAATCCAACGCGCCCAAATCCATTTAATAAACTTTCCAATTCATAAGCTTGTTGTAGGCGAGTCGTTCATAGTCGAAACAACCAGTAGATGAAATGAACATTAGGCCAATCGTCCGTTAGTTGAATCAACTGTAGTTCAATCAACCGTAGGTGAAATTAACAGTAGTTGAGTCGTTCAATAGTCATTACGAAAATATGTGAATCGATCGTAGTTATTTCGACCATATCAAAATCAAAAATCAAAATCAAAAATCATTTATTCATTTTAGGCTGATACAGCACTTGTGAACGTCAATGAAGCTACGCTATCGGTTCGCAAATCCTACGGCGGGAGGCCTTGTAACGAGAAGAACCGGCAAGAAACTCGCCAAGGGCTATTTTTTTCTCCCTGTCATATTTCATACAGAGTCGTCAAATTGAAAAGTGACTTTAACATAATATAATATGTAAAGTCACTTTCCATCACAAATTAATCTTAAGTTTAAAAACAAAATAAAAAAACCCGGTAATCATAGCAGTAAATAATTTTCAATAACTAAGAAATAGACATCCAAAAGGTAGTTTCTTTAAAATACACACCAACCAAAAACGTAGCAAATAAAATAATAAATATAAATGCCAAACAAGGGTAATAAAACTTTGAATAGTTTAAGAACATAAGAGTCAATAATAAACAGTGCCATACAAGCCACGATAAAATAAAACTAATAACAATAAAACATTAAAAATCTGCATATTTTGAGACAAGAAGCCAGGAGCAGACCCATCCCACTGGTGGCACTCGTTCACGAGCATGACGCATGAACCAGCCATCGCTTCGCTCAACCATATTTTAGGGAACGTAACGACCCGCCTCACACGACACCACCGCAGAAATGTTTACAGAGAGCATGACATACTCAAACTTCTCATCTCAAGACGCAGAAACCAATATAAGAATGTACCCAGTATTAATAATTTTGTAAAACACGACTCACAATTAACTAGAGAAAAAATCCTTCTCAGCTTATGACCAAGTTGCTTTGTCATTTAAGTAATCACTTACAGTATAGTAGCCCTTCTTGAGGAGGCAATTTTTTATATGATTCTTAAACTCTTTAAAGGGTAACTCCAAGATATCACTTGGAATCTTGTTAAAGATGTGTATACCTTGACCCATGAAAGACCCATGTACCTTCTCTAATCGGTACCGAGGCATTGAAAGTTTATCCCTATTTCTTGTATTGTAACCATGCAAAACGCCATGTTTAGTATACAAGTTAATATTACGACGCACAAAAATAATACAATTTAATATAATTTGAGATGCAGCTGTCAGTATACCAATTTCTTTGAACTTATCCCTAAGAGAAGTTTTAGAGCTTAGTTGATAAATGGCCCTTATTGCTCGTTTTTGCAGAATAAATATAGCATTAATGTCAGCTGCTAATCCCCACAAAAGAATGCCATATGACATGATGCTATGAAAATAACTAAAGTATACAGTCCTAGCAGTTTCTATGTCAGTTAACTGTCTAACTTTTCTAATAGCGTAAGCTGCAGAGCTGAGCTTACCAGCTAATGCAGCAATATGCGAATGCCACTGAAGTTTTCTGTCTATAGTTACACCCAGAAAGACTGTTGATTCAACTAAATCTAATTTTTCATTATTTATTACAATTTCTACGGGTGGAGATTGTACATTTGGTAAAGAGAATAGAATGCATTTCGTTTTCTTTGCATTAAGCTGTAGATTATTAAAATTAAACCAAGTGAGTATTTCCGAGAGTGCTTTGTTTACATCGTCAAAATTAGATTGATTTCTGTCAATGTTAAATATTAAGGAAGTATTTTCAGCAAACAAGACAATCTCACATAAGCTATTTGCAAAGAAAGGTAAATCGTTAATATAAACCAAAAACAAGAAAGGGCCCAAGATAAACCCTTGAGGTACACCTAGCTTTACATCAGAACCCATTGATTTCACCCCATTTATATCAACTGTCTGAGTTCTGGAACTAAGATACGAGTGTAATAGTTTTTGGGCATTATTTTTTACACCGTAATGATTTAGCTTCAACAGCAGCGTCCGATGATCTACACAGTCAAAAGCTTTGGACAAGTCGCAGAATATGCCAAGAGCATTCTGCGACCCCTCCCAGGCCCCAAAGACATGCTTAAGAAGTGCAACCCCGGCATCAGTAGTAGACCTACCCTTCGTAAAACCGAACTGTTTGTTAGGCAAGAGGTTATTTAAAGTAAAAATAATGAGTTAATAATTGCTCCAGTATTATTTTTTCAAAGCTCTTGCTCAAGGCGGGTAAAATAGATATTGGTCTGTAATTACCTGGGTCTTAGTCGTAATGACCTTAGTTATTATGATACATACCCCATTGAGAGTCCTGTCAAACAAATGTCAAATGAGAGTAGAATACGATTGTAATACGATTGAAGAGCAGACTAGCAAATATTCCGATGGCAGTTCAATGGCAGTTCAGTCGTATACCATTGGTCTTAAGTTAGTAGCAGAATACCAAAAATGTCAAAAACCGCTATTGAGATCCAATTAAGATTCAATTGAACCATTTGTAAATTAGCAGACTTGGGGCCCTGGTCGACTCCACGATACACAATAATCAAAAGTAAGTTAAATCATTTGTAACATTAGTTATTAGTACCTTTTTTTAAGTTATATGATTTCCTAACATTATTATATTTTTATATAACTTCGAAAATTTACATAACCACAGTTATAAATTGTAGGTACCATTGTAGGTACCACAATACAGTATGTTTTTTTACAGGTTTAACAGATGATATTTGTACAAAAGTACTAATTTTAAAAGTATAACATTAAAAATGTCAAGATAGACTGGACGTTCAATAACAAAACTTCTTACGAAGGTAAGTGAAACGTGACATACAAACAATAAAAAAAAACTTTGCATAAGTAATGACTCGATCACAAACTATTTTTGTAAAATGTTTATCAAAATTATTTGATACCCCAACTTATAGCTTTTTTTTCTATAAACCTAAATCAACCTTCATAAAAGTAAAGTGAAATCGTCACATTTACAATCATTTTTATTCTCAGGTTCAACAATTAAAAAGAGCTGAGGTGACGACAACTCATCACAAGACATCGTTGTATCAACAGTAACACCTTTGGCCTTAATATTATTGTTTTTTTTTATTAAATGTTACGTTAAAACACAATCAAAATCTATGTAAAGTCGAAAATTATTGTAAATTAATATAAATAATAGTAAATTAATTAAAATATAGAAATCCAATAAACAAGTATAATACGACTAGCTGACCCAGCGCGATTTCGTTCCCGTGGCCCTACCCCCTTTTTCACCCTACCCTACCCGTACTCTACCCCTACCCTACCCCTACCCTACCCCTACCCTACCCCTACCCTACCCCTACCCTACCCCTACCCTACCCCTACCCTACCCCTACCCTACCCCTACCCTACCCCTACCCTACCCCTACCCTACCCCTACCCTACCCCTACCCTACCCCTACCCTACCCCTACCCTACCCCTACCCTACCCCTACCCTACCCCTACCCTACCCCTACCCTACCCCTACCCTACCCCTACCCTACCCCTACCCTACCCCTACCCTACCCCTACCCTACCCCTACCCTACCCCTACCCTACCCCTACCCTACCCCTACCCTACCCCTACCCTACCCCTACCCTACCCCTACCCTACCCCTACCCTACCCCTACCCTACCCCTACCCTACCCCTACCCTACCCCTACCCTACCCCTACCCTACCCCTACCCTACCCCTACCCTACCCCTACCCTACGCTACCCTTACCCTACCCTAACCCTACCCTACCCTACCCCTACCCAACCCTACCCTACCCCTACCCTACCCCTACCCTACCCTACCCCTACCCTACCCCTACCCTACCCCTACCCTACCCCTACCCTACCCCTACCCTACCCCTACCCTACCCCTACCCTACCCCTACCTACCCCTACCCTACCCCTACCCTACCCCTACCCTACCCTACCCCTACCCTACCCCTACCCTAGGCAGGCGGAAAACAATGCCCTCACCTCCTCATCCAGATGTTCGAGGGCTAAGGGCAAGACTCGTCCGGGAATACCGTCCGGTCCGGGTGCCTTCTTTTTGGTCTTCAGGCGGGTCAGAACCGCCTCTACCTCCTCTTGGGCGACGGGTAGGTAACCCTGCGAAGCGTCCGGCTCGTCGGAAGCGGTGTGCACTAAAGGTCGCACTGACGGGGCCACTGCCGGAAACAGACCGTCCACCACCCGGGACAAGAGTTGAGGATCCATCGACTCGGTGGGGGGCGCTTGATTTCGAAGCCTACTCCTGATCATTCGGTACGGCCGCCCCCATGGATCCCGGTCGAGATCCTCCAAAAACTCGTCCCACGCCCTGGATTTTGCTCTGCAAATGCCGTCACTTAGAGCCTTTTTTGTCTCATTGTAGGCGAGACGGAGGCGGGTCTCTTCAGGTAGGTCACGCCGGACCCTACGTCGGCATCTTTGTAGCGCCCTTCTTGCAGCCAGACAGGTGGTGCGAAGGGAGGAGAGCTCCCCCGACCACCAGTACACACTACGCTTCGGAGGTAGGCCCTTCACGTGCGGCATGGAGGCGTCACACACCGCCGTTAGTGATGCAACCAGGCGGGCTGCGCGGCTCTCCACCTCTTCGTCCTCAAAACCTGGGCCCTAAGAGTTCCAGGCCTCCACGATCGCCGCCTCCTCAGCCAAATCCCGGTTGAGCTTTGTGGTAGCCCACCGGGGAAATCGACGAAGGGACTCGCCAGGGGGCAGCGGATTACCACTGCTCGAAGAAGACAAGATCCGAAAAGCGATAAACTCGTGATCCGACAAAGTCATAGTGTCCAAAACCCGCCAGTCCCGAACTCTTGCCGCCAGGGCGGGGGTGGCGAAGGTCAGATCCACTATAGACCCACCGGTGCCCCTTACGAACGTAAACCGCCGACCCCGATTAAGAAGGACCACACCCGACGTCGCCGCCCAGTCCAGGACGCTCACCCCTTTGGCCGTGTCGACCCTCTCACCCCAGGCGGTGTGGTGGGCGTTAAAATCGCCCAAAACCAGGAGTTGTGCTGGTGCGAGACGCGCCACCACACCGTTCAACCGGTTGAGCCAACTGTCCAGCTCCAACAGGCCCCGGTTGGGGGAGAAGTAAACACCCACGAGTGTCAGTTCTCCCCATGAGGCCGCCACATAGCCCGGTCCCCTCTCTATAACCGAGAGGGGAGGGGATTAGGCAGCAGAAAATGGGGCCACTATGGCCACCGAGCCGTTAACATCACCCGCCCAATTGGGGCGCTGGGGGACGAAGTAGGGGTCGGCGACGACAGCTATATTTACGCCGGTCTCTACCATGTGCTGCATGAAAAGATCCTGTGCTGCAGCACAATGGTTTAGGTTACCTTGGAGGAGGCTGAGTTCGCTGGCCATTAAGACGACATATGACCATTCTCAGCCTCCCTTTGAACATCAGAATCTACGTTTGCCGTCTGCCGCTTAGCGGACCCAAAGTTGTTAGGAATTTTTGCCTTAACTGAGGGGGGTTTGCATTTGCTGCCCCCCATAACGTGATTAGCCGGCAGTTTGGCCTTTTTGCAGACGATGCAGTTTGGCTCCTCTGTGCAGGTCGCTGAGACATGACCCTTGCCCCCACACTTGTAGCACGTATCGCTATAATCGACGTTTTTGTGGGGGCACAGCTTTTTAGTGTGCCCTGTGATCATACAACCAAAGCACCGGAGCGGAAGGGGCTCCAGTGCTTTGATGGGTGCAGAAACCCAACCGACGGTGAGACGGCCTGATGCGGCCAAAATTTTCGCGGCAGAAATAGGGCACTTTATCAGTGCGGTCCCGAGTCCTCCGGCTCCCACACGGATAGGGCCCACACGGACCTGTTCCGGTTGGCATTGCCCTTTGGTTGCAACCTCCTCTTTTAATTCTTCGACACCAACTGAGTCATCGAGCCCGGAGACTCGCATGTCAGCGGTCTTCACGGGTCTCGTGACCTGGGCTTCATTTCCCAATATCTCCCGAAGCTTGGAGGCGAACTTGTCAGCCTTTTCCCCGCTGGTGGCTCCAGGGATTTCAAAAACTCGGGCCCCAGTTGCCGACACCTTTACCTTGACCCCTTCAATGCCGAGATCAGCGAGTTTTACACCTTGCCGTGCCTTTGCAATTGTATCGGCATACGTCGATCCCCGTTCCGCCTGTTCAAGAGTAATGGTGAGCAACACGGCTGTCGACTTAGGGGCGGCCAGTTTTGGCTTCTTCTGGGCCGCTTGTGCGGCGGGTTGAACCGATGAGGCTACACCTGTCTTGGCAGTCGGTCCCTACCCCTACCCTACCCCTACCCTACCCCTACCCTACCCCTACCCTACCCCTACCCTACCCCTACCCTACCCCTACCCTACCCCTACCCTACCCCTACCCTACCCCTACCCTACCCCTACCCTACCCCTACCCTACCCCTACCCTACCCCTACCCTACCCCTACCCTACCCCTACCCTACCCCTACCCTACCCCTACCCTACCCCTACCCTAACCCTACCCTACCCTACCCCTATATCCTTCCTTGGACTTCCACGAACATTTCAAGACCAAAATTAGCCAAATCGGTCCAGCCGTTCACGCGTGATGTCGTGACCAAGGGAAATAGGGATTCATTTTTATATATATAGATTGTGTTGTGTACTACTTACTTACTTGACAAACTAAGTACCTATAGAACTTGGTAGAAATACTTTACAATTTAATAAGGTGTCTTTTTTTACCTATGTTAAGTAATTTTGTTTCATCGTGTATTTTTTATAATCGAATTCATTAATGTGTAAAAAAACGTTCAGCTCATAAAAAGTTAAGTTAAGTCAAAAAATTAGGGCGCCACTTTCTATTCAAACACGTCAAATCATGAATAACGTGGCAACACTGACTATATTTTGTACTGAAAAATTTTAGTTCCATTTTATTTAATTTTTACTCTTTCTGGCCAAGCTGTAACTATTACTTAAAACACAGAGTTAAAAAGGCATTGGGGTATCATTATTATTTCAATACAATTTTATCATTATATCGTTATATAATATTACTAGCTGACCCGGCAAACGTTGTTTTGCCATATAAATTTTATTGGACACGAACTTCGTATCACATGCCTGACACAATGTCACTTATTAAAAAAAAAATCCTAAGCGGCAAAAATGTCAGTGATTACATACTCTTTGACATACCTTCTCTTTGGAAGCGGCTAAGAAATGACAGTTGTGTGAAGTATGACAGTTTAACGGTTTTCTATACAAAATTACCATTTTTATTTTATAATTTTCCTGGATAAAAAGTAGCCTATGTTACTCTCCAGCTCTCAAATTATCTCCATACCAAAAATCTCGTCTATCCGTTGCTCCGTTTTGACGTGAAAGACGGACAAACAAACAAACAAACAAACAAATAAACAAACAAACAAACACACTTTCACATTTATAATATTAGTATGGACTAGTATGGATAGTATGGATAGTATGGATACTACTTTCTCAATGTAATTTGATCTTTCATTTAATATTATACTACTTTCTCAATGTAATTTGATCTTTCATTTAATAGTTTCACTATGATTTTAATATCAGCCAACAAAGTTCTTAGAAAAGTAAATAGAGTAAGTATTAATTTTCGCCAGACTGCAACACAAGTTAACCACGCCCGTATCACCAGTATCACCACACCGCATTGCAACTTGCAGACATATCGCAATATAATTTGTTCTGATGGCAATACCTGCACTCTACAATTCGCAGTCCAACTCTCCAAAGGCCACCACTTACAGTCCAATAGGGCGATGCACGCGGGCTGCTTCAGCAGCCCGCGCACCAGGGCGAAATACTAGTTTTGTTATATATTTTAATTGCCATCGCATAACCATTGTTAAGGAAGCGGGATGTCTTGGGAACGGTATTTAAAATAAGTTTGTTTACGTTTCTTAAACTTTTATTGGTTTTGTCTTTTGTTTGCTGATAGATGTGAGCATTTTGTTTTACAAATTTTCCCATTTCTAAAATATATAAACAAGGCAGTGGTAATATATTTAGCGTCTTGAAAAAAGGCCTACAAGTAACATCTGGTGCAATGTTGCAAATGGCTCGAATGCATCTCTTTTGAGCGACGAATGCTTTCTGTATATCTGAGCTATTTCTGCCATTATAGCGGAAATACACGGTTCACTTTTAAGGACCCACAAGTAAAACACGATTATTGCATGTCCTTTATCAGTAGTAATGTGGGAAAAAAATCTCCCGTGTTACTACTACAGCAGTTAGTAGTAAGGCGGTTAATTAAGGCGATACTCGGTAAAATTGTGCTGAAGCGAGATAGCATGAGAAAACGACGCGCGCGGGAGCGAGACCGATTTTGCAGATTAGGCAAAAAAAACATAAAATCATTTCGTGTTAAAAAACTATAGCGATTTAAAAAAAATGCTTCTACACGATCCTAAATATTATTGGTGTCCACTAATTAAACCAATTTTCAATAGTATTAGTAACCCCATTTAAGAATAATCTTGAATTTTCTTATTTTTTAGAGGTCTTTTCGAAAATAAAAAGTGTCGAGGCAAAATCATAAAATCGTGTTTCTGGAACTATACGAATCTAGATAAGGTATGAAGAAATATATATCTTATTATCAGATTTGTAGCATCTCTAACCGTCCTATAGTTTTGAATCAAAAAGTCCAATTTTTTCCGAGTAGCGCCTTAAAGTTGCCCCCCTTACTACCAGTAGTAAGGTCTGGTGGTAAGGTGGGTAACGAAAGACTTAATCTTTATACAATACTAGCGGCCGCCCGTGGTTTCACCCGCGTGGTATCCGTTCCCGTGGGAATATCGGGATAAAAATTAGCCTATGTCACTCGGAAAGACTGTAGCTTTCTAACGGTGAAAGAATTTTCTAAATCGGTCCAGTACTTTTTGAGTTTATTCGTTACATACAAAAATACAATTTTTCCTCTTTATAATATTAGTATAGACGACGACCGATTTGGCGCAGGGGTAGGCTACCCACCTTCTGCGTCAGTGGTCTCGGGTTCGATTCCCGAACAAGACAAATATTTGTGTGCATGAACATGTCTATTTGTCTTGGTCTGGGTGTTTACTATGTATATTAAGTATGTATTTACAAACAAAAAGTATTTAAGTATATATTTATCCGTTATCAAGTTTTCCATGATACAGTTTCTTAATGAAATTAAAATGGGCTTAGATATAATTGGTGTGAATGTAAGAAGTTATTTATTTACAATAACACCCAGACCAAGACAAATAGATATGTTCATGCACACAAATATTTGACTTGTTCGGGTATCGAACCCGAGACCTCTGGCGCAGAAGGCAGGTATCCTACTCCTGCGCCAAATCGGTTGTCAACTCTAATATAATTTCTCAAATATAATTTGTATATAATTGTATACGCAATAAAAAAAATTAGGTATATCTCTAGTTTCGTTGTAAAAACAAAATCAAGCTCTCCAGCGGGGGATACCTAACACACCAGTGTAATTCCGTTACTGAAGGCTTTTCTAATTAAATAAGCAATAATTTATCCCACGTCTCGAATATTTGAATACTGATAAACTACGTTTGGTATAAAACTGGGTAACTTTCATTATTAAACCACATTAACAACTCAGTCACATCATACACTACTACATCTTAAAAACCCTAAAGAGTTTTCATTGAAAATGAAGAGCCAAATCTTAATTATTTTTACTGTTATCGCCATCACTGCATTGGCTCACGGGAAGTCATCAGCTCAGTTCTTCTGTGGGAGGCGTCTCGCAAACACTCTAGCCGTGTTTTGCTCATACGATGAAGTGTCTAAAAGATCCCGTAACACTATAGACAACTCGGGGTCCAACGGATACAACTTCGAAACAAACCAGGTGAGAGACGATGACGATATGCAATGGCAAGACTTGCTGCAGGGCAGGCGGCTAAAGAGGGAAGCCGAAGCAGTAGCGACGAAGCGCGGCGAAGACTTAGAGGCAAAGGATCCTGTTGCTAATACAGACAGCTGGAAAACCCAGATGCTGCAAGGCTTCCGGCACAAGAGGGGAGTCGTGTCAGAGTGTTGTGACCAGCCTTGCACCTTGGAGGAACTTCTGACCTACTGCTGAAAACTATGACCCTTTTATAATACAGTCTGTGCCTGATTGTTGTCGTTAAGAAGTGTTTTGAATAAATTTTTTGATCATCAATGTCTTCTATTTCTTCATAATTACATTAACTTATAGGTAAGCACTAGTAAATTTGACCAACTTCCCAGTGTCCGATTGAGCTGAATCTTTGCATACAGGCCGGTTTGGTTTGGATGACAATACAATATTAAAGTACAGTCAACAAAAAAGCTTGTCATGAAAACGAAGTTTTTATAAAAGACTTATTTTTTTATTAATTAATTCGTTAGCGACCGTAATAATATTATAGGTATACACCTGTGGGTGGTTGTTGTAAGACTATCATGCTTAATTCTGTTCTGAAAAAAAAAAACGGCACAAGGTACAGGGAGTTATTAATAAATTTTGTTACACAAGCATTTAGCATAAACTAGCTGTAGGCCGATCCTCTAAATAAAAAGAAACATAAAAAAATTTAAAGTTCTAAGTGTGCATTCGGCGGGATCCACTATCTCGGACCCCTCCGTTCGGCCAGCGGTACACTAGCCGGAGCGTCGGAAGTCACCGCACAGTATTCAATTAGTAGACGTAGATTTAAAAGGAAATGATGAATAAATGAAAGGTCCAACATCCAGAGACTTGTTTTATTGTGTTTTTCAAAAGGATAAGTAGAAATAGTTAGAAGGAACCCGTAGGTATATTGGGTTCCTCTATATTATAACTATAATCACCACATAATTTCAACTAATATAGTTATAACTGGTAAGTAATGGAAGGACTGTTCATCACGATGGTTTTTGTAGGACTGAATCAAACATGCTAAACAAGGATCGTGGAACGAGAGTTTCGAATTTGAAAGGACAGGGGGGCTACCGGCTAAAAAATATCTCATCAAAAACATAAAATATGTGAAGTGAGAGCCAACTTCAATATTAGGAAATATGCCTTGGTTGTTGACTTCAACGACAAAAGATGTGAGATCTAAATGGGTGCCAAGTTTAACGGTCAGTCCTGAAAATTTAGTACTTACATAAAATGTTTCATAACAACTTAAAATATAATTTCTTCTTATAACTTAGGATAATATATTGAAGCCTAAGGTCTGACTTGGCTAGTTCTTGTATACGAATTATTATTAGGTACTTACTGAAACAGTCATGGAAGAGCCCTATGTTCATCTCTAGTTTCTAGTCTACCAGCAAGCCAAATTTTCGGAAGAATACAATAAGAACTTCGGCTTTAGAGCTGGCGAAGGCTATAATATATATATAATTCGTATATGAAAACTAGCCAAGTCAGACCTTAGGCTTCAATATATTATCCTAAGTTATAAGAAGAAATTATATTTTAAGTTGTTATGAAACATTTTATGTAAGTACTAAATTTTCAGGACTGACCGTTAAACTTGGCACCCATTTAGATCTCACATCTTTTGTCGTTGAAGTCAACAACCAAGGCATATTTCCTAATATTGAAGTTGGCTCTCACTTCACATATTTTATGTTTTTGATGAGATATCATTACTTTTTGTAGAGAAATTATTAGTAGGTACCTACTTATTCATAATAAATTAATACCAAATGTTTCAGTATATTTTATTTGGCCAGTTATATTACTTTGCCCTTGTGTATCAGCTACTGACAATGAAACTAATTTTATGCTCGTGTTTGGTGTGGACGTAGAAATATCATTTTTAACAGATTTTCTTATTTCCAACAATTTCTTTTTCTTAGTCGTAATAGTGTATGGTGTTTTGCTCGACGAAGTTGCAGTAGGTATTTAATGTTCCTGAGCAGATATTGCATTTCCATTTGCGTTTTGATTCTGGATTCATTAAGCGATACAGCTTTCCGGACAAACTCGTATCTTTTGCCGCACAATGCACTAATATAGAATCCTTGGCAGTATCAAAGAATACTATATAGTTATTACTACGTAGCCACTGACCTCTATTATTTATACACTGGACAATCTGTCTCCATACAAATTACAGCTAATTCTATGAGGCAATTTAAAGCGCCGCCACTACGAGTGTCCCGAGAACTAGTTTTGACACAATCATTACCGCAGTCGACAATATTTATGTCAGCCAGTCCAGTGTGTAAATAATAGAGGTCAGTGTATATAGCAGTAGTTTGTCTTTTACATTTATCATTTAGCGCCATGTCTTGACAATTTATGGATGTAGCCGTTTTTGTTGACATCTAATCTTGCTTATTGATTCTTTATTTGCTAACTAGCTTAAGCTGACCCGGTAAACGTTGTTTTGTCATATAAATTATAGTGGACTAAAGTAGAATAAATAATAAGAAGACTATGTCTAGTGTGTGTGTTTATACACCAAAAGTTGCCTACACCAGACGATAGATAGCGCTAGTTAGGTATACACTACCAATAAAAGGGCCAAGATTGGTCTCTACTTCCTACATATATAAATTACTCTGTAAAGTAGAGTGCGCGTCAGATAACTCTGCGCGCATGCGCGACTGGTGCATTTTTGGCGCTAGTTACAGTACATTATTTATGCTAAGCTTATGGAAAAGATTAGTATTCGATTTTGACCGCGCGCAGACGTCGGTGATTACATACTCTTTGGAAGCGGCCACGGAAGAGATGACAGTTTTGCAGTTTTGTATCGAAGTTATAGTCTCACAGTTCACACTCCATTTGGTGTATAAACACACACATAAGCAAATTACAAAGGCATATAAACACAGACACACACATAGGCATAGTATACATATTATTTATTTATAAGGAAACTCAGTGTAAATGAAACATAGGTTAACACTGCACTCTTTATTAACAATAAAACAACAAATATGCATCACTAAAGGCATTAAAAATGTTGAAAGAAGTCTTTTTCCAAACACAGCACATCACCAAAGAATTCTATATAACACTCAACACAAACGAGTCTTTTTCTCAAAAAACGGTAGGTACTCCGAGCAACGAAACTATATAATTGCTAACGGAATTACGGATCTTTACGAAACAGAACATAGCAAATAACAAATTTAACAAACAAAAGTATAATTTAGATTATTTGACATTATTTTCCATAAGTACACTTTAATCTCTTTAAAGTTAATACCCTTCCATCAACTTTCAACAATATAGTATAGAAAAAAAGGATTTTTCTCTTCTTTTCTATACTGTGGGTGGGTGTATTAACTTGGAGCCATCTATCGTTGACTTTAGTGAACTATTTATGTGCAAAGTGTGCACCTACAGGGAGAACATAGCAACGTTCGCATTTTTTGGCTTCTCGTTTGAATGTATGAAGATTGCGCCCCCTGGTGGTCGGGTTAAAGTACTATGCTCCGTTTTGACGTGAAAGAAGGACAAACAAACAAACAAACACACTTTCACATTTATCATTACGACTCCGTAGCTCAGTGGTTAGAGCAGCCGCCCGGAAAGCGAAAGGTCGTGGGTTCGAGTCCCATCGGAGATGGTTGTGAGATGATGGTCGATTTTTTCTAAATACTTAATTTTCCATATTTCAATAATAAAAATTGGACTGTGAATGCAAAAAAGTAAAAATTTAAATAACTTTATAATTTATATTAATATTAATAATTAATTTAAGTGAAAGGTCGTGGGTTCGAGTCCCATCGGAGCTGGTTGTGAGATGAGGATCGATTTTGTCTAAATTCTTCATTTTGCATTTTTCAATAATAAAAATTGGATTGTGAATGCAAAAAAGTAAATATTTCGATAACTTTATAATTTATATTAATATTAATAATTAATAAATAATAATATGGATATCGTGCTAGACGGCGCAAGTTTGTAATTAATTTAACGCGAGGACAAAAAAGTATTTGAGTAATCTGGGGTTCGAACTTGGTTCTCTCGAGTCCTCAATATTGAATGGACACTACGCCGTTGGCGCTAGCCGAACTTCAAGAGCTATGACGAATTATTGGTATATAACAGAATAAAAACTATTACAAACTTATATTTGTACTTCATCTAATACAAGATCTTATACAGGATAAGTGCATAGGGAACGCAAATATAAGTTTGTCAACGTTTTATTTAAAAAAAATACTAGTTTCGGATTTTTTCCTTTGTATTCACCAGATTACCTGTCTGCATGCCAAATTTCAGCTTTCTTTCTGGTCATCTGGAAGTGGGTTTTAGTTTTGATTATAGGTGAGTCAGTGATAAAAATAACGATTTTTGGACGTAAATATCTAAATAACTGTTTGAGGTGTGTATATAAAATTTGGAGCACATATTTATCTTGCTAGTCTCAATACATAAGCCAAATTTGACATGTTTCTGTGTAATAGTTTTTGAGTTATGAGGGGGTCAAAAGTGGCTCCAAATGGTTCGTGTTAAGATACACACGGTGCTGCTCGCCAGTTCTGTTTTCTTTTGAACTTGGCTGATACGCTGCCGCGTATCCAGATGGATATGGGTATGGGCTTCAACTGTCATTAACCGACTTCTAAATCAATAAGGAGGAGGTTCTCTATTCGTCTGAATGTATGTTTTTTTTTGTGTATGTCCACCGATTACTCGAAGACGGATGGACCGATTGAAATGATTAAAACTTTATTACATCAGGTTGGTTTCCAAGTTGGTCCCATTTTTTGAAATTTTGAAATCGTTTCAGTAGTTTCAGGAAATCTTGAAAATACTGTCGTTTTCGTTACCTCTTTATGTGAATTTAATACGTTTCTTTAGGCATAACTCCTTTGTTTATAAACCGATTTCGATGTTTCTTCTTTTGTTAAAAAGGGGATACCTCAAGGTGGTTTTCAGTTTGATCACATACCTATTTACCAGAATACACGTAAATTGACTGCACGATGCACTAAAAAGAGTGATATAAAAATTATTTTTATAAAAAAATAAAACCGCCTTCAAAAAATCACATCAAAAAAGTAAGAAATAATTCCTCACCAAATAAATAACGTTAGTACTTTGAAGTCGGGCGGGTTTTAACAAAAACAACAAAAAATTGTACAATGTTTCACACCCGACTTCAAAGTACTTACCTACGTTATTTATTTGGTGAGGAATTATTTCTTACTTTTTTGATGTGATTTTTTGAAAGCGGTTTTATTTTTTTATAAAAATATTTTTTGAATTCCTTATCTTGATAGATTTTTGCTGCTTTCTTCTGTTGAACGTTGCTAGCTAGTTATCGTTATACCCGACGCCACAAAACAAGGAACTAATAGCGGCTATTTTCTTTATAAAATTGACTTAAAGTTCCCAAAAACGTATGAAGTTTATACCCATAAAGTTACGCGGTAGCCCCCCAGGTCCTGAATACTATCGATAGCCAGCATAGGATAGCCAGTAAATTAAACTATGAAGTTTCCAGTCATCATGGAGGTTCTAACCATCCATGAGACTGAAACGAGACGGCATCGTTAGTCTTTACCTGCCACACACCAAGCCCGCCGACCCGCCGACCAGCCGCGCCGTCACCGGCGACTTGGTGTCGGCGGCTTTATTTCACAAAATCATGTCGGCTGATGGGGTGGGGCGAAAATAACAAGAAAATAGTTTTGATTTCAGAGGATTTAATTCAGCACAACGGTGAGCAACTATATCTATGGGTGAGCAGCATAGAGAACAAGACATTGACAGATTTGACATAATGTCTAATCATACAAACGTCAGTGTCAAAAGTGACGTTTTCGTTTACAAAACTTGTACAAGCTCCATTGCTCGCCAAGACTCTAGCGGTCACTAAAGCATGCTAAAGCGCCCCTCAGATGGTCAGTTCGTCTGTCGGCAACGGCCTGATAGAATCCCTAATATCAGTTGATATAAACTGTCAACGTTAACGAAAACTCGGATGAACTGCTCATGTCGGTAAAGCAGTCAAAGGACATGAATGAGATAGAGCGATAGTATTCGATTATATGTTATACAAAGTTGAACGAGACCAACTAACCCGCCGACAAAACTATTGTCGACGGGTCGGTTTCGTGTGTAGACATTATACGTCTATAGTGTATCATATCATAATAGTGGTAGTTGGTAGTTCAACTGAGGAGAAAATGTTGGACGATTCAAAAGTAAGTTTTTCACTTTGTAAATCTATTTTTACAAGCTTTTTATTAACTTGCCATGTTAGTTAGTTAGTTAGTGGGAGGCAAATCTTGCAAGCTTAATTTGAACCACTTCCCAATATCCGATGAAGCTGAAATTTTCTATACAGGCTTGGTTTAGATGACAATACAATATTTAAATACAGTCAGCAAAAAAACGAAATATTTACTGAAAAGTTAGGTATTTATTTTGACTTTGACTTCAGGTACCGTACATAGCAGAGAACCGACACAATAATCCAACAAATAGGTAGCACAAATTAAATAGGGGTTTAAGCAGGATGATTATCGAATTATTAATTAGCATCCATCAAACAGCATCTGATCGGCTTTAACATCATTATTAGCAATTCATTTACGAGATAGCCTTAATGATAGGGTATTTTACTGTTGTTGAAATGTAGATATTTAATGATGACCTTCAGAAATATAACATTATTGAATAACAAATGTGAATAAATAAATTCAATCTGTAAGTAGGTATTGTAAGTATAACAAGCGAATTATGAGCTACCTAATAGGGTATTTGACTTGAAATGATATTTAATTATGACATTCAGAACCTTATAACATTATTAAATTACAATTGTGAAAAAGAAATTCAACTCAACAAAGAAAAACAAGCGAATTATGAGCTATTTAATGGTGACACTATCTGTCTCTTTCTAAAACGAAATTTCTATGGCGAGAGTATGTCTGGTATGGCGCTACCAGCATGTGACGTCACTTACTGGTGGCGCTCCCCTTGTCTGATTTGAAAGTTTGAGGCTCTATATCGCTGAAAAAACGCGTAAGATATTTATTTAAGTAACGAAGTAAGTTTACGAAGATATTTAAGATATTTAAAAAAAAAACTTATGTTGTGTTGCTTTGCTACCACTTCAATAAACATTTTAAGCAAAAAAAATACTTATGTCAAATACAAACTTATATTTGTGGGCGTCTGTTTGTATGTTTGCTTTTCACGCAAAAACTACTGGACGGATTTTTACCAAATTTTGTGTAGTAATAACTTATAACCTGGGTCAACATATAGGGTACCCTTCATTGCGGGAAAATTTCTATATTCATAAAAAAAAGTTGACAAACTTATATTTGCGGGTGTCTGTTTGTATGTTTGCTTTACAAACTACTGGACGGATTTTTATCAAATTTTGTGTAGTAATAACTTATAACCTGAGTCAACATGTAGGGTACCTTTCGTTGCGGATATATTTCTTTATATTTAAAAAAAAACGTTGACAAACATATATTTGCAGGCGTCTGTTTGTATGTTCACTTTTTATGCAAAAACTACTGGACGGATTTTTACCAAATTTAGTGTAGTAACAACTTATAACCTGGGTCAACATATAGGGTACCTTTTATTGCGGAAAGATTTTTTGACATCTTATAAAACGTAGAGAAGCTTATATTTGAAGACCTGTGTACACATTTTGTATGAAATTATCTTCAAATATAAGTTGGAATTAGTTTTTTTAGTGATTAAACTATAAATTATCATTATTTTTTTAACTGTTATTTTTATTGTAAGATCTGCAGTTTTGCCAAATCTTATGATTGTTGGTCAAAAGTTTGTTAAAAAAATAAATCTGTGATATTACTTAGACATTTATCCAATTTCAGGATATTTTCCATTATTTGTTTAATTCAATAATGTACCTAATACCATGTTTAAGACAAATAATGAATTAATCTTAATGATGATTTTTTTCTTAGTATATTTTATACCGGTACCTTTTAGACTGCGCACAGACCGGCCCCACGAACGCCAACGAACGACATCAGGCATTGCTCGCTTCACGTTTCTGGCCTTCGGAGATCAATCTAAAGCTAGGTAAAGGATCACTGGGAGCGATTCCAATTCACATTCGGAGTTTCTGATCATCTGATTGGGAGGGGAAAACAGAACCCCTTGGATGGCGTTCGTTGGCCTTCGTTGGTCCGGGGCGTACGCAGCATTAGGCAAGCGCGATTCATCGTAGATCGCATCAACGCTTAGGGGCGTGATAGCGGACAAGCGCTTGCCTATCAATCAATAAAAAATAAAATACTTTAAGTACAGTTTGTATTCACTGCAAAGCCACTAACATGATGGCTTCTTTACGTGCTTTTCTGTTCCGGTGATAATCTTTGGAACTTAAACAGTTTTCTTACGACAGTCCATTTTGACAGCTAATTTCGAATTGCAAGTGGTAGGAACAGACAGAAGTGTGGGACTATATTATTATATTGCTTACTATTAACGGCTGGCACCCTGAGAAAACTCAGTTATTGTGATTATAATGAATTAAAAATACGATGAATAAAATATACTTGAATTAGATTACGATTTATTGATTTGTAGTTCAATTTGAATTGTTGGAAAACGGACATTGATTATTGTGATTTGATTACGATTATTGTTATTTGAAATGCCTAGGAAAAAAATTGTAATTTATCGCAAGGTTCAGGTCAGCTAAGAGGATGAGGTTACTTCGTGCTCCTAAAACCGATGAGGACCGTGAAGCTGGGTTAACAAGCAATCGCGAGCGCAACACCGAATTCCGCGCTTCCGAGACCTATACCTATACACACACTATATATACTTTGCGGTCACTGGAAGGATGTGTAGATTACACATAAAATAAACAAATACAAAAGTCACTCTACCGTGCATACGAAGTCGCGGGCAACAGCTAGTGTAATTATAAAGAAATAGACGACATTGATGATCAAAAAATGTATTCAAAACACTTCTTAACGACAACAATCAGGCACAGACTGTGTTATAAAAGGGTCATAGTTTTCAGCAGTAGGTCAGAAGTTCGTCCAAGGTGCAAGGCTGGTCACAACACTCTGACACGACTCCCCTCTTGTGCCGAAAGCCTTGCAGCATCTGAGTTTTCCAGCTGTCTGTATTAGCAACAAGATCCTTTGCCTCTAAGTCTTCGCTGCGCTTCGTCGCTACTGCTTCGGCTTCCCTCTTTAGCCGCCTGCCCTGCAGCAAGTCTCGCCATTGCATATCGTCATCGTCTCTCACCTGGTTTGTTTCGAAGTTGTATCCGTTGGACCCCGAGTTGTCTATAGTGTTACGGGATCTTTTAGACACTTCATCGTATGAGCAAAACACGGCTAGAGTGTTTGCAAGACGCCTCCCACAAAAGAACTGAGCTGATGACTTCCCGTGAGCCAATGCAGTGATGGCGATAACAGTAAAAATGATTAAGATTTGGCTCTTCATTTTCTATGAAAAACTTTTTAGGGTTGCTTAAGATGTAGTAGTGTATGTTGTGACTGAGATGTTAATGTGGTTTCATAATTAAAATCACCCAGTTTTATACCAAACGTAGCTTATCAGTATTCAAATATTCGAAGCGTGGGATATTTTGCTTATTTTATTAGCTAAAATCTCTTCTTCTTTAATAATGGAAAGGAATTTACCTGGAATAAAGGGGCAGTGAAGAAATTTTGTTTGCAATCAGTATAACAAACACTTTTTAAACTCCTTAATGCGTGTTTGGTCTTTGATATAAGCCGACCTCAAGAGATTTGTTATTATTCCATAAGCTAGGTATAAAATAGCGCGTGTCTATTTTTGACATGAAACAAAAGGTGTTTTGTTGTTTTTCGGAAGCTTAAAAAAACTTCCCTTCTCTTTGTTAAAGAAACGGACTCGCGCACCGAGGCGAGGGTTCCGTATCATTATAAATAGGTATAGTAGGTAGGAAGGAGGACATTTTGGTTGTAGATAAAACGTGAATATGTTTTCATTGGCGAGGCTATACCTACTCGTCAGAGAATATTGCAGTTTTCGGTCAGCGTCGTCTCTTGACCGATAGTGGAAGTAATTTAATTTTAGTTGATGATTTCTGAAGAAGTTTACTATTTAGAGACATATCGTTTTATTTTTTCTGTAATTTTTACATAAAGTTCTATCACATAGAATAATTAAAGATTGTTCTCTATGCAAGGTATTTTTTACATTTTTCATCAAATCTCAGAAACTAAGCGGCATAAAAAAAAGAAAAATGTTTGAGAATGTGCAAGCAGTGCTCTTTCTCGCTTATTTCAAAAAATAGTTTTAAACAAGGGACATACTTCAGGGGGTGAAACTACCCATAAATACAAACAACTTTTACTACAGGACCAAGTGCGATATCGCAAAAAAAAATCGGCTCTTTCATACAAAAGTGCAATACCGAATGGGCCAAAATGTATGGAGTATCGAGAAAATTTTATGCAATCGTGTTTTTGAGTAACATATAGTCACTAGCGTTAGTCCTGAAGTTTGCTGCATCTTAATTTAAAATTCAGTTTTTCATTAATATTGATATAACAGCCGATCATGTAAAGCAATCTTGGCCTATAGCGGGCCCTTAGGAGGACTGTGTTGTGTACCAAGCGGTCTCCAACCCGCACACGCCACGCGCCCGCCTCGCGCCCGCCTCGCGCCGTTTTGCATATTAATGACACCGCAGTGAACGTGAAGCTTATATTTGGTCGGTTAAGTACTCAGAGTTTGAGTGACAGTTTACTTACGTCATAACATCCTACATCATACACAACTGAACCTAAAATCCAGGTCATTAAACAGTGAATATTCATTTGGGCAATAAATACTTCAAATATTTACATGCGGCCTAGGTAGCCTAAATAGGAAATTAAATTATGTTAGTGTTTTTAGTCACACTTACCTAAAACTTTCGATGTTTATTAGAAATCTATTAAATGATAATATATGTAGGCACTTATGAGCGCCCGCACATTGAGCCACTATCGCGGCCACTAATCGCGAACACTGGTGGCTTAGTAGCGGCCACCTGTCGCAGCCACTGAGCCAATACCACAGTATAACCAATTTTTCCTTACAGTAGGCCGACGACGTAGACGTCTAGGTAGTATGATATATGATATACAGGGCGTCCCATAACTATGTCACATGGAGGGAAAGTACCTTAAATACTGAAGATATAAAAATTTACTGAAAGGAAACTTCATTTTTATTTTAAAAAGAAAAATATTAAATGAAAAAGTGTAAGATAAAGTTATACATAATGTGATAAGTAATCCCACCTCGGTTGATTTAAACCTACATAATTTGGTGCAGTCTATTTCACCATGTGGCATAGTCGTAGGACGCTCTCAGGGCGTCCCAAGACTATGTATGTCACTAGACCGCACCAAATACTGTAAATTGAAAATTTTATGGAAATAAAACTTTATTTCAATTTAAATAACAATCCGAACTGCATTCAAAGATTTTTAAATAATCGCCTATCCAAACCGAGAATCGAACTCGCACCAAATTATTCAAAACTTTTGAATCAATCTAGGTGGTGTCACTTATCATAATATGTATAATTTTATCACACACTTATGACAGGGAAATTAGGTAAGTATAATATTGCTCCAATCTTCACTCATTTCATCAGTAATACTTACATTGAAATGTTAAAGTCAGTTGTTTTGAGCACGACGACAGTCAGAGAAAAGGGTAACCCGCTGCACAAACTTGATAATCATTAAATGTTAAATTTCGTAGTCTTACTTTTATTTAAGATGCTATGTTACTTGATAGATGCTTATAATTGAGCCTTTCGATCGGTATTATAAAATTTAAAAAATAAAAAATTTCACATTCAGCCGGTTCGATTCCCAGTTCAGACATGCGATTATTTGAAATTCTTTGAATGCAGTTCGTTTTCTTTTTAAAACAAAAATGAAGTTTCCTTTCAGTAAATTTTTTTATCTTCAGTATTTAAGGTACTTTCCCTCCATGTGGCATAGTTTTGGGACGCCCTGTATATAGTATGTATGAAGTCACCGTATTTGGTTTTACTATGGCTTGTGGCTCGAACGCGGCCACTCGATCGCTCGGTTTGCGCCGATGCTATACAAAGTGTATGAAAATACTCGTCCGCAGCTTGTGGTCGCGTTTGGTGGCCGCGACTAGTGGCCCAATGTGCGCCCGCACTAAAACAGCTGCAATAAAAATTTTGTTGTACAGGAAAGTACCTACTGTAAAGGTACTATAAAGTCCAAGATATGTGGATTGGCTCACGAGTCATCATGACCCTCCATGCGGGAAAAATGCGCATTGTTGGTAATTTAAACGAAATGCAGCCGGGAAATACTAATATATAAATAATAAAATAAATATAAATATACGAGTTGTACACTCTGCTTTTCACTTCGAGTGTGAGGAAAATAAATAACAATATTGCAAAAATGAAAAAATAAAGACTTCGCCATATTGGCGGGAAGACATTTTTTTTAATACGTAGCAGTGGCAGCACAGTGACTTTAGCATAGATCGTAGTCCATAATGCTCTTGAAATACTTATTTCTTACAAAACTCATTAATTTTGCCTAGTTTTATTAATTTAGTAAGTAATTTAACATGGATTCTGTACAAAATTAAAGAATCAGAATGAAATAACAAGTTTATTTAACGAAGTTTAATTGCGTGTGTGACTGATTACCTGACGACCTTTGTCTTAGAGTCTGAGACTTCGACGAAGATTTTACTTTATGCACTAGAGCATAAAAAGCGATTTTATGCAGCCTATACCCAACATAAACACGAAGTTTACGAGCATGAGAAGTGAAATAAATGTAATAAGTGTAGATAAAGTAGTGTATGAGACTGCACATAACTCGGTATTAAAACACTCGTGGAATACTATTAAAAACCTCGCAAAGGCTCGTTTTTAAAATCCCGCTCGTGTTTTAATACCCCTCATTATGTAACAGTCACATAAACTACTATTTACAATCACACCAGTTTAGCCCATGTAAATTTCATTAAGAAACTGTCATGGAAAACTTGGTAACGGATAAATATTATACTTAAATACTTTTTGTTATAAAACACCCAGACCAAGACAAATAGACATTTTCATGCACACAAATATTGGTATTGTTCGAGATCGAACCCAAGACCTTTGGCGCAAAAGGCAGCTATCCGTACCCTTGCGCCAAATCAGTCGCGTGAAATAATTAAATAATCATTGTAATATTAAAATGACGTCACAACTTCCCACTCGTTCTGTAAAACTTCAGACAAATTATCAATGAGTTGATTCCCTACTACATATTCATTAACCTGTATCATTATAAATATTGCCAGGTTTGCTTATTCATCACAGTAATGTTTGATCGGTGGAAACAGTGCGTGGCCTAAAGTACGTCCCTGAAGAACGCCGTTTTAGGTTGAATCAACATGAATATATCACTGTTCCTTGTTTTGGGTGTTGTAAGCATGTCGTGTGTGACCCTGGGGAAGCCTCCTGCCCAGTTTTTCTGCGGGAGACGCTTAGCGGAGACCTTGGCTTTATTTTGTCCAAACAGTCAGTTGATTAAGAGATCAGGAGATATGTTCGAGGGAATCGAAAGTAACAACTATGTCCTTTCGAACGACTTGGTCCCAGAAGTTGGAGGGGTATCTGGAAATGAATTGTTTGGGGATTCAGACACGATGAAGAATGGCTGGATTTGGACGAGAGCTCTGAAAAGTGCTCGGAACAAGAGGGGAGTTGTGTCTGAATGTTGCGATCAGCCCTGCAGCTTGGAAGAACTACTTACTTACTGCTAGACTCTACTATTCTTATTAGTCTCATTTTATGTGCATTAACTATCCATCATTTTAAATAAAATAAATAATAAATAAAATAAATGTTTATTCATAGGAAAAATGTGATAGTAAAAAACCACGAGTCCTATAAGTAGCTTTCAGGCGGGATACTTATAGGACTCGTGGTTTTTTACTATCACATTTTTCCTATACTTACAAAATTGCATTGTGAATGCATAAAAATAATATAAAATCTCAAATGTTTATTCAGTTAATTTAGGATAAATACAATCAATCAGTGGCTGGGGTCTCCTTGTAAGTATTAAACCCGTGTTAGGAGGCCCCGCTCTTTCTTAAGATTACAACTCGTAACATTTATTATCCATCCAAGTAGGTAACAACTAAACTTACTAAGAGAAAAACAAAAATAATAATATTGATTTTAGTCTGAGCTAGAGTGCGCTCTTTCCTCCATATTCAGTTATTTCATCTTGTTGTATACAAATATTGACTTAAGAATATAATCTTGGGGGTGCTCAGCGAGAAGCCGGACTGCCCGCTTCGGAGGCACTGGGTACAAGCACACTTGCTGGTACCCTGTGTGTCTGTGGGGGGTCGTTACCTAACCGCCTGGCCACGGGAAAGCGCGGCGGCGGCTTCGACCAGCAGCGAATTGCGCAATCATTGCGCACTCGCGCCAGACGTCTAATCAAATAAGTCAATGAAACGCACCAACTGATGCGTAATTCGCTCGTCGCCGCCGCCGCCGCCGCCGTCCGCTCTGTCCCGTGGCCAGGCGGTTAGGTAGAATGTAGAATTAAGTAAGTACTTAGTAGTTTGTAGAATGATTTAATAATTTGTATGTTTTTAATTTTATTTTTATTTGATTTTTATATGACATGTTTAATTAATTTACTAATCATTTATTATTATTTATTATTTCAATGTTTTTCAATCTGTTTCGCTTTTCTTTTAAATTTACTGTGATTTTATAGTTTATTTCATTTGATTGATTAATTGATTATGGACTTTGTCTGAAATAAAATGATTTTATTTTTTATAATATAATTATGAGCTCTCGTAGTACTACCATTTCATGAATCACATGTTAATAATAATAAAATTTGTTTATCTGCTGTTTTTTTTCGACTTAGTAGATCAATTTAAACCTTCGCCTTTAGTTTTTGTCGCTAACGCTATGAGAGGTTTTCCAAATGCTATTTGGAAAACCTCTCATAGCGCCTTAGGACAAGTAATATGTCACTTTTATTTTAATATTTTATTTACAGGCTTGGATACATGAGTAATGAACAAAATTTTTCAAAAATATTTAACCGCCTTCAAACAAAAACTGCCGACAAAAACTCACTTCCCAAAAAAACGTAAAAATAAAAAATAAATTGAATCATTCCATTCAAAGGACAAAAGGGTGGGACTTTATGTAATTAATCTTGGAACTTACTGATTTGATTGAATGCGGCTATATAAACAGCGGTTAAATACAGATGTTTTATCTCACGAGCGCTGTTGTGCGATTCTCTAAAACTCAATCAACAAAGTCGACGTTCTTTTTACCACACTTTTATTAGCTTCACTTGTAACTAAGTCACAATGTAAGAAAATCTTGGAATTCAATTTTAACCTACTTCTAATTGTCGTATTGATTTGAAAGTTTGCAAGTCTATATGAATCCGATGACAATACAATAATTTGCTACTATCGAGCTGATCTGATGATGAAGTCTAGAGGTGGGCAATAGAACTCTTCAATGGCTGCTAGGAAACCCCTCGAGTTTAGGCTCATTTGTTTTGTTCTGATGAGACCTATTTGCTACACTTGCAGGTGAGGTCCTGATGATGGAGCAGGTAGAAAGTCAGTGGCACTCCTTAATGACAACTAGGAAACCCCTCGAGTTTGGGCTCATTTTTTTCGTTCTGATGAGACCTATTTGCTACACTTGGTGGTAAGGGTCTGATGATGGAGCAGGGAGGAAGTCAGTGACACTCCTTAATGACCACTAGGAAACACCTCGAGTTTGGGCTCATTTGTTTCGTTCTGATGAGACCTATTTGCTACACTTGGTGGTGAGGGCCTGATGATGGAGCAGGGAGAAAGTCAGTGGCACTCCTTAATGACCACTAGGAAACTCCTCGAGTGTGGGCTCATTTTTTTTCGTTCTGATGAGACCTATTTGGTACAGTTGGTGGTGTGGGTCTGATGATGGAGCAAGGAGGAAGTCAGTGGCACTCCTTAATGACCACTAGGAAACACCTCAAGTTTGGGCACATTTGTTTCGTTTTGATGAGACCTATTCGCTACACTTGGTGGCGAGTGTCTGATGATGGAGCAGGGAGGAAGTAAGGGTTCGGTTCGCGCATCTGGTAACTAATAGACTCTACTCGAATTTGTAAAACTAAATACAATGACATACAATCGCGCCTTTGAGTTATAATGTTAACGGGGTGGGCAGACACATGAATGGACTGTGAAATCGATTACCATCTACCCATAGCTTTCCATTTATTAAACTAAAAAGTAAAAAATAAATATGTAGTTTAAAAACTAAAAACACACTTTTATAGGAACATACTATAAAGTACAAAATAACCGTCTATTCAGTAACTGAAATTAAAAAGCGTGACGAAGACGGTTATTTTGTACTTTATAGTATGTTCCTATAAAAGTGTGTTTTTAGTTTTTTAAACTACATATTTTTTCGCTTGACTTTCACTTGTTTGTTATGACTTTGACATAAAGAATCGAAGAATGACGAAGTGACGGTGACAGGGGGCCGATTCTCAGGCAATCGAGAAAAGTTCACTTTTTTAAGCTCGAAATTCAAATATAACACAGTTTGTGTATTGTCAGAATTCCACAATCGAAAAAGTTCGTTCGAAAACCAGTCGAACGCAACGAGTGGTACAGACCAATAGATGTTCGTATGAGAACTTAGCTGTCAAAATGAATTTTTTGACATGTGGGACAGCTTAGTTTATTTGAAACGTTCTAACTTTTCAATAGAAACCACAAACAAAATGTTCGACATACGAATTACCACACTGAAAAAGTTCGAATGCCTGAGAATCGGGCCCCTCCTGGTGAGCTACGTTCGCTTAGCGCGGGTGAGCCACGGTTGTGTGTGTAAATGTACATGCACACTGTTTTTGCCAGCAAACCCCGGGAGCCAGCGTGACCACATGGCAGTAGTTTTCTAATTTTTGGTAGATTTTGGACCAAATTTTTTGAAAAAACTACCAAAAAGTAAGTTATTTAAATTTTTACTTTTTTGCATTCACAATGCAATTTGTATGGTTGAAAATTGGAAAATGAAGTATTTAGAAAAAATCGATCCGTCTCACAACCAGCTCCGATGGGACTCGAACCCACGACCTTTCGCTATCCGGGCAACTGCTCTAACCACTGAGCGACTAAACGACTCCGTAGCTCAGTGGTTAGAGCAGTCGCCCGGATAGCGAAAGGTCGTGGGTTCGAGTCTCATCGGAGCTGGTTGTGAGACGGGTCGATTTTTTCTAAAAACTTCATTTTCCATTTTTCTACCAAAAAGTAGGTTAGTAATTTGCTCAAGTTACGAGGTTTTTTGCTTAAAACATGCACTTTATAATGGCATAATACTAGTGATTGACATTTGCTGAGAAAATATCATAAACGAAATCATTGGCAAAAGATCCTTCTTTCATTAGTGTAAGTAGACATTTATATCGGTTTCATCGCTCATTTCCTAACCTAAGCTCAAACGATTATTGAACATGAACACTAGATCTTAAATTATAGCTTAACTTATATGTATTTTAAAGAACTCTCTGATTTTCAATAATTATTGTCTCTCTAAAGGGTAAACAATTATACTGATGACTATCAACACACTGCACAAACCACTGAAATAGGTACCTACACGGTATTTTTTTTATCCCCCCGGATAAAATTTTAGGGATTATTCTACTCATGAAAACAAACAACTTTTATTATGGGACCAACACTGAAATCGCGAAAAAAGATCAACTGTTCTATCATCATCATCATTAGCCTATTAACGCCCACTGCTGGACATAGGCCTCTTCAAAGGTACGCCATCGAGCACGATCAGAGGCTGTTCTATACCTACACTTTGATTAAATATTTTTGCATTTTTGTATGAAATAGCTGGTTTTTTTTCGCGATTTCAGTGTTGGTCCCATACTAAAAGTTGTTTGTTTTCATGAGTAGAATAATCCCTAAAATTATGCGGGGTGATGAAAAAATTACCGTGTATAACCGATACTTGTAAGTATACCGATACGGACTGAAATTTGATGACCTCCGAGGCGGAGTGGTGTAAGAACCGGTGAAGGTGCCACTCTCTAGAGGTGCTGGATTCGATTCCCGATCGGGTAAATATTGCAACCGAACTTTTCAATATTTCCCGAAATACCGTCGTTGTTTCCAATTTCCATAATACTAGTGCTCAAGATATGTCTATAAAAATCTTTAGTTATTTTAGTTTTAGGTATGTATTTGTATCGTGTTAAATTTTTTGTGTATATGCCTGAAAAGGTAGGATTAAGTGATACATTTTTATGTAAACATTATCACATCTGTTTATGTAACCTTAACTCCATACGCAATAAAGAACTTACTTACTTAATTACTTACTTACTTACTCAATCAAGCTACTACAGTTTGGTATTGGAACAATGTAAGTACTTAAGTACTTATGTAATAATGGTGCCCATTTTTTTTATAACTCATTTTTTACCAACCAAATAATACCTATACGATTTGTGACTAGGTGACATCAAGATTAGGATATCCCATCATAGTATTCTATATTACTCGTAACATAGCAAAAGCATTAACTAAAAAGTATTGGAATCTGATTAGTCAACTATACAGAGTAGAAAAAAATTATGTGCCTAGGGAAACTGCCCTAAATCCATAAGTTGGAAAATTTTACTGAAAGGGAACATTTACGAACCGAAATGTTTTTATGTTCTTTTTTTTATCTGAATGTATGTACCTACTGCTCTTCCACTTATTATGTTTCTGTTTTTTTGTTCCTATTTCGGTTTGTTTGTCTAAGTGTTGTCCGAGCCTTAAGGCCCTGACAGAATAACAGCGCTTCTGGGTCATCCTAACCACCTACGGATGGCCCAGGAGTTTTGTGCTGAGTCAGGGCCTTTTAGCGTCACACCATGTGCTTGTCTATTTGTTTTTATCTTTCTTTTTTTGTAAACTGTTTTATTTGTCTATTATTATTCTCTGTATTTTGTCTGTACTTATGTGTTATGTGGTGTGTTCGTTTCTAAAGGTTTTTTCTTTCTTTCTTTCTTTCAAATGGATCCAATTAAACTCACTGAAAAAAACTCACCGAAACAAAAGAGAACCAGGAGTTTTTTCGGTTCAGCCGACACCACCCGAAATCCTCAACCACTGAGGAACTGGCTATCTTATCTCTAACAAAACACTTATGGAGATCTTAGAGAAGATGGTGGTAGCTAGCCAGGCGCACTTTTGGAACAAATCCTACTACATACAAATACTATAAAGCAGACTTTAGAGAAAATAAAATGTCATAAGGTATCATATAATCAGGGAGTGTAAAAATGAAAAATTATTTGCAAATACAAATACAAATACAAATATTCTTTATTGCGAATACGGGTCATACATTGGTGGTCATTGGTGCACTTTAAGTTACACAAGGTTCTGCCATATTCTGCCTTCTTGACATGCAACATTTTAAATTCAAGTTACCTACTCGAAAGTTACCGCGCAAAATATATTAATAACATTAAACAAATAAACAAACAAAAATAAATGATGATAATAATGTCAATTTAGTTACAAAATGTCAAACTTACAGACTAAAACAAATTAATAACACATTGTTCAGTTCACCCCTGCCTAGACCCGCGGAATCGGCATGGCGCAGTGGAAGGTTATCATGAATATAGACTCCGGACAAAAACTAGGTTTCAGCCGGGATGTAACTGAACAATTGGACTGCGATACACAGCGGAGAGAATGTTAAGTAAGGTGAGGCTACATACGGGTCCGTGTGTCGAACGTCTCCAAGGCAGAAGTGGTGTAAGGGAGCGCGCGCGCCCCTGGGGTCCTTTCTTCGTCTTCTGCAGACCTTACCAACTCGTCACCTCACTCACAACACATACAACACAGCGTTCCCAAGACACTGGGCGCTTCAACAAGATACACAATAACACACGGAGGAGCTTTTTGTCAAGATATATATTGCCCCTGCAACAACGCGTGGTGGACAATTATCTTTCTTTCAAAACTCCGCGACCAGCCCGATGGATGGCGTCAAAACATTGGTCGTACAAAACGGGATCACATAGATAATTTAAGATTTTATTCAAACTCGATATGCCAGGCACATTCAACGCGAGCGATTTTTTAACAAATTCAGCAAAATTAATCCGACATCTTGGTTACAAGAATTTCAATCAAGTGTCACTGTCAACTTCAAGTGACAGCCAAATGTCAATTTGACGTGACATTAGAGACGCGTTCAGAAACGTCGATCTTTTCCGAACATCCCCCCGCCCCGGACCGTTAAGAACGGTACGTCAATCTACGGGTAATCGGGAGAGCCCACTAACTGCTCTCTTCAAAACCGAATCTCGAACCAAAACCTCAGCAAAACGAGGAACTCCGTCAGTTCCGGGGTAGAGTTTAACAATGCGCCCCCTTCGCCAACATAGGGGCGGCAGGTTAGCATCCTTAATCAACACGAGGTCGCCAGTCTGGGGTGGGGTGGTTTTATCTGTCCACTTCACGCGCTGTTGTAGGATATGCAAATACTCCATCGACCAACGTGCCCAGAAGTTTTGGGACATCTGTTTCAAAAGTTGGTATCGCGACAAACGATGGGATCCTACATCCTGAATAGGATATTCAGGCAAAGCCAAAAGGGGCTGTCCGATCAAGAAATGACCTGGGGTCAACGCTTCCAGGTCATTCGGGTCCGAAGACAACGGGCACAAGGGTCGCGAGTTGAGGACGGCCTCAATTTTACAAAATACCGTATCAAGTTCCTCAAACGTGAGAATAGTTTCTCCAATCACGCGACGCAAGTGTGTCTTGGCAGCCTTTACACAAGCTTCAAAAATTCCTCCCCAGGTCGGACAAGCTGGAGGGCTAAACTTCCAGATTATCCCACGCCGGGAGAGGGTGGTTCCAATGTCTATTTTATTATCAACAAAAAACTTAACTACTTCCTTAAGATAATTACACGTTCCCTTATAATTAGTACCACAATCGGAACGTATCAATGTCGGCAGTCCTCTACGGGAAACAAATCTGCTCAAGGCGGCGACAAAGGCTTCGGTAGACAATTCCGAGACAATTTCCAAATGGACAGCCTTGGTGGACAAACACACAAACACGCACAAGTACGCCTTATAGGTTTTAGCATTACGCAGTCTCGAAGCCTTTACAGTAAAGGGACCGGCGAAGTCGGTGGCGACTCCGGCAAAGGCTCTACATTCCGTGACGCGATCAGCAGGCAAATCACCCATCTGGGGCTGCATGGTCGCGGCCTTCAATCGATAACAAGGCAGGCAACGGAAAACCACAGTGCGAATGGCTCGACGAGCAGACAAAATCCAAAATTCACGCTGCAAAATGGCCAACAAAGCATTACAGCCAGCATGTTGTGCATTCACATGGCGATCTGTTATTATCAGTTGAGTCAAATGTCCGGCTTTAGGTAACAAAAGGGGGTGACGAGCTCCATACGGCAGGTTCGCATTTCGAAGTCTTCCGCCGACTCGCAAAAGCCCACTCTCGTCCAGGAAGGGATTTAATCGCGATACCGCGCCCTTCAACTTGCGACGGCCTAAACGCAAAATTTCAATCTCGGACTCAAAACTATCAGCTTGTACTCTCCGGACCCAAAACAAGAGCGCGTCCCTACGCTCGTCCGGAGTGAGAACCGACGAATCACGCCTCGCGCGTGGGTTTCTGCAATTGTACACAAAACGTCTGATCCAAGCGGTAACACCAAGCAGCTTCTGTAAGGAGCTGTACCGATCCAACAACAAATCCTTTTCCCCGGCGGGGTTAGTCTCCAGGACGCATGCCCGCATATCAGGAACGGCTACGTTCGACAACGCTGGAGAGGGCGGCCACTCCGACTCAGGCCGCATCAACCACTGTGGGCCCCACCAGAGGGGGTGGTTAATTAGGGTTGGGGCTACACAACCCCGAGACGCACAATCCGCGGGATTCATGGTTCCCAGCACGTGTCTCCAAATCAACTCGATGTCGGAATTACAAATCTGCGACACTCGATTGGCCACAAACACGTCCAAGGTGTGCGCCGGAGCCTTCAACCAACAAAGGACGACCTGACTGTCCGTCCAAGCATAAACCTCTTGTATCTTAATAGATCGACCTAATGTGAGCCATACGTGGTTCAACAAACGCATTAGGAGGGCAGCTCCACACAATTCCAACCTCGGGATCGTATGACGAGTCCGAACGGGAGCGACTTTGCTTTTCGCTATCACCAGATGCACAGCAACAACTCCGTCAACAGTAACGGTGCGGAGGTACACGGCCGCAGCAAATCCACGTTCGAAGGCATCGGAAAAGCCGTGAAGAGTAACTTTACAATTTTCAGAAGGGAGGAACAGCCTCGGCAAATGCACTTCATTAATCTCGGGGAGGGATGAAACGAAGCTTGACCAATCTCGGAGTAACTCGTCCGAGAGGGGTTCATCCCACGACACACCCGAAGCCCATAACCGTTGCAAGAAACACTTGGCCATAAACAGCACGGGGCAAATCCACCCATTGGGGTCAAAGGTACGTGCGACAGTAGACAATACTAAACGCTTGGTCCAGACTTTCGGTGGTCGTAAATCCACACAATAAGTGAACGTGTCAGAGACCGGTTTGTACTGTACGCCAAGGACGGTCACCACATGGGGATTATCAACATTTTCGAATAGGTGGGGGTCCTGCTGGTGCTCTTCGGGCAAACCTACCAGTACATCAGGCGAGTTGGATATCCATTTCCTCAACTCGTAACCTCCCGACTTCAAAAGGGCGGTGAGTTCGTCTCTCAGGACAATCGCCTCTGAGACAGATGAGGCGCCCGTGCAAATGTCATCCACATAGACGTCACTGGCCAAAATGGCGGAGGCGCGAGGATATCTCAAGCGCTCCTTCTCGGCCAACTCCAACAAAGAACGAATCGCAACAAACGGGCTCGAAGCCAAACCGTACGTATTCGTATTCAATTCATAAATCAACAAGGGGTCCCTAGGACTCTCTCTCCACAAAATCAATTGGTACCTCCTATCCTCTGGATGGATGACCGTTTGTCTGAACATCATCCGGATGTCAGTCATAAATACAATTTGGTGCCGCCGGAAGTTGGTCAAGATGTCTGAGATCTCCGTGTGCAGCTTGGGACCTACATGCAGACACTGGTTCAAGGACGCTCCAGTAGAGGTGGGAGCCGAACCGTCAAAGACCACCCGAATCTTTCCGGATTTCAAAACGGCGTGGTGCGGCAAAAAGAAGTGCTCAACGGAGCGCCAATCCAAATCGCTCACGGACATGTGCCCTAACTCCTCATACTCCCGCATGAATTCAACATACTTCTGGCGGAAGACCGGATCCTTGCTCATGCGACGCTCCATCGCCACTAGCCTACGTTCCGCTAGCGGTCGGGATTCGCCCAGAGGAGGTCGGCCGGCACGAAAGGGGAGACGGGTGATCAAACGACCAGAGCGGAGGCGACCAGTGTTATTCTGGTAATACAACTCGCATTCATCCGCTACTGGGTCAACCCGCGGGGCTGGTGGAGGTTCCTCAACCTCCCAAAACTTCTGCACCACTTCGGAGAGAGACACATTAAAAACAAGACCGCGATCCTCATCAAGGGAATCCAAAACGCGGCGAGCAGGGCCCATCACAACTGTACCGAGTGTCGTCTGCAGAGCTACCAAGCCATCTGGCTGCAAAACTCGCTTCCCCGTCAACAAAACTCGCCCCAGGACATCGGCTCCAAGGAGAGCATCAATCGGGCCTGGGCGGAAGAAATTTGGATCGGCGAGTGGGGAATCAGACACCAAAGACAACATACTCGGTCCCAAGTCAACTGAAGGTTGACGGCCAACAACTGTGTCCAACACAATCGCCGAGGTCTTAATGCCTGGCGTGGACTTATTACGTGAGGTAAATGTGAAGTCAACATGCCCTAACAACCCGGGGACTTTCACATCGCCAACACCTCTCACGCCTTCCGTGTGGGGGTGCACCTTGAGGCCCAACCGCCTAACTAACCAAGATGACACAACACACCCCTGAGCACCGGAATCCAACAAGGCGCGAACTTCCACAAGGTCGCCATTCAATCCCCTGACAAGTACAGAGGCCGTGGGCAACAAAACGGTCTCTGGAGGGGTGGCTACAATCGACCGTAAACACGTTGATTGCTAGTATGTGGGGTCCCCAGACGTCCCCCCATGGTAAGGGGGTCGCTCATAGCGATCCAGTGGGTCCCAATCTCCCACATACTGCCTACGTCCAATTCGCCCTGTATCAGGCGGGTTATATCTCCCGGCCCCTTGAAGACGGGGCGGGCGCCGCTCCAAACGCGGGTATTCGGCGAGCGGCGGCGAGAATCGGTGCCTAGCATCCACCGTGTACGTCGCCCCATAGTCGCGGGGGCACGGTGACCGATTTTCAGAAGGGGGGTCCCGAGGACCCCCGGCTGTGCGAGGCTCAACACGTTGCGGGGGGCTTCTACGACCTCCCGCAACGCTCGCAAAATCGAACCCCCTAGTTGGGGACCGATTTCCCATGGGGGGGTCCGTGGGACCCCCGCCCGTGCGAGGCTCAAAACGTCGCGGGGGGCCTCTACGACCTCCGGCAACGCCCGCATAACTCATCCCCATCCTTGGGGATCGGTTTCCCATGGGGGGGTCCCTGGGACCCCCGCCCGTTTGAGGGTCCAAACGTGGCGGAGAGCGTCTGGGGCCACTCTGGTGGCCACTAGAACTGCTGCGGGATGCAAACACCGCGGGGGGTCCGAGCCCCCCACCCATACGAGGTGATCCTGCAGCGACGCGCTGCGGCGCTCCGCCGCCCTCTGGGCTGTTCATGCAGAGGAGGGGATGGTGGTTGCCCTTACAAAATCGGCATGGGTGCGCTTGGGTACATTCGCGCTGCATGTGCAGGCCCAAGCACGAGTAGCACCATGTCCGTTGTCGCGCGATCGCTCGACGGCCTTGGACGCGCTGGTCGAGGAACTTATCACAACGGGTCGTGCTGTGACCCGGTTCCCGACAGTACAAGCAGCGGGCGGTCTCCTGGACGGCGGCATAGCGGCCGGGCGCGCGAGGGGCCAGACGCCCCCTACGGGGGGGTCCGGTGGGGGACCTACTCTGTGGCACAGGTCGTTCGGGTCCCATAGGACCGGCCAGAGAGGAATTATCTGCCAGTCTACTTTCTCCTTCCAGGAACGTCAAGAGGTCCGAGAAGGGTGGCAGATAAGTCGCACTATCCCCACCATACTGCTGCTCAAAACGGACCTTAACAGAGTCCGGCAACTTTCCCAGGACAATGTGCAGTAACAAAAACGACCACTGCTCCACTGGGAGTTTTAAGTTTTTCAATGCGTTGTAGGCAACCAACAGCGGGTTCAACAAAGCCACTCTCAAGTGCATCACGCTGGCAACGCGGGGTAAATTCAAAATGGCGGCAACATGGTTGTCCGCCAGACGTCGTACGTTCTGGTACCGACGGGCAATCAAATCCCTAGCAATAGGGTAGTTTTCATCCGAGGGGGCCAAATGTTGAACCGATTCAAGGGCCTCCCCTTCCAACACGGATAATAAATAAGCTTACTTCTGGCCCTGGGTCAAATCATCCCGGGCATGTACCAGACTATCAAAAATATTAATAAAGCCCTCCCAGTCCTCTAGACGACCAGCAAAACGCCTTAGGTCTAAGGGGGCCAATCTAGCAAATAGAGGGGGCATACTCTTAGATGTGACCGGGGACGGGCTCGGTTCATTCTCTCTTGCCACTTGCAAAGGTCGAGCCACCTGGGTAATTCTGTCCGCAAAATCATAACACTGGTCCACATCCAAATCGACTTCTTGTCGCATTTCCACCTCGGCCTCAACAGTCCTTTCCAAAAATAAGGCATACTGCTCATCAACAACAGCCAAACGTATGGGCAGATCTACGTATCTGTTCAACAAGGCCTCCGTTCTATCCGGTCGATCCAACAACGCAACCGCAGAAACGTATTTTGGCTTTAGCAGAGGAGGCCGTCATTGTAACGTCACAAATTTATCAACAAAAACAACAAATTCAAAATATTCACTATAACACAAAAATCTCCAATATTTGGAGGTTACTAATAACCACAAAATTCCAATATTACAACAACAAAGTATTTATAATGACACAAACTCTTAAATATTTGGAGGTTATCAGAAAACAACAAAACTCACTGACTATTGAAATTCACTCCAAATCACTGACTATTGAAATTCACTTGGATATCAACACAACAACAAGTCAATTTCAATTATTTCAAAGCACAAGTTTCAATGAGTTTCAATGTGTAAACAATGTCCCAAATCATTTAAGTTTCACTCAGTATTGAGTGCAAACTTATTAGCTAACCTTTTATTAGCTATTATTTTAGCAACAAACTTGTCAATATTCACAACTCAAATTTGCTAACAAAACTGAATAATAATTATTATGAGCAAAGAAAGGCATCTGTTTACACTTTGGAACTTCAATACATGACAATTAATTACAAGACATGGAACCAATAACAAAGGAATGCCCTTTACTTTTCAAATGCAAGTTAATTACCATTTACAAGTACAAATTAATCTAGTCCGGACCAGACTGGGTCATCAAAACGGCACTGATTAATACAAAGTTTTGGCGTGGGCCTCTCAGGCCTTCAAGCTACGCTCTTGGCTACCAAGAAATGTTCAGTACACCCCTGCCTAGACCCGCGGAATCGGCATGGCGCAGTGGAAGGTTATCATGAATATAGACTCCGGACAAAAACTAGGTTTCAGCCGGGATGTAACTGAACAATTGGACTGCGATACACAGCGGAGAGAATGTTAAGTAAGGTGAGGCTACATACGGGTCCGTGTGTCGAACGTCTCCAAGGCAGAAGTGGTGTAAGGGAGCGCGCGCGCCCCTGGGGTCCTTTCTTCGTCTTCTGCAGACCTTACCAACTCGTCACCTCACTCACAACACATACAACACAGCGTTCCCAAGACACTGGGCGCTTCAACAAGATACACAATAACACACGGAGGAGCTTTTTGTCAAGATATATATTGCCCCTGCAACAACGCGTGGTGGACAATTATCTTTCTTTCAAAACTCCGCGACCAGCCCGATGGATGGCGTCAAAACCTTGGTCGTACAAAACGGGATCACATAGATAATTTAAGATTTTATTCAAACTCGATATGCCAGGCACATTCAACGCGAGCGATTTTTTAACAAATTCAGCAAAATTAATCCGACATCTTGGTTACAAGAATTTCAATCAAGTGTCACTGTCAACTTCAAGTGACAGCCAAATGTCAATTTGACGTGACATTAGAGACGCGTTCAGAAACGTCGATCTTTTCCGAACACACATATAATACTTAATTTGACATTACACTTACACAGAGCTATTAAAATTTATCTTTTAAGTATGCGTCAATGAGTCACACCAACACATCAAAATATGACTATAAAAATTACTGCATTTAATGCGCGAACTCGTTCAAGTACTAATAGTTTTTGTTTCCTCGAAATCTGGCCAGGAATTCCAAAGATACAGCGTTGTAAAGTTTCACCAGCTTTTGAAAATTTGCTTTCCTTGCGCGCTATTGCGATGACGTCATGTCGCACTGACATCTCCGTTTGCGGCTGTTGCGGGTGATTTTCGTCTAACTGTACCTACACAGAGTTCGTCTGTGCGCAATCTTCGCGCAACTCTTGCGTTTTTGACGCTAGTTACAGTACATTTTCTTCGTTCTAAGGTTATGGTAAATGATTAGTATTCAATTTCGACCGCGCGCAGGCGCACTCTAAAACTGTCACCTACTGTCGATACCAAAAGACATTTATCCCACAAACTTATCTGACCCAGTGGTGGAGGCGCCACTAGCAGTATAAAATTATCGAAATGGCTGTCAGTTTTTACGGTGCATATTTAACTACCAAGTCAGTTAAGGTTGTAGTACATTTTGTTTTGACGGTTGCTATACAAGTTTCTTGGTTGCTATATGTATTGACAGAATCCCGCCCGCCATTACGAAAGTTGATTTAATTTATTATTTGAAGGTGTTTTTTCACATGGGCTCAATACAAAATAACTAAAACATTTCATTGATCGACTATAAGAAAAATAAATAAATTTATTACGAAATCGTGAGATCGCAACTATATTGCCAAAGGATTCTATGTAGGTATACGGAAGTGCGACGTGACGTCACACGTTAATGCCATTGGTTCACCAAAATTTTCCTCGGAGGCCGTACTTTAACGTTTAATATCTCAGTCATTTTTGAAGATAGGAAAAAAATAAAAACAGATTCTTTTTTCTCGAGTTACATATTTTTTACATATGCTGATAACAAAAATCATTGGTGTGACTCATTGTATAATATGATTTATCTATTAACAATTTCTTCAGTTTGATTTTGAAAGTTTTGACACTGCTTATCTCTTTTAGACTTTCTGGTAAATGATTATAAAGCCGTGGTGCCATACCGAATACACTGTTGTTAAACATCGCAGTTCTATTACTTGGAAAACAAATGTTGTGTTGTTTTCTAAGGCTTCTAAAATTTTCAAACATACCTATATTAGATTTAACAAATACAGCTACCTCATAAATATATAAAGATGGTAAAGTCATAATATTAAGATTGCTTAAGTGTTGTTGTGCAATAAATTGGCATTAAAAGGCAAGGACTTGTAGTGCTATATAGTGCACCTAGAATACCCACACTGAAGCGATTTGTAAATCCAAAATGACGATGCGGCTTTAGGTTCTATGACGAAATGCGCACAAACCGATGCAAATGCGAGCCATGCATTCATATCGAGTGCTGACTGCGAGGTGCAAGTCATGAGCGAATGTGTCCCGAAATTCACAGTTTTCTTCTACTTCGACCTGACAGTGAGAAGTTTTTCAATTGACATTAGTTATAAATAACATACCTATATATTTAAAATTATTTTTAGCTTTTGAAAATGAAGTATCTATTACAAAAATAAAATAAAAATGAAAGAAACGACTCCGTAGCACAGTGGTCGTGGGGATGGAGCATTCGTCCGGACAGTGAAAGGTGGTGGGTTCGAGTCCCACCGAAGCTAGTTTGTAAAACGGGTAGATTTTTTCTAATACTTCATTTTTAATAACTATTTTAGTTAGATAGATAGATAGATAAGAAGTTTATTTTGGGTTTCAGCCGTCACCCAGAGACGCGGGCACAGCGACTGCGCTGTTAGGTCGAGAACAAGTGTATGCGCGTGATGTATATGATCTGAAAAAAAGTGTGTGGTTAAGAATGAAGTCAAAGTCAAAGTCAAAGTCAATAAATTTTTATTCATATAGATTAAATAAAATTAATGCTTATGAATCGTCCAACATTTTTTTACCTACCACCTGTTATGGACATCTTTTAACTGACAAGAAAAACAGACGAAAAAAACTCATCAGCTTTAACAGAAGCAACGCATTTACAAAATAATTATGTCGTTGCTACACAAAATGGTACAATAATAAAATGTATACAAAAAGCTAATGCTGAAGGAAAGTTTTCGCATACTTAAGTATAGGAATATTTTCCTTTTATACATTGTTAGTGTTACTTACTATAATTATGACAACCATGCGTTATGATCATTTAAATAATCTTCTACTTTGTAATAGCCTTTGCTTAAGAGCGTCTTTTTAACATGTTTTTTAAATTTATTCAAAGGCAGCTCGATTACTTCTTGTGGAACTTTATTAAAGAATGCTATGCCTTTTCCCAAAAAAGAGCCTCTACTTTTTCAAGTCTAAATCTTGGAACGGCAAGCTTATTTTTATTTCTTGTGTTAAAATTATGAATATCACTATTCTTAGTGAATGAGTCAAGATGTTTCCTAACATATAATATATTCTCGTAGATGTATTGCCCGGCTAAGGTTAGTATATTAATTTCTTTAAACAAAACTTTTAATGAATCGCGGCGGCGAAGGCTGTAAATGGCGCGTACCGCTCTTTTTTGAAGTACAATAATATTTCCAATATTGGCTGCTGAGCCCCACAACAACACGCCATAGGACATTACACTATGAAAATAACTAAAGTAAACAAGTCTTGCCGTTTCAATATCAGTTAATAGCCTTATCTTTTTTACTGCAAAAGCAGCTGAACTGAGTCTACTCGACAAGGCCTCAATATGTTGATCCCATTGTAGTCGTGAATCTAAGGTAATACCAAGAAATTTCGTGCTGTCAACTAATTCGACTGCATCTGCATTCAAACTAATACTTAAATCAACCTTCCTTACATTTGGTAGTGAGAATTTGACACAATTTGTTTTTTAGGGTTTAAAGACAAGTTATTAATGTTAAACTAATGTGCGACCTTTGAGAGAGCACTATTTACTTCGTCAGAGCAATTATTCCCTCGGTCAATTTTAAAAATTAGAGAAGTATCATCTGCAAATACTGCCGTCCCAAACCTAAACCGCAGTAAGAGCCAAAATGCGATTCCGAGAAAATGGAGCTTAAAGTTTAGAATGCGTCAAAAAATTAGTAAATAAAGGATTCTAACCAAGTTTCTTAGGCAAAGTGAGAGAATTTATATAGAGCTTTATATAACACAACATTAAGGATGAAAATATAAAACAATATATAAAATATCAAGGTTTTTAGTTTTTGACCCCTATTACTGCTTTTAACTGTTAAGGTTAATCGATCCTTAAACAGACTAAACTGCAGTAAAGTGGGCTTATACTGCTTATTAGAATGGTTTTTTATCGCTATTCCTGACTAAAGTGCAGTATGTCCGTTTTGATACTGCGCTTTAGTCGGTTTCTCATAACGAAAATTAAATGTTTCAATTGGCAGTAACAACAAAAAATAATAACATTGAACAATTTATTTAAAAATTCTATAAAACTTCACGAAATAAAGTTAAACAAAATCTTTTATGGTCATATTATTACCATAAGTATTTAAAGTACTTCTAAAGCTACCTACGACATAAGAAAAAAATCAGAGTTTTATTTAAGACTAGCGGATCCTCGCGATTTTACCCACGTGGTACCCGTTCCCGAGGAAATATAGGGATAAAATATAGCCTATGTCACTCGGGAAGACTGTAGCTTTCTAACGGTAAAAGAATTTTCGAAATCGGTCCAGTACTTTTTGAGTTTATTCGTTACATACAAAAATACAAATCTTTCCTCTTTATAATATTAGTATAGAAATGTAATTAAATGCAATATTGGTTGTTAACAATAATTAATTAACAATTTTATTCATTTATGAATTTATATCGACCTAGAAAGCTTAAACTATAAATAAAATATTCAGTGCCTCAATATAACAATTCTTATACTGAACTTAATATACTTAGGTATCGAAATGGAGAGCATAAATGTAAATGTTTTAAGTCGAACTGAGCTGAGAGACTGATTATTTGTAAGGTACCTATGTAGGTACCTCGCTACCTGGCGGAGCTACTTGGAGGATGGGTGGCTATTTTCTAATATTTAATTTTTATAGTAGATACATTACCTATTTAAATTCCATTATTTTAGATTTAAAAAAATTATACAAATTAAATTCATATTCATAGTCATAAAATATAATAATAATAATAAAAGACAAGTAAATTGATACTATTTGATACCTACCTAGGTACTGACATAATATTATAGTCACGGCCAGGTCACTTATCTATGCTTCCCGCCTCTGCCTCCGCCAGTGAATCTAATGGCATAAAATGCTAGGGATTTTTAAACGACTTCAAAAGAGGAAGTTAGCAGTTTGACCTGTATGAATGTGATGTGATATTGTTGGCATTGGATAATATTTCAATATGACGATCTATTTAGACTTCCAAACATGTGTGCTTAATTTCGAAGGTGTATGTTTGTTTGTTTGTCCACGAATTTCTTGGAAGCTGAAAGGCATATCGAGATGATTCATCGATCATGATATTGATGATAAGTGTAGGTATTCCAATTTAGAGAGCAGTCCAAATTTCATCAAAATCGGTTCAGCAGTTTTAAAGATATGGATATAAAGGATGGGGATTAAGTAATTTAAAAAAAAACTCACTTCAAAAAATACCTGTTAACTAAAAAGAAACAAAACAGTGGAATTAAATAAATACTGCACATTAGCTAGGAGTTCTGGTAATGAGTATATTCAGGTATTACCAACTAATAAGAGTAATAGTACTTATACTGCAGTTTAGTTGGTACCTAATACAAACAAAGTAAATCAACCTCCCCCAAGTTAAACTGCAGTAAGTGAAGATTATACTGCACTTTAATTTGTTTCTTAAATTAAAACAATGAATCTACTGAAAAGCAGTAAAAAAATTTGTATGGGCCTGCATTATACTGCTATTTAGTTGGTTTTTGTTGAAATTTACGGACCGTAGTAACTGACTAAAGTGAAGTAAAATTGCCGAGTTACTGCTATTTAGCTGGGAGAAAGTATAATAAAATGACGTTTTAAACGGCAGTATGGTTTTTACTGCACATTAGCTGGGAAATCGATGACTTTTTCATCAATTTTGATATTTTTTTGAATTTCTTATGTCAGAGAAAAAAATCATAAAAAAATAAATATTTGTCGTAGAAAAATAATTAAAAACTTGGCCGGTAGGTCTTGAATTGGGCTTTCATGGTATGTATTTAACTCAAAAACGCAATTTTGGTCATTACTGCGGTTTAGGCTCGGGGCGGCAGAATAGTACTGTTTCACATAAATTATGAACGTAGTAAGGTAGATCGTTAATGTAGATTAAAAATAGTAAAGGACCCAATATTGAGCCTTGGGGCACGCCCATTATAATGGGGGCTCCAGAGGACGCAGTATTATTAACAATCACTTTTTGATTTCTATTACTCAAATATGAACGCAAAAGGTTAACTGATTTTTTCGAGACACCATAATGTTCTAACTTCATTAAAAGAGTTTGGTGATCAACGCAATCGAAAGCTTTGGAAAGGTCACAGAATACACCAATTACGTCCTGCCTACCCTCCCAAGCGTCAAGGATATGTTTAAGAAGTGCAATTCCAGCATCTGTGGTATTTTTACCTTTAGAGATTCCGAACTGATTCTTATGAAAGATTTGATTTAATACCAAATAATCTATTAATTGAGCGTATATTATCTTTTCAAAAATTTTACTAAGTGCTGGTAAAATTGATATCGGCCTAAAGTTAGTGGGGTCACTCTTGTCTCCAGATTTAAAAAGCGGAATTAACTTACTATATTTCATTAAATCGGGGAAGACTCCTTCGTCAATACACTTATTAAAAATAAAAGCTAAATAAGGAGCTATTGGATCAATTATTGATTTAATAACATTAGTTGATATACCCCATAAATCTTCCGATTTTTTAATATTTATTGTTTTAAATGCTTTAAGAATATCATCGCCATTTATATGTTGAAAATTAAATACTTTGTTACACTTATCAACGCTTGACACCAAGAGGGCAGCCGCAATATTAGGACAGGAATTTAAATTTCTCGTAGTTTCTAAGGGTACCCGAGAGAAAAAGTCTTCAAAAACACGGGCAACCTCATAGTCAGATGTAAATGTTTTATTATTTGCTTTAAGAGTGAAGGAATTTATATGATTTTTTGTTTTACCAGTTTCTTGGTTAATAATATTCCATGTAGCCTTGATCTTATTATCAGCTACTTTTATTTTATTAGCAATGTATGTGGACTTGGCAGCCGCACATACTTTTCTAAAAGTTCTAGAATATTTCTTGACATATTCAATAAAACTAGGGTCACATGAATTTCGCTTTAATGCATAAAGTTCATATAATTTCCTTCTACTTGTATAAATCCCAGGCGTGGCCCAATCACTAAACTTCTTTCTATTAGTATTACAGTTGATCACCTTTTGTTTGAATGTTTTACTAAATTCGCTTTGCACCACACTAAATAAATCATTATAGAGATTATTAGGTTCCATAATAGAAGCTGGTAAAGTTTCAATTTTATCAATTACATGATTTCTAAATTTATCAATGCCCTTTTTCGTAATTGGCCTACATATTATTTTACGTTTAGGACAGACATGATGGTGCTCTATAGAGGCTATTTGTCCACTATGGTCAGATTTTATGACATCAATTACCTTTTTTTCTATAACCGAACAGTCTGTAAAAATATTGTCCAAGCAACTGCCAGATGTGGGTGTGATTCGAGTAGGCTCATTAAAAGTGTGTATTAAATTAAATGATTTAAACAAGTTTAAAAATCTACTTGAGAGTGTGGCCAATTTACGGTCTAAAATATCTACATTGAAATCCCCACATATGACAACTTTTTTATTGGTTTTACAAGTTATTCTTAACACTTCCTCCATAGTGGACTCAAACTCAGAATAATTACTATTGGGCGGTCTATAAAGACATATTATAATTAGTTGGTCAAGTTCCACACAGGATAGTTCAATGACTCGTTCAATAGAGAGGGATACAACATCTTTGCGCTCTTTGTATTGGAAATTATCATGTAACATTATAAGAGACCCTCCCCTGATAGCAGATTGCCTACTAAACGAGCTTACAACTCTATAATTATGTAAGTTTAACATTAATTCATGTGGTTTAAACCAATGCTCAGTAACACATAACACATCAACATTATTACAATTTAAAAACAAACTTAATTCTAGATCTTTGTTAGAAAAGCCTTCCATATTTTGATGGACAATTGTTAAACTGTTTGGCTTTTCTCTTGTCAACACTGGGCTAGAGGGCGCCTCTGTTGTCTTTAATGGTAATTTAAATTAACCAAGTCAGTATTCAGATTCATGTCATTTTGATTAAACAAATTATTATTATGACTTGGAACAAATTCCAAGGGTAATTTATAAATGTCAATTGACTGCTCAATAAAAGCAGGAGTTTTATTAGCCAGATTACTGGCTAAATGTTCAAAATAAAAAGATAGCGATAGTGCTAACTGTCTCTTACAATAATTTGGCAGATAGTATTTATCTTTTGTCAGAATAATATTTTTTAACAATTTATTAATGTCAATAATATGCAACATTTGGCTACTATGATATGCCATAGTATTTAAAGATAAATTTAAATTATATCTAAAGTTATTTTCCACCTGTGGCAAACTTTTACTATAGGGAAATGTAAACATAACAATTTTTTTAACCTTTAAAGAACACAGTGTATTACAGTATGTCATCAGTTGATTTTTGCTTACATTACCCCTATTTCCAATTAGAATGATCAAGTTTGTATCTTCATTAAACTTAAGTTTTACAATACTTTTCATGATTTCATCTATAGTCGAGCCCGGCTTGCAATAGTTAATAATGCTTTCCCTTGTATTTTTTGCAACAATTGGCCAAGATTCTTTCCAAGTTCATCACAGAACATAACTAACTTTTTTTAGTACAGGAATTAAAACTTTATGAGTGACTATAACTTGAACTTTATGAGTAAGTGCATGTGGACATGAGTGAGTGTCTGAAAATGAACGCTTTGTGTATTATAAAATGTAAAAGTACAATAAAAAAAGTAAAAAATAAATAAAATAAAAGTAAATTATAGAACTATAAAATTATAAATTCAAAAAAAAAAGTACGGAATTCAAAATTATCCTATATAAATAATCAAATAAATCGCTTGCAAAGACACGAAAACAGATACTGTTGTAGTACCCCACGGCACCAGGGTTATCCATATTACCACCATCCGGTCGGGATACCTTACTTCTGTAGTGAAAGCAAATGTAAATATAGTTTTTGTTTGAAGGTTTGTTGGTAAGTTATTCATAGAAATCATGCTTTACAGAAATATCGTGACATGATTGCTATTTCCTAAACTTAAGGCAATCTAAACCCTAGATTAATTAGATTGGGGATAAGGTGCGGCGACGGATACGGTGCTTGGTCCAGTATAACCATACTGGCACTTGAACCGCGTATATCCTCTCCAAAAAAAAGAAAAAAAAACAACATGTCTTTTCTGTCTTACTGCTCTGACTGGTGAGAGCGGAAGTGAGAGTACCTAGTTGAAGTTCTCTTTTTGATTTATAAAACAACTTGTTTGAAGTATGTTTCTAGAGTAACTGCGATAAAGATTTATCTTATGTTAAAACGACGTCTAAATCTTCTTCACACTTAGAAAAGTGTGAAAGCAGAAGCTGACTGGCAGTGCGTTGCTAAAACGCTATCGCTAACAACTCGCGCCACCGCCACTACCGCTATGTATTATGATTTTACCCGAATACGCTTATTGAGAGGGCCAATATCTCCATACAGAATTCCATGTCCTCCAAAAATTGAGTTTTTAAATTTTATCATGGATAATATGGATCTTTTTACAATGATAAAAAAATAGTTGGTGAATAGGTAGGTATTCATATTTAAATATGACTAGAACAAAAACATACCTACTCGCGTTTAGCAACACGCCAAATTAAATTTAAATTAATGATAACTATATTATGTTTAAACATACCTACATTCTAATAAGGCTGGGCTTTTCTTTTCTTAAAACATAAATTCATTTCTTTCAGGTTTTTTCCTATTATTGTGAAAAACGAAACATATTATGTAGCTTACTTCCGCAAAAACACAACATGCAAGGTACACCGCCCGCCCGCCCGCAAAAATTGCACATGCACAACACGAAAATACCAGTGCACAATACCAGTGCAAAATACCTGTGCAAAATACCAGTGCACAATACCTGTGCACTATACCTGTGGTGGCACATTTACGTGGTGTGCATGGGCAAATTTTTTGCGGGCGGGGCATCTTGCATGTTGTGATTTAGCGGAAGTAAGCTACCTATATTTAGTTTTTCGCAATGGTTAGGGATTTCCGCCAACCGACGCCTGATTCTATCAAATATTTTTTCTTTTAATTATTATTTTTTATTTATCTTATTATTATTTGCAATAATTTTTTATGATTGTTGTTTTGTATAAATGCATGCCGTTGTCACCATAATAATTAAGGTTTCACATAACCAAGTGTGATTTATATCATTTCTATTTACATATAAACATATTCATGTAGATATGTTCTGGAGTATCCTTGTTAGTGATCAATAAATAAACAACTAAGAACAATTGCAATACAGTGACACACCATATTATTATACCCTCACCGATCACTCCATGCACACAGTGTGGTCACTTTTTAATTTTTAGAGAAATAGAAAGGTCTGTAGCTTGCAGAATGTGTAGGGTAGGGCATTATGTATTTCGTTTCGCTTAGCTCCTGGGGGCCAAGCCTGCTAACGTTAACTCATAATCGTGTCTCAATCGTGTTTCAATTGTAGTTCAATTGTAGTGCTTTTTTACACACTAGATACAAGAATTATGACAATATGATGTGATGTAAATGTAGTGTGTGGTGTGACCATCAGTAGTATGGTGAAAAAAGTACACATTTCTTGTAACTAGTGTGTAAAAAAGCACTACAGCTGAACTACAATTGAAACACGATTGAGACACGATTGTGACTGAACGTTAGCAGACTTGGCCCCCTGTTCTAAATGTACTGATCGTACCTACGTCACGCGTCGTGTCGTGTCGCCTCGGACTGACTAGCAGCGGACGTATGTGTGGTCACCCGCTTAATAAAATACAAATTCATACAATGGCGAGCTCTCTTCAATTCATAGTGTCCCGGTACTTGTGGCTTAGACTGAGAAGATGTTTTATCTTATTCTAAAGAAGACTTAAATTGGCTAGTTTTGTTGAACTTGATGATTAAAAACAGCATTGTCATGGTACGAATTTCAATGAATTACAGAGTAGGTAGGTATGTCATCTTATCCTATTTTTAGGAAGAGGTTTTATATTATAAAACGTAGGTATTGCGTGAGTGTGCGTCTGAGTTCACCCATGGAGTTCACTGACCTCTATTATTTACACACTGGACTCTGGCTGACATAAAATATTTTTGTGCCTATTTGAGTATCGCCATTTTGGTGCTGTAGGCCAAGCTGTAGGCAGAAACCTACGAGTGTCCATGTAACTAAAATTAGTATTGTTCATGTCGACTGTGGTAATGATTATGTCAAAATTAGTTCTCGGGACACTCGTAGTGGCGCTTCAAATTGCCACACAAAATAAGTTATCATTTGTATGGAGACAGCTTGTCCAGATCTGGGGTGCTACCGGCTAAGAAATATGGATATGTAAGTATTTGATTGAATCAGGCGTCACTTGGCGGAAGTCCCTAACCATTGTGAAAAATAAATATATGTAGCTCTCTTCCGCAAATAATCGCAAAACTTGCACCTTCACCGATCACACTACTCTACACGTGTTTCGCCCCAACCCGGGGCATCCTCAGGAGATGTTTGTCCGTATGCAATCCAGCACACACACACACACAGCTGGATTGCATACGGACAAACATCTCCTGAGGATGCCCCGGGTTGGGGCGAAACACGTGTAGAGTAGTGTGATCGGTGAAGGTGCAAGTTTTGCGATTATTTGCGGAAGAGAGCTACATATATTTATTTTTCACAATAATATGGATATGGGTATGGGCTCCAACTGTCATTTGAATTCCTTATTTTGATTGATTTTTGCTGCTTTGTTCTGTTGAACGTTGCTAACTAGTTATCGTTATACCCGACGTCATAAAACAAAGGACTGATAGCGGCTATTATCTTTATAAAATTTACTTAAAGTTCCCAAAAACGTATGAAGCTCATACCCATAAAGTTACGCGGTAGCCCCCCTGATTTGCATAACCTAATTCCTCCCTCTCCTTTCTTCCATCGGGTTAAAAATAAGATCTTACTTTTCCATGAAGCAAGGGACACAAAAATATCAGCAGTTGACTTGAAACACCCATTTTGTAAGCGTAAGCAGGATGTGAGAGCTCACGTGACGCGCGCGATCAAACGCCCCCTGTCGAGTGCTCGCGTTAGTTCTGATAAAGCGCTTTGATCTTGTTGCTCGATAAGTGACGTAGTTATAGGACATGGAGGTGAGTGAACTTTTAGTAGTTGTGTCAGGCCTATTTCACTCCCCGTGTCGGTGCGAAAACGCGGCGGCAGCGCCGGCGTTGTAAATCCATAGAAATTGGGTCCGCAAAAGAGCTAGAATATATGCGATAGAAAGAGATGCAACGACAACGAGTGGCCGTTCGTAATTTGCCTGCGCCGTACAAGCTGAATTCTACTTTATTGCGTTATAGTTAGAGTTGCTATTTATTTAAATGACTTAGCGGAGTGAACTATCTGTTACATAGTAACTATTTAGTAATCTGTGGTTGTGTGCAGAATTTACTACTGTCTAATCGCAACAAAATGGAGTGGATAATTTCTTCAACACTCTTGTAAAGTTATAAAAAAAATTACCCACTTCCCAGTGTCCGATGGAGCTGAAATTTCGTATACAGGTTTGGTTCAGATGACAATACAATATTAAAGTACAGTCAGAAAAAAGCTTTTCATAAAAATGAAATTTTTACTAAAAACTTATTACTTACGTTTAAGGTGATGCGAGCCCAAGGAATTTATAAGTACTACGTACAACAGGAAGGTGCACTCCGTATTTTTGTGTATTTAAAAATACACTTTAATTTTAAAAGATAAGGTTTATATTTCAATACAAAATGTCAACGGTCCAGCTGAGACCGCAAGAACGAGGTGAGGCTGTCCCTTTCTCTGAAATTGCCAGCACTCTTAAATAACAGGTTTAGTAGATTTATCACAGATTTATGGTTCACAACTTTCGTTATAAAAATTAAATTTCGTAAAATTTCCGCTTCGTATTACTTTTAGTCAATAGAAAACATCGCATATTAATTTAGGTATTACCGTATTAAGCATAAAAATGTATTAGGTCGTATAAGTTTTTTATGGTTTATCCTAGAAAAGAATTTGAATGATAGATTTCAGAATGTTATAGTGGCAACAGTACAAGCCGAATGACGTTTTCCGTGTTCGTTGTGTCAAGTTCGCAATTCGCTCGTCGCCGCCCGCCGCCCGTCGCGCATGTTCGTGGCCGCCGTAATGGAATGGAGTGAGATAAACTGACCTCGTTCTTACTATCTCATTAGGACCGTTTTTTAGCAGCAGTGCACCTTCCTGTTGTATTATAAATTCCTTGTGCGAGCCGCAACATCTTCCCGCCGCGTTGAAAGCATTCTGTCAACATTACTCTTGCACTTCTGTCAGCAGCGGACAGAGTCGAACTAAGAGTCACCGCACACCTACTATACTAGATTTTATACTAAGTACTAGATCTCGTCAATAACGTGAAAAAATCAAGATCTTAGGTTTCCATGTTGTAAGTTTGACGGAAATCTACAAGATCAGCTAAAAAAAGCATATTGTAGGCAATCGAATGTTTTTGCCAAACATTCCTGCCCATTCTCCTTACACAACGCTGATTTCAGCTTTGCACAGCACAACGCTTTTGCCTCTCCGTACGGGCCACCAACCACAAGCATAAAACACCGCCAGTCCGCCACCGACTTTATTTGATTGCATTATCATCATCATCATGTCAGCCGAACGACGCCCAATGCTGGGCATAGGCCTCCCCCAAGGATCTCCTCAACGATCGGTCCTGCGCTGCCCGCATCCAGCGGCTTCCCGCGACCTTGACCAGATCGTCGGTCCACCTTGTAGGGGGCCTGCCCACGGAACGTCGTCCGGTACGCGGTCGCCATTCGAGAACCTTTCCGCCCTAACGGCCATCGGTTCTCCGCGCTATGTGTCCCGCCCACTGCCACTTCAATGATGCAATCCTTCGAGAGATATCGGTTGTTTTAGTTCTCCTGCGGATCTCATAATTTCGGATTCGATCGAGCAGGGAAATACCAAGCATCGCTCTCTCCATTGCTCGCTGGGTGACTTTGAGCCTTCTTATGAGACTCATAGTAAAAAACCACGTCTCACTTCCATAAGTCATTAATGGCAACACACACTGGTCAATGACTTTCGTATTGAGACATTGAGGTATTTCGGACGCAAATATATGCCGGAGCTTCCCAAACGCTGCCCATCCGAGCTGGATTCGACGAGAGATCTCTTTCTCTTTCTAAGTTGGACTTACCTAACTGGAGCGTCTGTCCTAGGTAAACATAGTGGTCAACAACTTAGAGTACCTACCTATAATGTTCCCAACATTATCTGGGGCAGGTGCAACATGGGCATTGGACATGATTTTCGTCTTATCCACGTTATCTATTGCATTGTGAATGCATAAAAATAATTTTAAAATCTTATGCTAGTACCGCAAATGTTTTTGAAGAAAGTCAGTGTCCGACGTTTTGTGAATCCTAATTTTTTACATGGCTGAAAACTTGCCTTGTCTCTCGGATTCTGAAAGAGTAGTTTCCGACGGTTCATGAATAATGGTTGGTTGACACGACGCAAGGTTTCACAAGCATGCCGCCTTCTAGAATAAGAAAACTCGCTTTCGTGAAGCGATTTGACGATCGCTTCACGAAAGCGAGTTTTCTTATTCTAGAGTTTAATACACTATTCCACATCTCGGTCGAGCTTGTCTGTGTTTCTCTGACTCGTTAGTTGCAAAAATGGATAAAAATGGAACGACGCAGTGTTCTTGCTTACATGCGAGCTTTCGTGAACCGTCTACAAGCTGAATGCGTTCGAGAAGCATTTCTCGTGTGTGAACTCGCATCGTGTCAACCAAGCATAACCTTGCAGATCCGTTTTTCAGTTCGTTTTTAATTTGTGTTAACGCCTGAAAGGTTCGCTACAAAGTTGCAAGGCAGTTGCAGAGGCTCCCCTCTGGCCGTTTGACGGGAACCTTAATCATTTAGCTGTGGACCAAGTTTGAGTGAGTGGCATGTGAGAGGGGTATTTTTAAATGGTAACCCTTTTTGTGGGACTTTGTAAATCACTTATTAAATTAATTAGAATAAGGGCTTTTTTATTCACAACGGGGTTAGCCTTCATCACACCTGATGATAAGTGGTGATAAGGCTAAAGGTGAAAACGCACTACTCCCGGTATCGTCAATCACTGAGGAACTGACTATCTTATCTCTAACTGCCGGAACACAATAATGCTGGAAACATAATTGTTATGGCGTCAGACTTAGATAAGATGGTGGTAGCTAGCCAGGCGGACTAAGAACAAGTCCTACCACCAACCAAACCGAATACAATGTACCCCCACTGGGAATCGAACCCGGGACCTCTGGGTCTGAAATCGGTGGTATAAACCACTAGACCAAGGTGGTGGTTAAAGTAAACAGGGCTGGCGGATATACATACAACTTTTAGTTGAACAACTATTTTGTTGTGTATCATAATGACACTAGCTAGGTGTTATTGTTGATCGAAAATCATATAACTATTTACTTTATAGGAATACATTAAAGCACGCGTAGGTACGGTCGCCAGCACGTCGGGTTACTACAAAATGTCAAAATTTATTAACTGAAACTGAACTCTATCCGTTGGACATAAGGTTGAATTTTATTAAAAGAAATTTGACAGTTTGTAGTAACCTGACTTGCTGGGGACTGTACCTACTGTCAACTCGATAGTAAAAAGTCAAAAAGCTTTAACGATCTGCTTTTGATTAAAAAGTTGGACAACTATCGATCAAACGCTCAATTAATAACTATACCTTGGTATTGGAACAATGTATGTGATGGTGTCCAATATTTATTTATTTATTTATTTAGGTATAGGAAAAATGTGATAGTAAAAAAGTATTTATTTATTTATTGGCACAACATGCCCCGGCAACGAGATTTGCACGAACTCACTTCCCTTTTCATACCACCCAGTGTTTATCAGTAAACTTGTCCCACCAAACACGGCACAAACTGCCTCGTTACTTCACCGGTGGCGGAGGGTTAACTACTGGCCGAGAGCTAATGATTTGAATGTAGGGCTGCTGCAGAAATGAAAGCGGTAAAATATGATGCCGAGATACTAATGAGATTTCATGTTCCGCTAATTCCGCTGTCCAAAAATCCTTTTCTTGTATAAAATCAAAATTTATCTAGAGTGCGCGCCAGATAAGTCTGCGCCCGGTCGCAATTGAATGCTTATCATATATCCATAACCTTAGAACAAAAAAAAATACTGTTACTAGCGCCAAAAACGCCACGCAGTCACGCGCAGAGCTATATTGCACGGACTCTATCTATGTTTAGCCGGGTCCCCTCACTCTTGAATGTAATTGCATTGCTCTTGGATTTGAAGACTTGGAAGAAATTTAGTTTTGTACAATAGGGTATTTTACTGTTGTTGAAATGTAGATATTTAATGATGACGTTAAAAAATATTGCAATTAAGAATACCAAATGTGAAAAAATAATTTGAATCTGTTTTATAATAAAAGAATTATAGTCTGTTTGATTTTGACTATAGCTGTCTCTTTCTAAAACGAAATCTTCTATGGCGTGACTATGACGCTACTAACCCACTGACGTCACTAAGATAGCGTCCTGTCCTTGTCTAATTATAAAGTTTGAAGTCCTATATCTTTGAAAATATTCAAGATAATTCAAAATGAAAATTTGTTTTGTGTAGCTAATATTTCGAAAAACATTTTAAAGAAATAAAAAAAAATCTGTAAAATACCGTATTAATGTCTTTATCTTTTTAAGTGGCATTGTTGTTAACTTATGAAACTTGTCATAGTTATAAACTTTTTTTTACTTTATTGCAAGGCTGTGCAAGGCAATAAAATTCACGGATTTAATGTTTGACATTAATTAATAAATGGCTATTAGAATTTGTTTCAAAAGTAAGTGGGCTGTCACGATTACGATTCAATGAATACGGTGAATTATTAAGACTGTGCAGAACGCAAGAAAAAAGTAATAAAACAATAAAAGCATTGCATACATTGTTTTGATTTATTTAAATTTTTTCTTTTTGCATTCACCATGCAATTTTTATTATTGAGAAATGAGCGATTTTCTGAGAGGCCATTTAAAAAAAAAAGCTTCCAATTGCTTCACTAGATGGCGTTGAATAAGTATGTACATGTCTATGGTATATTTTGGTATGAAACATATTTAAATTAATTACTTTTTAAAAACCCAAAGGAAACTAAAGGTAGAAACACATTTCGCTGGCGCAGCGCAGCGCAGCGCGATCGGTTTCATACATTTGTTGAATAAGTATGTACATGTCTATGGTATATTTTGGTATGAAACATATTTAAATTAATTACTTTTTAAAAACCCAAAGGAAACTAAAGGTAGAAACACATTTCCCTAGCGCAGCGCAGCGTTTCCGCTCGGCTCCGATTGCGCCAGGCCCCCCACCACTTTCTAGCATTGTATCGTCAGATGGCTCGGTAGCGGACTGCGCAGCGGAGCTCTGCATTTTGCTTTTTACTACTTATGTTCTCCGATTTCTCCGTCAATAATAGGCCAATTTAAAAAATATTTTTTTTGTTTAGAAGAGTCACCAATACATTATCATGTAGGGTTGTTAATTATACTGTTAAAGTATTAATGTGTTTTTAGTACACTATACTTTTTAATTTTATAACAAAAAGAATGTATAATTCTGATTTGAAAATAAATTACACTAAATATTTCTAAAATCGGTTCAGTATTTTTTGAGTTTATCTATTACAAACAAACAAAGTGTATTTGAAGTATTAGTATAGATATAAATTGCATCTCGTTATCATTCATCATCATCTTCATTCTCGTCCGAAACAGTCAACAAGTAAGACGCGTACAGCTACTTTTACAATACAATCAAAGTTAAAACAGTCTAAAATCAACCGTATCACTGTAAATTTTAAGTTACCTTTCGACTGTCAAGTGTGTTGTGTATTACGACATTTTGTTACTCAAGAAGTCTACATTTCGTGCGGCAGTGGCGCCATTGTGTATGCGGCGTGAGAGCTGCGAACCACAGTGTGGACTGGGCAAGTGACCATCATTCGTTCTTGTCATAGTATATGCAAAATCTTAAGATATTTTAACTACACTTGATTTCTTGAACAATTATGTATTCGTCTAATCCTAATATTAACACTACTGGCAATGATGACGAACAAATGAGAAATGTAAATTTAAGAAAAAAGAGAACTCATGATTCTGAGGATGTTGGAGAGGTTCAAAACACTCTAAAATCATTTGAAAAAATTTTTCACACTGAAATCGGAGAAATGAAAAATATTAATAAGCAAATACTTAAATCTAATGAAGAAATGATGGAATTGTTACGTGAAAATGCGGCTAATTTTAAACAACTCAATGAAAAAATTTTAACACTCGAAAGTAAACATGCTACTGCCTTGGATCGTATAGAAGAACTTGAAGGTCAATTAAATGACCTGCAAAAACATAGAAATAAAAACATGATTGAAATCAGAAATGTGCCTCGAGCAGATAAAGAAAATCTAAAAGAAATGATGACATCTTTATCTCAAAACCTAAAGGTTGCACCTATAAGTGAGTTGTCGCAGTGTTACAGAAAAGGAAAGAATAACTCGCCAATTCTTTTGGAATTTAAATATGCGGAAGAAAAGGAGATACTTTTGAAGTCGGTCAAAACATTTAATACTCAAAACAAAGATGCTAAGCTTAATGCCAGTCACCTGGGCCTACATAACACATCACCAGTGTATATATCAGAGGCATTGACTCCCATTAATAAGAAAATCTTAGCATCTGCTCGAACTCTGGTGAAGGAAGGACTCATTAAGTACTGCTGGACATCGCGTGGAAATGTTTTGATCAGGAAATCTGATGGTGAGCCAGCCCTAGTGCTAAAATCATGCGCTCAAGTGGAAGCAATACGTAATGCATGACTACTTATATGTAATAACGTTAGGTTAAGTTTTAAATTACCATCTACAAATTTTATTTTGTCACTTACACTTGAATTTGTTCTTGGTTTCTTTTATACCAACATTATCTGTTATGTAATGAGTCAATTTCTTTTGATGGAAGATACCATATATCATATTTTTAGTTTATCATATTCATATCTGTATATATATTTTGTTACGCAAGCTTACAGTCAATCTGGGGTCGCATTCTTGTGGGTAACTGATCATCAGCAAATTTTTCATCTTATTACATTAGTTGACTATGGCTAATGACCTCATGCAGATTGCCATCGACGTTGATCAAATCAACGCCGGTGAATCATTTATGGTTGATGATCCAAGTGCTTTTAAAACGCATGGGTCTCAGTTTGACTGCTCTCTCAAGATTATAGTGCAAAACATTCGAAGCATTAATAAAAATTTTCATGACTTTGAAGTTTTTATGGCTAGAAGTAAAATCATTTACGATGTAATTGTTTTGACAGAATGTTGGCTTCAGAGTTGCCACTACATACCGGACTTAGACAATTATAATTCATTTAGTACAGCAAGGCACCTTAATCAAAATAGCGGGGTCGTTGTATATATTCGAGACAACATTTCAAATGTGTCTGTGAATGAACCTATGATCGATGATGCTGATTGCTTGGTGGTGCAAATTGGTAATAACCATTCCCTAATATGCGTATACCGTTCACCTTCTTTCCTTTCACATGTAAATTTCCAAAATTCATTGGACCATCTCATTCATAATTTAAAAGCAGTTGGTAACATATTTATGATCGGTGATATTAATATCGATATTAGCGAAACAAATACTGATCACAGATCAGACGAATACATAGATTCACTAGCTTTGCACGGTCTATTACCTAGTCATAATTTTCCCACACGTGGGGCCAGTTGCCTTGACCACTGCTTTATGAAAACTAGAAACAAAACTATTACTCTAGTATGTGATCACTCTTGCACCGATCATAAAACAATGTACATAGAATCATCTTTAGCACCTAATAATAAAAACCGTTTGGTAAAATCATGTTCTTCAGTTCCTAAAATTGATGAAAATAAAATCTCCATGCTAATATGCAGCACTGATTGGAGCCATTTATTAAGTATCTCGGACGTAAACCTTGCCACTGAAACACTCATTGCTATGATAAAGGATTTTATACGAATTTCAACGTACTATATACAAGTATCTAATAGGAAACATATCATTAAGCCCTGGATGACCCCTGGGTTACTTCGCTGTGTAAGATTTCGGGATAAATTATATCAAAAACATAAGAAATTTCCAAACGATATTAATTTAAAAATCACATATACAAGATATAGGAATCATTGCAACAATTTGCTCCATAGTCTAAAAAAAGCATATGATATTCAAGACCTTGAACGAAATCAAAAAAACATTAAGAATACGTGGAGGACTATTAAACGTATCTGTTATTTGAATAAACCAAATAACCTAACAGATGTTTCTACTAATCTTCTAAAAATAAAAAACAATCCCACTGAATCCTTAAATTGCGCTAATGATTATTTTGTGAGAGTAGGAGCTGAAAAAGCTGAAAATATTTTGAAAAACTTAAATAAAACACAGGATGATCTTGTAAAAAATATAAAAAATATAAATCCAGTAATAAATTCGTTTATGCTTTTGCCCACTGATGAAATTGAGGTCACTAAAATTATTGGCTCATTGAAAAACACTAACTCCACTGGCTGGGATGGCATTTCCTCTAGCCTTTTAAAGAAAAACGTTGACCATCTCGCTTTGCCCATCACACATATATGCAATTTATGTATATCGACTGGTGTTTTCCCTGAAGTGCTTAAGGAATCTGTGGTCATTCCAGTCTACAAGAGTGGTGACGTTACTAATATATCCAATTATCGTCCCATATCGCTACTCTCAACTCTTGCTAAGATCTTGGAGAAAATCATAAACACACGACTTACACATTATTTGGAAACGAACAACTTACTGTCTCAAAACCAGTTTGGCTTTAGATCCAATAAATCTACGGTAGATGCTATAGATGACCTGGTCTCTCACGTAGTGCAGAGTTTAGATAGCAAACTTCAATGTCTTGGTGTTTTCTTAGATTTAGCCAAGGCATTCGATACCGTATCACTACCTTTACTGCTTCGTAAGCTCGAAGACATCGGTATACGGGGGCTTCCCTTGGAACTGTTCAAAAGTTACTTGTCTGAAAGGACACAGTGCCTAAAGATTAATGATTTGCTCAGCTCTAAAAGAAAAATAAACTACGGTGTGCCACAGGGTTCTGTACTTGGCCCAACGCTTTTTTTTAATTTACATTGATGGTATTTGTAGTGCGAACATTGAAAATTGTAAAATAATTACCTACGCTGATGACACAGTCTTACTGTTCACGGGTAAGTCAATAGATAAGGTAAAATTGGCCGCGGAAAAGGGCATCAAACATATATTAAACCTATTAAATGATAACTTATTAACACTTAATTTAACCAAAACTAATTTTATTAACTTTTCAATAACAACACACAAATCTCAATTATTTTATCTAAAAGCACATACATGCAGCGATTTAGTAAACTGCAACTGTCATACTCTTTCAATGGTAAAATTTACTAAGTATTTAGGCATTATGATTGATGAAAATTTAAATTGGAAAGTTTATATTGAAAACTTAAAGTCTCGGATACGTAAGCTAATACCAGTATTCAAAAAACTGCGGCATTTAAATAGTGATATTTCTAATAAAATGGTCTATTCAAGCTTGTGCCAGTCACTGATTTGCTATGGTATAAGGGCGTGGGGAGGTGTATGCAAATCCACAATTTTAAAATTGGAAAGAGTACAAAGAACGATTTTAAAAGTTATGCTGTTCAAGCCATTCCGGTATCCTACAACAGATTTATATATGGAATCTCAAACTCTTACAGTAAGACAATTATACTTTGAATCCGTTATTTTAAAACAACACGCAAATACCCGTAACCACAACTCAAATCGGAGATCTCATGTCGTCTACAAGGTTCCAGCCTTCAAAACTACCTTTGCTCAAAGGTTCTCAAGATTTTTGGCTCCACTTTTGTATAACAGAATCAATAAGCAAATAGATCTAGAAAATATGACTAGATCCTTGTGTAAAAAGGCACTTCATGCATACCTGAAGGAATGTGACTACGACAAAACTGAGAGCTTGTTAACAATACACACGTAATAACGATGTATTTTATATATTTCTACGCATTATATTATATACTAGTATACAATATTAACAATAATTTATTTAAATGTCTATACTTATATTATAAAATAACATTTATATTATTACATTTTATATTATAAAATAAAATATAAATATAATTATATCTATCTAATACTTCCTCAAAGTGAATGACTCAATTAAACTAATTTTATATTCTTTTGTTATAGCTACTTTTAGTTTTTAGTCTTATAGTTTAAGTTTCATCTACAAATTTTGCGTATACTATAAGTTTTACGACATGCGAGTGCGACTACTGCAGTCGATCCGAAATGTGTTTGTTCTCGTCATTGTGTCATTCGTTCTTATTGGCAATATTTTATTTTACTCAATTTACTTTAGCCACAGAATATTATAAAATAGTACCTACCTTTAGCATCAATCTTGGTTATTTAACTTAGATTTCATTATATTTCTTTCTATCACGATAAGTAATACAGTAATGCTATTTGCTACATTCAAAATTTTGTTAAGTGCTTTATCTTTTATAGTTTTGAAAATGTTTTTAAGTGCATTTAGTGTGAAGTGTAGTTTTGTTTGTGATGTAGTTGTAGAGGATGAGGATCATTACCTTGCTGTTACACAGTGTTACACTGCAACGGGAGGTAAAGGTTTTTTTGTTTTTTATGTACCTACATTTATAAAATAATAGTTGTTAAACTGTTAATTTTTGGCTATTTGTGTAAGTACTAAGTATGCTGTTTGTATGCACAATAAAGAAATTATTTATTATTTATTTATTTATCTTATCATCATCTTTTTGGATTTAATATGTTCAAGTAAGAACAGAAATTGTTTTCAAAATTAGAAGAAAACATAATGCAGATGTTAGCTCGGCAACGACTCGATTGACACTGATCAAAAATTTCGTCAGGAAACGCTGCGCCACGCTAGTAAAGTGTGCACACCCGGGTCGACGCTGCGCTGCGCTGCGCTGCGCTGCTCTGCGCCAGCGAAATGTGTTTCTAGCTTTATAATATATTAAATAAGTACTACTGTGAGGAACGGAAACGAAATAGGTCAATTTAAAGATTTAGGTAAATAAATAACATCTGTCTGACGTTCCGTTTTACGTAAAAAAGTCGCGTCAAAGTAAAATTTATAACGTTCCGTTCCTTCTAACTGCATAGGTGGGACAGCGCCATCTAGTGGCTGAGCTTTCAGAAAATCGCTCATTGTAAATGAAGTATTTAGAAAAAATCGACCCGTTTCACAATCAGCTCCGATGGGACTCAAACCCACGCCCGTTTGCTACCACTAAGCTACTGAGTCAGAGCTCAGTGGTTAGAGCAGACGCCCGGTTTTTTGAGCAAGTCGCAATTTTTTGATTTGATTTGTTACACAAATGAGCTAGCTACAGCTAATCCATGATCAGCCATTTAATGTCCCCACTGCTGGAGCACATACCTTTCTCATAAATTGACGACCGATTTGGCGCAGGGGTAATCTACCTGCCCTCTGCGCCAGAGGTCTCGGGTTCGATTCCCGAACAAGACAAATATTTGTGTGCATGAACATGTCTATTTGTCTTGGTCTGGGTGTTTTCTATGTATATTAAGTATGTATTTACAAACAAAAAGTATTTAAGTAAACATTTATCCGTTATCAAGTTCCCGTAGACACAGTTTCTTAAGAAATTAACTACGGGCTTAGATAATTGGTGTGATTGTAAGAAAATATTTATTTATTATTTATTTATTTAAATGGATAAGTATAATGGGCCACCATGCATAACCCACCACGTGGGCCTAATGCCGATTCACATTCAGCACAAATTCGGATTGACCCACGTTGTAGGTCATTGCCCATTCTCTTTATCCATAGATAAGAATAGCCTCTGCCTCAGCAGTGGGGACACTTTTTTTTAATTTTTTTTATTCACAACAGGGTAGCACTTAGCCTTCATCACACCTGATGTTAAGTGGTGATAAGGCTGAAGGTGGAAGCGCACTACTCCCGGAATCCTCAATCATTGAGGAACTGGCTATCTTATCTCTAACTGCCGGAACACAATAATGCATCATTGTTATGGCGTCAGACTTAGATAAGATGGTGGTAGCTAGCCAGGCGGACTAAGAACAAGTCCTACCACCAACCAAACCGAATACAATATGTACCCCCACTGGGAATCGAACCCGGGACCTCTTGGTCTAAAATCGGTGGTGTGAACCACTAGACCACAGAGGCGGTTAAATATAAAATAAGGTTAAACATAAAATAAAAATAAAAATTAAGGTTAAACATAAAATAAAAATATGGTGGCGATAACGATTACCATTTTTTATTTATTTATTGTACCCTACAGTGCCAGCCCTGCGCGTAGTTGGCTTCGTTTGAGCAGCGGCGTTCAGAAACTAGTGCGAACCACTTGCGGCGCGCCTCTTTCGGAATCACTTCAATTTTGAAACTACGAGACAAAGGACCGTTCGGAAACCGTTTATTTCCACAACTTCGAGTGCTCTTGGTTGGGTCGCCGCCTTCTCCGATTTAAGACCACGCGTCTGTGATGCGAAGCGGGGGCGACACGGTTACCCGCGTCAGTCGCGCGACGGACGCTGTCACTATCGTATACTAGCTGTTTTAGCGTGGTTTTACCGGCATAGTTTATTTATTTTATTTTCAACACACTTGCTCATAAAGTGAGCCTTATTACATCGATCTTAGGGCCATAAACCGAACTATAACCCACGCGTGCATAATAATATTACAGTACTACATAGTTGCGTAATAAAATTATCCCTACAAAGTTAAGTAAGTACCTAACTGCAAATTATATGCGAGTAAACGGAGACTTTTCAATTTAACCGGGTAATACAGTATCCCTACAAAGTTAAGTTAGTACCTAACTGCAAGTTATATGCGAGTCAACAGAGCATTTTCAATTTCAGCGGGTAATGGATACATTTCTTTTTTTGTAACAACAAAGAGGTTTTATACGGCTGAAATTTACGTTTTTAGAATAAATAAATGTGTCCCTAATTAAGACAAAAAACATAATTAAGTATATTATTATCAAATTATTTATAATTCACAATAATTTGTTATAAAACATTTGCATTTTATCACTATTATTATACTTAATTATTTTGAAGTAGGCTGTATGGCTGTATGTAATCAAACACCTCACATTTGGCGCGTGCAAAAAAAAACCTTGCGCGCTTTTTCCCTTAGTTAATATTAGGTTAATACAATATGTATGCAATAAATGTTTGTTTTTCCTCGCAAGTGTGTTGAAAAAGTGCGTATGAAACTCGTGAGCAACTTACTCACTAGACACTCGGCTGATTTACGCCCTCGCCTGCGGCTCGGGCTGCAACCCACAGCCTCGTGTATAATGAGCAACCTAAGCTCACTTGTATCATAATATACTATTATTTACTTTATTGGACAACCAACAAGACATTCACTTATTTCTAGCTTAAACATACTTTTAAGAGACACTTTTCAAAGTGATGCCTTACTTAAAGGCTGCCACGACATGCACAAAAATTAAACTTTAAAAAATAAGCTGAAAAAAGTACACATATTTTATTTTAAGCAAAGTGAGTGTTTAAAGGTTTAACACAATACATGGTTTATTTAACATTGTAAATACATTAACACGTCATGACAACTGCACAGCCAGTTACCGTTCGCGTAGCGATATCTGGATAAAATCTAAGCTATATCACTCAGTAATAATGAAGCATTCCATTGGTGAAAGTATTTTTTAAATCAGCTTTGTAGTTTTTGAGTCTATCCATTACAAACAAACAGACAATTATTTTAAAAAACCAAACTAACGACCGTTAGGTCCTTCAAACCGTTTTGGCTGTAGCAGGGAACATAGAAATCTAAATACATACACTCACACATACTCTTGAAAAACATTACCCTCCTTCTGTCGCAGTCGGGTAATAAGAATTAAATGTTTCCTCTTCATATTCATAACTAGCGGCCGCCCGCGGTTTCACCCGCGTTCCCGTGGGAATATCGGGATAAAAAGTACTCTATGTGTTATTCCAGGCTATAATCTATATCTGTTGCAAATTTCACCCAGATCCTTTCAGTAGTTTTTGCGTGAAAGAGTAACAAACATCCATACCCACAAACTTTCGCATTTTTTATAATAAATTACACGACGCTATCCCGAGGGAGTGTGATATTTTTTCGGGATAAAAAGTAGCCTAAGTTACTCCTTATTGCATAAGCTACCTGCCAGTGAAAGTCCCGTCAAAATCGGTCGTGCCGTTTCAGAGATTAGCTGGAACAAACAGACAGACAGACAGACAAAAATTGAAAAAAATGACATTTTCATCATATGCATGTAGTAAAAAGCGGTTATTTTAATGTTACAAACAGACACTCCAATTTTATTTATTTGTATGTATAGATGTATAGAAGATGTATAGATGTGTACCGTATATACATATAATCATATGCATGTAGTAAAAAGCGGTTATTTTAAGGTTACAAACAGACACTCCAATTTTATTTATTTGTATAGATATAGATATTTTATTAGCGTCTTCATCGGCCGCGCGACAGACGCTCCCGCTTCGCAGACGCTAGGTCGCGTCTGTGTGCGGTGCGCATTAAGGGTGGAATCTACTAGGTAAAAAATATTTCTGTGTTCTGTGGGCTGAACCAACAAACAATAGATTTAATGAAGTATTGGCATAGTATTGGTAAGGTTTTTGAGGAGCTTGCTGCTATCGTAGGAAAATTTTGACGATTCTTAAGCACATTCCTATTATGTCTGGATAAATGATTATTTGATTGTAATATATTAGCGCGTTGATTAAACGATTATGGCGGTCAAGCAACTTTTACAATGGTCAGTCACGGGATGGGTGATCGAAAATTAGTTTTATCGAATCTTAGGGTTTTTTAGTTCGAAAAAAAGACATTTATTTCCTTTGTGTTCTTTTATTACTTTCTATGGTCGTTTCTTGTACTCGTTGATGTACTTGAAGGCTCGACGAACATCTATGACCTTAGCTTGCTGGCCGTATGCCCTCATAGAGTATTTTAAACTTGCTAAAAACAGAGAAAAATCAAAATTAATCTTTATCGAGATTTCAAATGATATATGGCAGGATTATAAAATATTTATTCCACAAGTCATTAATTCTAATTTCGATGGAGATGGGCAGAATCTAGGACAGATAAAGGTTCTGGATTCGAGTCCCGTGAGAGGTAAGTTGATTTGTTTTATTAGTTCTGCACTACTCTTTGCTAGTTAGTCCTCTACCCGTATTTGATCATACTAATATTACTGTACAAGCCATTTAAATACAACCAACAGGCCCTGACAGAATATTAGCGCTGCTGCGACACTTTTTGGTGAAGCAGCGACATAAGCTGAGGCTGAGACCTGAATTGGCACATACATTTATGTAATTTTTATTTTACATTCTTTTGCATTATTTAAATTTTTACTCTTTTGCATACACAATGCAATTTTTATTATTGAAAAATTGAAAACGAAGTATTCAGAAAAAAATCGACCCGTCTCACTACCAGTTCCGATGGGACTCGAACCCACGACCTTTCGCTTTCCGGGCGGCTGCTCTAACCACTGAGCTACGGAGTCACCACGGAGTAGCCACTGAGCTAGGGATTCCGTAGCTCAGTGGTTAGAGCAGTCGGTCGCCCGGAAAGCGAAAGGTCGTCGGTTCGAGTCCCATCTGAGCTAGTTGTGAGACGGGTCGATTTTTTCAAAATTTTTCTTTTGTATTATCGCGTCGCGTTATGTAGCACGATCGTCATACTTAAGCATATACATGTAATTATTAGGCAGTTTTTTCGTATTTTATTAATCTCTCGTAAATCTTCCCGTGACGTCATATCGTTTCTACAAAAGGTGCCACTACTACAGGAAGTAGCAGGAGCTCCTTTAGATCTCTCGAGTACTCACCGCCTCTGCTCTCTATTGGTCCACACTACTGGTATCAGATCCAGGGGTACCACGTTCTCAGTGGGGTTCTGGCTAGCTGCCACCATCTTATCTAAGTCTGACGCCATTACAGCATAAATCATAAATATTTATTTGCTTTTGATTGGGGTACAAATTTAAGATGTCACAGGTTTTTATGTTTGGCCCATTTAGCCATTTCAGCATGCAAATATTAATAGCATGCAAAAATAGCAATATTTGCATGCTATTAATATTTGCAACCAATATTTACAGCATTATCTGCAGTTAAGAGATAAGTTAGCCCGTTCATCAGTGGTTGAGGATTCCGAGGGTAGTGCGTCACCTTTACCTTCAGCCATCTTCAATTCAGATCAGCCCCCTGATTGACGAACCGTCGGAAACGCGCCCGACAGCGGAATGTATGCCCTGTCTCTGTCACTCACTATAGAATAGACAAAGACAAAGCACAGAATTCGATTCCGATTCCGTTTCCGACGGTTTGTGAATCAGGGAGCAGGTGTGATAGAGACTAAGTAGTTGCTTTCCCGTTGTTGGTAAAAGATAGCCTCATGCTACTTACATACAAAAGAGATCTCCACATAGAACTCGATCTCGGAGAACTGCAGATCCTTGCACATGGCCTTGGCGCCAGCGCACCACCGCCGCAGTCTCAGCATTGGCCGCGCGCGCCGGCCCATGTGCTGGGCTCGGAACACCACGCATGAGTACTCGATGCCTGCTATTACGGTCACCTGTAACATGAGGCAAAGTTAAGGGCACCCGACCACACAGTAGATCACCAATGAGATGAACAGACCATGGCCTACCATACGCACAACGAGAAATTGTGTCAGGTCAGCGCCCCGATCGCGGTAATTCTATGACGCATTAATCAGGTGTACGTGCAGTTGACGTGCAAAACCGTTTTTGATAACGCGCGGCGTTGACAGTGCGACAACATTTTCTGTTCGGGAATAATCTTTAGAACTAAAACAGTTTTCATACGACAGTTTACTTTGACAGCTAATTTCGTATTGCAAGTGGCTCCTTTGTCACGGATGTCACCGGAACAGACCGGATTGTGGGACTATAGGTTTGCGTGACGTGTGCGTCGTTATATCACTACGGCAATACGAAGTCAAACGTCAAGACGCAAACGTGATCAAGACGCGCTGCATAGAAATACGGCGATCAGCCCGCTGGTCTCTTACCTGACTATCAAATTGATTTTGTCCCGTCTACATATCACAAATGTAAGCGAGATAGCAGCACGAGCGGTCGTGCAGCGTCAGCAGCTTGGGAGGATGTACATTGACGTGGGACACTAGTAAGGTGGCTAACAGAGAGGAATGGCGAAATGTAATACTTAAAATGACGACCAAGAAGAAAAAGGACAACAAGAAGTCTATGAGCGTTTCCGCAAAGCGTCCGGTTGGAATCCGAATTGTCTGGGGGTATCCGACAAAATCGTAGAACGTTTGATCGCGGACAAGTACGACTAAAATTTGCGCGAATCGCGTAGTCGCGTTCTATTAAGACAATGCCTAAGTGTTGGACCACCACTAGATGCTGCTATCCTTTTTATCGCTCCGAACAGTTCTTTGCTTGAACGAGAAAGAGAATGGGGATGCGATAGCACTTGGCAGAATCTACTAGCAGATCGCATACCCGGCCTCTCTCAGACTCTCCCGTCCCGGCCGTCCGGTGCTGCGCTCGCAACATCAAACACGAGTACTCTATGTCTGCTATCACCACAGGAGTAGATAAAAACTAAGTACTACCTACGTATTACTCCTGTGCTATCACTGTCACCTGAGGAATAACAAGTCTCAGAGCATGACAAGAGTTTGATGATCTCCGTGGTCAAGTGACGTACGCGCCGGTTTTTGAAATGAAATGAAATGAAATAAAATGAAATGAAATGAAATGAAATAGTCTTTATTCACAAAATAGAGATAAGATAAGATGTTAAGTTTTATAATGAGTATGAGTAGCAGCTATCTTTGAGGTACCTGGGTGCTTACCATCAACTCTTATTGCGGTTTTGTTTAGGACCTAAACTGATCTGCTTCGCTTATTCGTACCACGACAGCTTAATATCAATGACAGCGATTCAGTGATCGATCAATGACATTTCACAGTCGTTAAGCTGTCAGGAATTCTTATTTGACTTATAACCCGGTCGATTTAAGATGACACCTGCAGGTTATACCCGTCCCTCTCACTCTCCGGGCATGACAGAATCGAGTGAAAGAGACGGGTAGAAGAAAAATAACACAAATCGTTCGGTCATTAACATTTAGCAATTCATTTGCGATCCAGTTTTTAGAAGGTCATAGTACGAAAGAAAGCAATTCATTTTAGGAACCTATTCTGCATCGCGCTATTTTTGAATCGCTGTCTTAAAGTTGATGGTAGGTACCCTGGTTCGATTTTGAACACTTGTGTCATAGTTTGTAATTAAGTTAAAGTAAAAGGTATTAATTACCACATGGGTACACCAGAAAGTATTATAGAACATTTCGTTTTCTACATTTAACCGACCGAGAATCGCACCCGGGACCTCATTTTTTATTTATATATTTATTTATTATTTATTAAGGAAACAAACGGTCATACATAATACATTGTACAATGTTAAATGAATCTAAAAAAGACCTATAGTTCCATTAAAGTAAACAAAAAAAGTAGTAGGTAACAAAACTTTTTGCAATCTAAAAGTTATTTCAGAGCAAACAAAAGAAATTGTACTTAAGTGTTATGTTATGTTACAAAGTTTAAATCCATACTAATATTATAAATGTGAAAGTGTGTTTGTTTGTTTGTTTATTTGTTTGTTTGTTTGTTTGTGCGTTTGTTTGTTTGTCGGTCTTTCACGTCAAAACGGAGCAACGGATCGACGAGATTTTCAGTATGGAGATAATTTGAGAGCTGGAGTGTAACATAGGCTACTTTTTATCCAGGAAAATTATAAAATAAAAATGGTAATTTTGTATAGAAAACCGTTAAGCTGTCATACTTCACACAACTATCATTTATCCGCTTCCAAAGAGAAGGTATGTCAAAGAGTATGTAATCACTGACATTTTTGCCGCTTAGGATTTCTTTTTTTTAATAAGTGACATTGTGTCAGGCAGTTGAAACGAAGTTCGTGTCCAATAAAATTTATATGGCAAAACAACGTTTGCCGGGTCAGCTAGTTGATTTATAAACCTTATTGATAAAAGCAAATGGAGGTTTATAAAGTGTTTTGTTTTTTTTACTCTCTTGACAAATGTTAAATAAATTATAAATATCCTATAGCTAAAACAGAATTAAAATTATAATTTGGCTCATATAAAGCGGCAACTTGAAAACCGGTGCGTACACGACTTGACCACCGAGTTCGTCAAAAATATCAGCTCCAGACAAACCAAAGAACTAAACTTCTCACTCACATTGTATGTTGCCTTTCTGGGTACGATCCCTTTCTTTATCTTGATGGTAGTCTCGTCTCGGTATAGTTCATACTTCGTTTCTTCTGGATCACAGGGTCCAAACCGCTGGACACTCCCTAATGCTGGAATCAACAGTCACTTTACTGCTGGCGTATAGGCATGACGAAAGATCCAAATCCAGAGACTTGTTTTATTGTATTCATGGTAAAAGTAGGAATAGGAATAAGAAATAGGAAACCCGGTTCACGGGTTCCTGTTACATTAGACTGTTTATTATTTAATTATTTGCTATTGCACAAAACATTGTTTTGATAACTGGTAACGCTCACGAGCTATGTACAGCACGATGGTTCTGTTAGGACTGCGATCAAAATGCTGAACAGGGCATGTGGAATGAAGAATTTGAATTTCGAAAGAACAGATACAGGATAACTATTGATGCCCAGTAAGTAAAACTAAGGAGTGTCCAGCCATCATGGAGGTTCTAACCTTCCATGAGACTGGAACGAAACGGCATCGTTACAAACTGAAAGCGATTATAGTAGATAGTAGATTTTGAAGTCAAGGCATTCAGGGTCTTCTCATACTGATTTATTTTCTGGTTACTCAGGTTATAAGTTTTAGGCAACAGTTCTTCACAAGAGACTAAAGGTTCGATAATTAACTTACACCTCCTAAGCACCATGATATTGTCGGCAATCCTGGATATGGCTGGTTTGCCAATGTTGACGATACTCCTGCGCACCCATCGATGAGCAGCCCCGTAGTCCAGGAACCGTGCTGGTGCTTTGCAGCCGGGCCCGTAAATTCCAAAGCCGAGCTGCATAATCATACAAACTTTTAGTCAAAATTTAAAACTCATTACTTCAGCCTAGGCTGTAGTAAGTACTTGTAAATATACCCACTAAACCCTCACTACTTGTTCTCACTGCCGTCAGTAGGAGTCGCAATATGGAGGGCCCGATGTGATAAACTCCCCCTAGACTCGTCGGCCGGCCTGGCTTTCCTGGCTCCTGCGCGGCATGAGACAGCCGAGCAAACGGAGCCGTCTCCCAAGACAACCGAGGGAAGGCCACTTAAGCTGACATCCACACAATCTTCTAAGGATACAGACACAATCAATGAGGTACAAACACCCACCAATCGCCACTTGTTGGACTGATGTCTAACTTGGGTAGGCTACATGCGTCGACGACGTCGAAGCAATGCACTATGGGTACAGTTACGTTCAGTCTGATACAACCACCTACCAATCTCCACCTGTTGTCCAGGCGCAACGCAAGCACAGCCCCGCTCCGCCACACGTACTCCCCACCGCTGCCAGCCCTAGCATACGCAGCATGGGTAGGCTTCATCAGCAGACGTCCACAAAAAACAAATTCAATGAGGTACAAACACCCACCAATCTCCACTTGTTGTCCTGTTGTCTGAAGTAGGTAGGCCGCATCAGCTGACGCGTCTACACTATGCACTAAGGGTGTACCATCAATGTGGTTCAATCACGTACCAGTCTCCACCTGTTGTCCTGGCACAACGCAATCACAGCCACGCTCCGCCAATCGCACCCTCCACCGCTGCCAGCCCTAGCATACGCAGCATGGGTAGGCTTCATAAGCAGACGTCCACACAAAACCAAATGAATGAGGTACAAACACCCACCTATCCACCTGTTATCCTGTTGTCTGACGTAGGTTGGCCACATCAGTCGACGTCCACACAATGCAGTAAGCGTGTACCATCAATGAGGTTCAGTCGCCTACCAATCTCCACCTGTTGTCCTGGCGCAACGCAAGCACAGCTCCGCTCCGCCACACGCACCACTCACCGCTGCCAGCCTTAGCATATGCAGCATGGGTAGGCTTCATCAGCAGACGTCCACAAAAAACCAATTCAATGAGGTACAAACACCCACCAATCTCCACTTGTTGTCCTGTTGTCTGAAGTAGGTAGGCCACATCAGCCGACGACGTCCACACAATGCATTAAGAGTTTTCCATCAATGAGGTTCAGTCACCTACCAATCTCCACCTGTTGTTCTGGCGCAAGGCAAGCACAGCCCCGCTCCGCCACACGCACCCTCCACCGCTAACAGCCCTGGCGCACGCAGTATGGGTAGGCCACATAGAGGCGATGTCTAGCTGTAAGCATCACAACAACGTCAAGTTTTGATATCCCTTCTCCCGAGGCATTTGGGTAAAGATAATGGGGCAAGACCCACCCACATCCAAAATAGCCGGTACAAGCAGCCTACTTACCTACCTACTACTTACTTGGCTACTTAAAATTGAATGCATCGTCAGCCATTTGGCCTGTCTCATGGATATAAAGGGGTCATCATGAGTCATGACCCCTTTTGTTAATCATGACTTGGGTCATTTTTTTTACATTGAGGAGAATGCATTTGCGCATGCATTGCCCCGTCCGCGTGCGCTGTGCGGGCGGTGGTTATGTGGGACTCTCCTGGCCACTTCCTGATCCTTCATCCAGTAATGAGCTGGATCATGACTCATGACCCCTTCTGTAAATCATGACCTGGGTCATGACTCCTGACCCACCACGCTGTCCCAAATACACTTCTATGAGTGGTAACGACAGCAGATGTAGCCGCGACCGACTGCTTATGGCTTTCTGAAGCACAGATGAGCCTAAGCTAATACATTTATGATAGATAACCCATCTCGCAGTCGACCATTTCGAAAGTTTCTTATCAATCTTAATCGCCGGCCGAGCGTGCTAAGCCCTGCACCACAGCCTCCTAGATAACTCATGCTTATAGAAGTAAAATCTATAAACCTTGCTTTTGGACAAAAAAAAGAGAAATTACTAAGGTAGTTTTTTTTCCACAGCCATACAGTAGGTACCTAGTTGGATAAGCCAGCTCTTCCATACATTTATTTTAAACTAGCTGATCACCGCGGTTTTACACGCGTGGTACCCTTTCTCGTACGAATATCGGGTTAAAATATAGCCTAGCAATACGAAATTATGTAATTTTCTTTTCAAAGAATTTTTTAAATCGGTTGTGTTTTTGAGTTTATGCATTACAAACAACCAAACCACAAGTTTAGTTACTTTTTTATAATATGTCCAGAAGCATAGAGTCACAGATTACTAATAGTTGTATGGTTATTACAAAATGTGTTTTTTATTACTTACTCCAGATTTTCTATAATAATTTCTGCATGCGTCTGTATTCACATACTCCATTTCATATAACTTCACAACTGGCTTATTGCAGTCTAAAAAAAATCAATAAAATAATGCAACATAAGACAAAATTATCTGTAGGCATGCAAGAAAAACATAAAAAAGCGGAATCGGTTTTCAAGGTGATCCTCTGAACAGAGGTCTTCAAATCAACGAAAAACGAAACCCGTCCCTCTCAATCTCGGGGCTTATCAGAATCGAGTAACGCGGACCTATAGAAGTTTCGTTTTCAGGTTCGAATCCCGGTAGGAGGAAATGTAGAAAACTAACTTTTCTTTATTTTCAATAGGGCAAGTCTGTGAATGTGTCAGGCATTTATTTAATCCCAGCCCATGAAATATTATCTTTAAACTGTACCACAGAAAAAACAACAGGGATACAAAAAAAATTACTCACTGTTAGATAGCGCCAAAGCAAAAAACTGAGGCTCGATGAAATACTTAGGTGGTGGACATATCGGATGTAAATCTGCAAGTAAAGATACAAATATTACTGAAATGACGAAGGAGTACCATTGTACGTACGAGTACCTATCAAAAGTTAGAATCTTATAATAGCTCTTTGAAGAGTTTGAAGTTTAAAGATGAAACACTCATGGAATTACCATACACTCAAATGTGTATAATAATTCCAGCAGATAGTAGGTCCAAAGTAATAAAACCTTAAAATCGACATCGTAACAGGGACTTTAATCCAAGTATAAAATCCGAAACTTCGTTAGCCCCGCCCCTTTCACTCGATTCTGTCATGACTGGAGAGTGAGAGGGACGGGTATAACGAATTTTCACACCAGCATCAGTCTGACCAACAGTGCTGTGGTCAGTCTTTAGCTGTAGCATGGCCGGGCCCTGTTCACCAGCATCAGTCTTACCAACAGTGCTGTAGTCAGTCTCCAGCTGTAGCCTAGTCAGCGCACTGTATATGAGCTTCTCTCGTAGTCTGGGTGGTAGCTGTGACCCTTACTTTTATACCGTCATGCCCGTTGTACCTAACCGCTGCGAATGCCGCTAATCGGCCCGCCCGAGTCGATTGTAGGGCGCGCGTGACTGGTAGCGTAGATGGTCCCCGCTTGTTTTCCTTTTGTTAGCTTCGCGGCAGACTCGTAACAGGTGTGCCCCTCGGCGGCGCCGCTACTATAGTTTCGCGGCGGTGGCGGTGTACTAGCATCAGTGTAATGTAGATTATGTTGAAGAGCTGCTCCCTCCCAACACAGGTTATTACTATCTTATAGGGAGGAGTCCACTGTTTTATTCAAATTCTGTGTTTGTCAATAAAGGTTACTGATTATTGATAAGTCTTACCAACAGTGCTGTAGCATGGCCAGCGCGCTGTACGACCTGCTCTCGTAGTCAGGGTGGTAGCTGTACTCCCGGACCGGGACGAGGGCCCCGAGCAGTTGTGGCCGAACACCGCTCGAGCACGGGCCCTGGGTGCCTACTATCAACGATACAAAACTAGTTCGATCCAGAATAGGTTAAAAAATGAATTGCTTTCTTTCGTACTATGACCTTCTAAAAACTAGATCGCAAATGAATTGCTAAATGTGAATGACCGAACGATTTGTGTCCTTATTTCTTCTACCCGTCTTTTTCACCTGCAGGTGTCATGTTAGCTTGGCCGAGTTATAAGTCAATAAGAGTTCATGACAGCCTAGAATGCGCGCCAGATAAGTCTGCACGCGGTCAAAATCGAATACTGGATCTTTTCCTTATAAATAAATAATAAATAAATCAGCCTGGGTCGTCCCACTGCAGGGCAAAGGAAAAAAGGCAGGGCAAAAAGAGTATGTCTATTTGGGCCAACTAGTTTCCTTCCAGGCGCGTCAAGAAAAAGAGGTTGCTCGACGCACTGAAAGCGCTTGGAGGAGCTATTGGTCTTTTAAACATCTCATGAAAGGCGACGCACCAATTTCGTTAAAGCGTAAACTCATGGACATGTGCATACTTCCCGTCCTCACATACGGCGCTCAAACTTGGTCTTTGACCAAAAAACAAAGGTCTGCCCTCGGGGTGTGTCAAAGGGGGATGGAGCGCAGCATGCTGGGCATTAAGTTAGCCGACCGCATAAGAAATACGATACTGCGTTCCAGAACTCTTATTGCTGACGTCTCCCAAAAAGCAGCATTACTAAAATATAACTGGGCCGGGCATGTCTGCCGTATGCCAGACGACTACTGGGCAAAACTCGCCACCAAATGGACCCCCACAGTTTTCCTTATGCTAAGAACAAAAAAATGTACTGCCACTAGCGCCAAAAACGCCCCAGTCGCGCGCAGAGTTATCTGGCACTCACTCTAGCGGCTGCGAAATGTTACTGAATGATCACTGAATCGCTGTCATTGATATTAAGCTGTCGTGATACGAAGCAGATCAGTTTAGGTCCTAAACAAATTCGCAATAAGAGTTGATGGTAGGCACCCTGTACACCAGCATCAGTCTTACCAACAGTGCTGTAGTCAGTCTCCAGCTGTAGCATGGCCAGCGCGCTGTACGAGCTGCTCTCGTAGTCAGGGTGATAGCTGTACTCCCGGACCGGGACCGAGGGCCCCGAGCAGTTGTGGCCGAACACCGCTCGAGCACGGGCCCTGCACGCCACAAGGAGATTAGTCAAATTTGACGGAAAAAGTAAAAGTGTCGGCCGACGAAAATAAATTGCACATTATTATTGTAAACAGTGTTATGCCCGAGCTTCACCTGCGTCTATTGCCATTAATTAGCGCGCTATTTGATATAATTCGCAGGTGTTACAATGAGCGCGTTAAGACGCGCATGCCGTTATTAACGCCGTTAGGCGTCACGCAGGTGAGGCCCCGGTATTACTATCATTTTTTGTTATGACGTTAACAGCGTACGTTTAGTGGCCAAGCTTTTCTCTCTCGGTCGGGGGACTCCCAACGTATAATACACCCTTTCAGTACTTCTCTTTTTGTGGTCCCCCGACCGAGAGAGAAATTTGATTATTTGCCTTTTTTTCTCGGGGGTTTTTCAAATTTTATAATTTTATTTATTTGAGATTTTTTTAAATTATTTTTAGGCATTCACAATGCAGAAAAATGGAAAATGAAGTATTTAGAAAAAATCGACCCGTCTCACAACTAGCTCCGATGGGACTCGAACCCACGACCTTTCGCTTTCCGGGCGACTGCTCTGCGAAAGGTCGTGGGTTCGAGTCCCATCGGAGCTAGTTGTGAGACGGGTCGATTTTTTCTAAATACTTCATTTTCCATTTTTCTGTAATAAAAATTGCATTGTGAATACAAAAAACTAAAAATTAAAATAAACATTCACAATGCAATTTTGTAAGTATAGGAAAACTGTGATAGTAAAAAACTTCGAGCCCTATAAGTAGCTTTCCCTACACTTACAAAATTGCATTGTGAATGCATAAAAATAATTTAAAATCTCTTTGTAATAAGTTTTATGTAAAAATTTCATTTTATGACCAGCTATTTTGCTAACTGTACTGCATTGTCATCCAAACCAAACCTGTGTGTAAAATATCAGCTCAATCAGACTCTGAGAAGTTGGTTAAAAAGTTGCACTGCAAGTTAAAAAATAATAAAAAATAATAATTAAATAAAAACTTGTAAAAAAATGGCTCTTTCGGATGCAAGGGTTTCCTCACATTGATGAGGCAACGCTGGTCTACAGCATATCAAGTGATAGCAAAATTCGACGAGTTGTGTAAGCCTTTCGGTAGCTTAGTTGGTCAGAGCATCGGGCCGGATCCCCGGAGGCGCGGGTTCGAATCACGCCTGACAGCTACTTATAGGGCTCGTGGTTTTTTTACTATCACATTTTTTCTATATTTTATTTCTTTTCATTTTCAAACTGTGAAATTTACTTTCGTTGGCCGACACTTTTATTTTTTTGGTCCAAACATGACTATTTCTCCAAGTATCCTCCTTCAACTAGCTGTTGCCTGCGATTTCGTCCGCGTTAGATCAAATGTCTTAAAACTTGCCGTCTGCTTCTCATGAATTGCCTTACTCATGAATCTCATGAATACTTTCTCAACTTTCTCAACCCAATTCCAGCGCAATTCGTTAGTGATTTGAGCAGTGTTTTTAAATATTATAAAAAACAACAACGGGTTGCATTTTGAAGATTTTGGCTAACTTGCAAATTAGTGAAAAAACATGGAACAATTAATAACCTGAAGTTGTTTTTGGGTAGTTTATCAATCTCCGTGGCAGCTCCCAGCGCCACCTGTTTGGTGACCAGAACGATCGCTGTAGTGTATCGTATTTTGTCTGTAAATAAAATAAAAACTTAAGGGAAAATTGCTAGATATTTTTTTAATCTACAACGGGATAGCACTTAGTCGTGGGCCACACTGGAGCGGCGCGTCTTGCGTCCGCGTTGAGCGGGAAAAACAAATATATTGAGACGGACGGGAGGGGCCACACTGGCGCGTCCGGCGGTCGCCGCGACCGGCGGAGGGAATAGTACGTGTTCGCGCGTCCTGCGGATCCGCAGGTCGCCTCCGCGCCCCGCGGTAGCTCCAGTGTGGCCCACGACTTAGGGCGTTTGTGCACTACCACTGAATTTTACCGATCCGGAAAAAAACGGATGCTTGTATTTTAATAA